>OX596269.1:3072550-3410610 GCA_951394255.1 Polyploca ridens | reverse complement strand
GAATTTAAAATTCAATCTCAGGCGAAGAAAGAGTCACAATCAGTTAGTGTCTTCCAGATAGACGATTAATGATGACTCTCGAAAACAGCTTATATACGTGGCCCTGGAGTGATATTGCCCTATAAAATTCTTCAGTAAAGTTAAATCGCCTTATTGAAGAGTTGGCCCTGTCTCCATTGTCATGCCATGTTGAATGACGGAATTGAAAATTTCTGCGAGCTCCTTCAAAATTGAAGTTACTAAAAGTCAGGAGCTATGCAGCTATGCAGTCATCCCCCGGAGCTTTGTTATTACAAAGCTGCTTCTGATAGCTTCTCCCAAGCTGACTGGCAAAGACCTTCGAGCCCCAATTTTGCTCTATTGCAGCCATAATGGCACGTGTATTGGCGCATCGGATCCGATTTTTGTCGTATCTAAAGAATATTGCGCTAATGGCAACTCGCTTCTCTTCCTCAGTAGCTCCAGTCTCCTGTAGAAGCTTAGACTTAATGCCGTTCCGCTGCGGCAGTAAGTATATGCTTCCCACTTCTCGCACCACTTTGACCACGTTATCAGTTTTTTCGTCAATATTGCCTGTGGTCGTTTCTGTAGTTCTATTGAGAACGCTTCGAATCCAATGACAATTTGGGATTGCGAAGTCGTAGAATAGATTTCATCAACTCGACCCGTGTTTGAGGTTTGTAGTTGATATCCATTGTGCCTCTCACAAGTTGGTGGTCACTGTTGGTACTAAAGCAATTTATCAGTGAGATGTATATCTGAATTTGTGCATTTTGTCTGGATGTCAGCGCACGATACCTGAACTAACTTCGTTGAGTACCTGTCGGTAAGTTTAAGGACTAGGTAGGTACGCTACCCGGGTCAAAACACTGCTGAATTCTACAAATGAGACTTTTAGTGATGAGAAACCCACCTTGGGAGGGCAAAATATATAATATTCGCAATTCCTTTTTAATTTCTGTCTTTAATACTCTAAAATATCCACTAAAACAATCAAAAATAGCTTTTTTACAAAAAAAAAGAGTCGCGCCGCGGCGTGGCGCCGCCGCGCTGACCAGTTTTTACCGGCGCGCCGCCGCCGGCAAATTTTTGGTCGGCGCCCACCTCTATATCGGAGTAATTAGTACCATGAGTATTCCGCTAGAGGCGCTGTGCCAATTCCTATAGAGAAGAGTCGTATGCAAACACAAGTAAGCGTTTATTAACGTAAATTCTTTTCACTCGGGGTACTGAAGTCAAGAAAGTTTAGATTATGTAATTATGTACCTAAGTATAGGTAGGCACTATGAAAAATAATTGGTATTTTTAATGTTTTTGTTGCCGATATATTTTGTACCTACTTATTATACATATAATTTTGATAACCCTAGTTGATAAATATATATTCATCATCCATTAGATTTGGAACAAAAGTTATGTGGAGATGAAATTATAAAACGATAGAAAAAACAGTGACTACTCTATGTACTTAGCCCACAAGCTTATCTGGTCCGATGAGAGAGTCGCTGTTATCGCATTAGATGGAGCAAACAAGTTCAAACAACCAATGAACGTAGTGTTTATATTCTCTTTGACCAATGGCGATTGACATTTCGAAATGGCGTCGTTAGTGCCTCTTTTTACCACCGGGGCAGATATTAAGTTTGTAGGACTGTATGTAACCTTGACAGTTAATTCCCTTCAAATAGTTGTATGTGGCGCCCCCTGGCCACCTGGCGCCTAGACGAACCGCTACTCTCGCTCTACCCTAGGGTCGGCCATCATCACAAAGCGCCACTTGGTGTGTTAACTGTAGCGACATCTATCAGCCAACAGCGCCACAACACTCTGCATGGCGCTGACACAGTTAATTCCGCGATGTCCTATATACAACTGTCCAACATGTAGGTACAGTTTGACCACCGGTCCCCAGGCACGATGACCCAACCCGACGGAAGAATTTCCTCTTTAAATGTAGGTTTCATCCAACCTTGCACCTACATAATATTGACTATCTTTAACTTAGCTGACTATCATCATCATCATCATCATCATCATCAGCCTATAATGTCCCACTGCTGAGCACAAGCCTCCTTTCGCAAATGAGGGTGAATGTTAATTATCAGTTCCAGTTTCCACGAAATATATTTTAAATCCAATTTTACTAAAAAAAATATCAAAGACTTCTTCTACGGTTTTTGTTGTTCCGACTGCACAAGACTGGCGCTTATATAATTCGGAGAACTTGCTTTATATCTACCACTATCGCCTGGCTTCATTTAAGCAAGTAAGTTGCATTATATTAATTGTAATTTAATAAAAAACAACCATACCCCAACTTGCATTATTTTAGGTAAAGTATTTAGAGAAGCTATCGACCATTTTCTCTTCAAGACCTGACGTGTCCCTTCTGGCTTATTACCACAAACCAGTGCATACAAGTATCAGGTCACACGACATGGGCTACACATAATCACCAATTATTGTATGACAACTGAGCATCCATACCCAGATGCGGCGCATAGCTTCTCTATCTACTTTCATTATTCTAGCATAGTGATTACCAACATACCAACATTAAATTCCATGACAGTTTATTGAACACTCTTCCTTCCAGACAAAAATGAAGATCATTATAATTCTCGCCAGCCTCATAGCTGTCCATGCCGGTAATATCCCTGGGGAATGCATCGGCGGAGTCTATTACGACAAGGAACTCCTACACCAAGGCTCATCAAACCCTTATTTACTGGCCTTGGACTACAGTACCAATACTTTATATTTCAACTATTATTTTGTCCTTGAAGATGGCTATGATAGCGTTTATAAATCTGCAAGATTGAATGTAAACACTAAGGAATTTAAAGATATTGAAGGAGTCCATGGTCCTTTCTCACATACTGTCGATCAGAGGAACCATGTGGTATACATAGGAGGTAATGATGGTATATCTAATAATATATATAAAATGCTTTTGTGGGTACGTAAATACGCAGTTTTCTCTATCACCACCAACACCAATCAACTTCCCGTTGGGGTGGTAAATACCCCTTAGTCTCCAGGTGGTAGTAAGGGAGTTTGGTCGCGGTGGGTGGAAGGGGGTGGTTGTGGGTGGCGAAAATGTTAAAACATATATTGCTGTCCTTTTCTAACGCATGAGGACTTCTGAAAAGATCTCAAAATTTCTGGAATGGCCTAGAAAGTTCCAAAATGTGTAAAACGGTAATAATCGATCTGGAATGTTCTAGAAAGTTCAACAAATATCTGGAATGATCTAGAAAATTCTAAAGTGAATGCAAACTACTATAATCGATATAGCATGTTTTGAGAAAGTTCTACAAATTTCTGGCTTCGTCTAGAAAGTTCCAAAATGTCCAAAACTGTTATTATCGAGTTAGAATGTTCGAGAACGTTCTAGAAATTTCCAGAATGATCTGGAAAGTTCCAAAATGAGTGCAATTTATTATGATCGATTTAGAATGTTCGAGAAATTTCTTGAATGATCTAGAAAGTTCCAAAATGAGTAAAACAGTTATAATCGATCTGGAATGTTCTAGAAAGTTCCAAAATGTCCAAAACTGTTATTATCGAGTTAGAATGTTCAAGAACGTTCTAGAAATTTCCAGAATGGTCTGGAAAGTTCCAAAATGAGTGCAATTTATTATGATCATTTTAGAATGATCGAGAATGTTCTAGAAATTTTCCGAATGATCTGGAAAGTTCCAAAATGAGTGCAATTGATTATGATCGATTTAGAATGTTCGAAAAATTTCTTGAATGATCTAGAAAGTTCCAAAATGTCCAAAACTGTTATTATCGAGTTAGAATGTTCAAGAACGTTCTAGAAATTTTCCGAATGATCTGGAAAGTTACATAATTAGTGCAATTGATTATGATCGATTTAGAATATTCGAGAAATTTCTTGAATGATCTAGATAGTTCCAAAATGAGTAAAACGGTTATAATTTATCTGGAGTGTTCTAGAAAGTTCAACAAATATCTGGAATGATCTAGAAAATTATAGAATGAATGCAAACTATTATAATCGATATAGAATGTTTGAGAAAGTTCTAAAAATGTCTGGCTTCATCTAGAAAGTTCCAAAATGTCCCAATACTGTTATTATCGAGTTAGAATGCTCGAGAACGTTCTAGAAATTTTCCGAATTATCTGGGAAGTTCATAAATGAGTGCAATTTATTATGATCGAGAATTTTTGGATTGGTCTGGAAAGTTCCAAAATGTGTAAGAGTGTGATTATTGATATATAAAAACCAAATCGAAGTGATGTACATCTAAATATTCTAGAGTGACCTGGTACTGGACATTTCGGTATATAAATCGAAATTCAGTGACTTTTCGTCAGTTCAATTGTGATTGCATTCGAGTAAAAAAAAGAACAAACTATTTGAATGTTCTGGAAAGTCTCTCAATATCGAAAATAGAAATCTATAATATGTTAAAAAAAATATCCTTATATATTTTTTATACCATTAAACATGCGATGTATTTTAACCCGAGCAACGCCGGGTTTCGCTGCTAGTACAAGTATAATGCCAATAATAATAGCGCACAAATCTTTGGTGCTGAGGATACTAACATCTGGATTTTATATTACAAAGATGTCTTATATTATACAGTATATCCATCGCAGTTCCTTTATACATTTGTTAATGGTGAATCCACCAGATTTGCTGAATTGGATGAAACGAAAGTAGTTTTTCGTTATTGACAATAATGATGTTATGTTCTTTAATAATGACACTGGATTATACACCCAAAATAAAGGTACAAAAGATGCAGTTTTCATTAAAGATCTCTCTGATGTGGTAGTGAAAGCACTAACTGCAGATAAAAATGGTGATATTTATGTATGTCTAGACGATGGTGTGTATGCATTCAAGAAAGATCAAGTTGCACTTGAAAAAGTTCTTGCTATTGAAGATGCTTATGGTGTTGCCTTCGATAGAGATAACAATATGGTGTATTCTGATGCAAATAAGATAATTAGACTGTTGCCGAATACAAGCAAGAGTTGTTGAAGAATGTAAATTTAGAAATAAAACATTGTCTATACATATTTTAATAAATCTTTTAACAATAACATACTTTCTGTCTTTACTAATGAGAAAGCCAGAAAAGAAAAATCTATCCTTTACTATTATCCATACATTAAATCTCAATACAAGCAAAACTATCTGCAGAACTACAGACGACCTTTAAACACGTATATAACAATTTACTAATTTAGACCGCACTGACCGTACAATCAACAAAGTTAAACATATAAATAACAAAACATAATGAAAACCACATCATAGTAATTTTTAAAAACATCTGTAAATAACAAATTGCAATGATAACAAATGAAAACATACAATATACCAGTTTAATATTAGATGGCAAAAGCTACGCACTGTTATGATATGAAACAATGTTAAAATTATTTGTTTTAATTTGTATAATGAGTGTTGAAGCAAAAATACAGATTCTATGGACAGATAGACCTACAGAGATGATCGGGTAGAATATATACAAAAAGGAGTTAACTCACAGATAAATTTCAGAGCCCTAAAGAGCTAGCGTACGATTCGACGAGCAGAAACCTATTTTTCGTGTACATGGACGATTATATACAGAATTCTGGACGCGCCTACATTAACGTAGAAACAAAACAAGCAACGAAGATCAAAGGCATCGAAAGGAACAAAGCTACAGCTGTCGATGCTGAAACAAGTGAAGTCTACTTCGGTTCTGATGACTGACTTTACAAATACGATCCAATTATCAATGAAGCAAAACATATAGGACTGTATAACAGTAATATAAAGGAAATAGTGTTAAGAAGTAATGAAATATACCTCTTAGATGCCAACAATCATATGGTGTACAAAGTTTTGAATGAAGGCAAAATGGTTGTGTTTGATGTTGATAAATCAAGGAATCTTCATATAGTTGCTATGTGTGGCGTTTATTGTGCAGTTGGAGGACATGAAATTGTCAAAAACAAGGATTTGAACGTAGTATATCACTTCATAGTGGATAGTGAGGTTTTTGGTGTGACAGAGAACGGTATATACGATATAGATTGTGCAAACGGGACAGCGAATAAAGTTGCTGATCTGGACTTCTTTCCAAGAAGTATTATTCTGGGAGATTACGGTGATATATTTTATAGTATAGGTGATAACATTTAGGTACAGGTTAAGGCCGATACAGTCTTATCTTGTTTATAAAATACGTAAGAAGACCAAATCATAATTAAAAGTGTATGTGATCGTCCGTAAATAATTCGTCTTATTCTTGCCCACTAAAAACTGCTCTTTTTGCCTTGTGTGGAACAATTAAACATACAGACATACACGAAAGCGAATACGGGCAAATAAAATTACCAGTGAACAAAAGTTTTACGAAGCACCTATTTTTTATTACGTTTGTTACCTCATAACTCCTTTATTAACCGATTTGGAAAATTCTTTTTTTATTTGAAAGGGTACACTTCCCGTTCGGTCCCATTGTATCGTATCATCAGATCAGGATTTGATTACTTCTTAGTGTACTTTGAAGTTAGTTTAAGTTTTTTGTAAAACAGTCCAATTATGTACCTACTCGGGCGAACGAAACACCCTGCGGCCCGGGTTGGGATTTCAGCCCTGCTGACACCCGCATTTTCCGCCCGCCATTCATAGATTGTGTCTCACTCAGAGCCTAGAGTAAATGAATACTACGTACAGTTTGTGTCCATATTTTGCTGACTTCAAGTCGTGTAAAAAGAAGTGATATTTGACTTACCACTTCATGTTCACTCCCATGACCTCCATGACCGTGGTGTCCGTGGTCATACGAGCCGTGGCCAGATCCTGATGTGAAGGAGTTAGGTGGAAGGTAGTTATTACTAGGTGGTACGTAACCTAAAATAAGAAAATATATAAGTTTCCATGTTATTTAGCGAATATGGTGAAAGAAATTGGATTCTTAAAACTTCTTAAAATATTAAAAAAATGTTACCTTGCTGAGTTTCTTGCCGGATTCTTCTCAGTTGAAGGCCGAGTTCCGAACCGGTGGTAACTTCAGTAAATGTGACCTTCATAAGTGCCCTTCTAGGGCCTAAATTAAATAAATAGCTTTGATTTTGACTGTAAATCGTTCCACGTAGGTAAATTCTCGTAGACTTCCTTATATGCACACAAACAAACTTTCTTGAAGAAATTCTCTAAATTGGACCTTGGACGCTGATAGCGTACTTTGTAGTACCCGCCTGACTGGCTACCACCAGGTTGAAAGTCTATCGCTATCATGTACAGGCGCGTTCTGATTAGAGGAAGTTCCTAGGCTTTGTGTGCTTAAAACCTTCGGCCACATCACCACTTACCATGGTGAGATATAGTCGGTATACAAGCCTACCGTAGCCATATGGACGCTTGCAACACACGAAGCATCGCTCACGCGTTACCGACCTTTCCCCCCTCCCCAAGGAGCTCTAGCGACCATACTCACACGCAGGAACACAACTTTACACAACATAAAGTTATTTGGCTGCGTTATTCTGTAAGGGTACTTCTCCAGACGAGCTGCGGCAGTTCTTCTCTTAAGAGTTGACTAGTAGGATCACATTATTAGTTAATTGTGGTATGTACCTGTGCTCGGCGGTAGGTAGCTATTAGTGGGTGAATTGTAGTTATTTCCAGGCTGATAGTTGTACCCGTGGACTGGAGGTTCGCAGCTTGTCATGGCTGCTACCATTGTTACGATGAGGACCTGGAATACACATTATGTTTACTTACTTAGTACTATAGTATAGAGTCAATGAACCTGCCTCATCAGGGCCTAATCCTATGTCTAAAATTTCCACTCAATTATTTGTTGAATTCGACGATATCCTAGTCTGATTTAATAGTAGGTAGGTAGTATAAAAAGTTTGTGCGTGAAAAATATCGAAATTACGTAGTATGCTTGATTTTTATTTATCGATATTTCGAAGAGTTAAGTCGTTGGTCCGACTCTGTTGGATAATGATATAATCGAGCGTTGGGAGAAATATTTGCAACTGATTTGATGACCACAGAAGAAATAATAGTACAACTATAACGTCAATAATAGATGCGTATTGCTTTTGGGATAGTTAGTTTATCACAAGCGCTCGAGCTGTACACATCTCAGTGCAATCATTGTTACACCCGGTTCTGAGGCCTATAATTATTTAAGACTGTACATGTGTGAAGTGATTATTAAATTGTAATATTACGACAATAAACACATTGATGCCCATGAGGAGTTACTTGCGTCGCTTCTTCTCATACGGGACTTTTAAGAAGCGACCTGGGACGACGTCCACTGAATCCTGATACCACTGAACCCAATTCGTGGTGTTTGTATCGCATGGCTGTCGCTGAGCGCGATATATAATGTCGTCGGCAGATTTAATATAAATACGTGAAGAGAAATCTTTGTGGTGTGAGATTTGGAATTCCTACTTAGTTAAAGTTTAGTTGGACAGCTGTACACCTCGTCACGGAAACCAGATACATTACCGGTCAGTGACGCAAGAGCAAAGTTGACCCGACATTACACCGAAGATATCCCGGACGTCAGCCTGTACGAGATTAGAATGGCTCTGAAACAGCTTAAAAACAACAAGGCGGCGGGTGAAGATGGAATTACAACAGAGCTTCTGAAAGCGGGTGGTAAACCGGTACTTGTAGTCCTTCAGAAACTATTTAATTCCGTCATACACGAAGGTACAACGCCAGAAGTGTGGAGTGGAAGCGTGGTGGTGCTCTTCTTCAAGAAAGGCGATAAGGCCCTATTGAAGAATTACCGCCCGACCTCCCTCCTAAGCCATGTTTATAAGCTGTTTTCGAGGGTCATTACGAATCGCCTCGCACGTAGGTTTGACGACTTCCAGCCTCCCGAACAAGCCGGTTTCCGTAAAGGCTTTAGTTCCATAGACCACATACATACACTCCGCCAGATTATACAGAAGACTGAGGAGTATAATCGGCTATTATATATGCCTGGCGTATGTGGACTATGAGAAAGCCTTCGATTCAGTCGAAACATGGGCGGTGTTACAGAGTCTACAGCGATGCCAAATTGACTATCGCTATATCGAAGTGTTGAAATGTTTGTACAGTAAAGCTCCATGTCAATCCGAGTGCAGGACGAGAGTACGGTACCAATCCAGTTGCAGAAGGGTGTAAGACAGGGTGACGTAATCTCCCCGAAACTCTTCACCACTGTAATGGAGGATGTATTCAAGCTCTTGGACTGGAAAGGAAATGGCATTAACATCAATGGCGAACACATCACTCACCTTCGATTTGCCGACGATATAGTCATAATGGCGGAATCGCTGGAAGCTTTGAACATCATGCTCAATGACCTCAACAGAGTTTCTCAACAGGTAGGCCTCAAAATGAATATGGACAAGACAAAAATTGTCTAATGTTCATATTCCGCCAATGCCGGTGATTGTTGGGAGCACTGTTCTCGAAGTTGTAGACGAGTATGTCTACCTAGGACAAATTGTCCAACTAGGTAGGTCCAACTTCGACAAAGAGGTCAATCGAAGAATCCAACTCGGATGGGCAGCGTTCGGGAAGCTACGGCATATCTTCACGTCCCGAATACCTCAGAGTCTGAAGACAAAGGTCTTCAATCAGTGCGTGTTACCAGTGATGACATACGGGACAGAGACGTGGTCTTTTACTGCTGGCCGCATAAATATGCTTAGAGTCACTCAGCGAGCTATGGAACGAGCTATGCTCGGAATTTCTCTACGTGACAGGGTCCGTAATGAGGACATTCGTAGGAGAACGAAAACGACGGACATAGCTCGTAGAGTTAGTAAGCTGAAGTGGCAATGGGCAGGCCACATCGCTCGAAGAGCCGATAACCGATGGGGAAGAAAGGTTCTCGAGTGGCGACCACGTATTGGAAAGCGCCGAGCGGGACGACCTCCCACCAGGTGGAGCGACGACCTGGTCAGAGTCGCTGGGCGCCGCTGGATGCAAGCGGCCCAGAACCGTTCGAAGTGGAAATCAATGGGTGAGGCCTATGTTCAGCAGTGGACATCCATGGGCTGATATGATGATGATGATGACTTAGTTAAAGTTTATATGAGAAAGATTTTTGTTTATTATGAATTACAGACCCTTATGGACTACTAGAGTTTTATTAAATTTGCAATAGTGTTAAAAACACAAAGATAACCGACTACCTAGCTAATTTCAAAGCGTACAATTTCACACCACACTAGATTACCACACAAAAGATCGAGTTTAAGTTAATCTAAACAGTTAATTTCCCTGCTTTCAAAGCTAGTAATTACTGATGTACCATCAGATATGTTCCCACGAGGCCCACTGGCGTATGTTCCCATTGGATTGGGTAATAGTAACTGTAGGGTATTCACATGTTCATAACGTGGTTTATGCAACCAACAAACAAGTAGCATACGGCCCGCATAATGGTAAGCAGTTACCGCAGCATATAGACGCATAACATGATGCACAAAAGGGGTTTACAACAACAATAGGGGTTGCGCGTGTTTGCATCCCTGAAAAAATCTCATAACATCCAAAAGGCATTTTTTAATTTTGTATAGCCCAGTTAAGTTAGCAAAGAATTAACGTAACTATCGCGTTTGCGGTTTTAATACAAGTTCTCATAGAAATACGCAAACGCGATAGTTGCGTTAATTCTTTGTTAACGTTACACTCAGGGCACTGTGAATTGAACAAACAACTGTTCACCATCAGCGTTCACGACTCGAGGTTGTGCAGATTCTGCCGTGAGGCAGATGAAACACCAATACATCTCTTGAGTGAGTGCTGTCCACTTATACCGAAAAAAATACTCATCTGGGGAACACCTGTTACTTACACCCAGAAAATAATGGTTCTACTGGTTTATTTCGAAATGTTCCACTTTTTATTCTGAATCTAGTCAAAAGTTCAATCCAGTCCATCCAATTAGTATCTATATTCCGAAATGTTCCAGTAATAAGTTACAAACTAACATTGGAAACGTTCCCAAAACTTAAATCTTCAATTACTCAAAACAGTATATTTTTAAATGTTCCATTACTGTTTCTGGCCGACGATATGTATGAATGCATCTACATAGGTATGTGCAAACTGCTCACTCCCCACTTTTATTTCTCTTGATGTTTTCCATACTAATTTAATAAAGAGGTAAGTAAAGTTATTTGAAATTCTTAAACTAATAGGAAGCTACATTACCCCCGAGTGCTATAAGCTACATTTCATCCCGGGAACGCGGGTGAAGCCGCGGGAAATAGCTGTTATATCGTATATACAAATTACCTAATGATAAGATACATTCCAAATAAATAGATCATTCATTGTAAGTAAGATATGTAAAAGAATGGTAAATTTATGTATCATCACATCATGGTCGACATGGTGTTACGTGTAGTGGACCCACAATGGTTCACAAGGTTGTGTAATTCACGTCATTTCCTTCTTTGTTAGCTTAAATAGGTTTACGCACTGAAAAAAATGATCTATAAAACTAGTTATGTAAGTTGACGTTTTGTTGTCCGGAAACTAACTTTAGTTGTCGGGAAACTAACTTAAGTTACATTTAATCAAAAAAATTAGTAACGAACAAAAACTAGTTTTGTTACTGGTAAGTTTAGTTCGCAAGTCACTGTGTTTAGGTTAATGGTCAGCGTTGCCAGATTTTTTTTCGCCCAAAGCGGGATTTTGTTAACTCTTGAGTAAAAAAAGCGGGATTCAATCGCCGAAAGCGGGACATACCAAAAATTTTTTGTTGCCATGTTTTTTTTGGCCGTTTTGTGCCAAGTGCGAGTCCTACTCGCGTACCGAGAGTTCCGTAGAGACTTGTAGTTGTGTTATTTGTATTTAAATAGTTAATTAATCACGGGAATCGAGTCTCGAAGATTTTTCACCTTTTTCGATTATGTTCTAATATAATGGCATTTTTTTTTGTGTTGTAACTAAAACGCTTTCCGGATTTCTTCCTTTACTTGTGCTTAATGGAATTTCTTCTTGCCAAATTTTGTGATTCTAGGTCAACGGGAAGTACCTATAGGTTTTGATTCCCTTGCGAGCGTATCTTTTGATTGCGTTGACTTAGAAGTTTGATTTTTGTATCTCACAGTGAATTTTAGCGCACTTTGGCGTGGTTCTCTACACAGTTACTAAATAGCAACGCGGTGTTTAAAATGCATCACGGAAAAGCTGGTGCCATTTCTGTGCAGTGGTGTCTTTATAATTAATTTCCCACTTCCACGTCCAACGATGATTTTACCGTCGAGTAATCCTCGAAAAGCGGGACAGAGCCTGTCCCGCGCGGGACATTTAATTCTGGGCTAAAAATCGGGACGTCCCGCCAAAATCGGGACGTCTGGCAACGCTGTTAATGGTCGTCAAATTTTGTGTTACTGTTAAATAAAATTTTGTAGTCACTTGTTGTTTATTTTTTTCAGTGCATGGCTCTGTAATTATATTAAATATTTGATATTTGTAAAATAATATCATTTGCATTTTTTGAAGTGAATACTTTTTTAGCGGCGTTGTGCATTTTTTGGGATGGGTAAAAAATGTTAAACTCGCGTCAGATGTCACGTGACCCTGAACGAAAATTCGTAAGACGGAGGGAGAGTAGTTGCAATTTAAACTGTATTTATACTGGGGTTATATGTTCAAATTCTTATAATATTCTCTAGCTAGCCGGAAGGTAGGTACCATTTCTGTTCCATTTTAAGTTAATAAAATGGAACAGAAATGGTTATCCAAAGAGGAAACGCTGCCAGCCTTCTGGGAACCCTGCCGTTAATCGGAAGCAGCGGCAGGCTTGAGGAAATTTTCTATATATAGATTGTATTTTGTACATATTTGTTGTAAATAAAGTAGAATTTTCCATTTATTGTTTTAAAAAAAAAAAAAAAAAAAAAGTTAATAAAAAATCTTACTCAAAAGTATTATATGTACACGTATCTTGAACTAGCTTTCCCTTGTATCAAAACACTACGCGAAAAATGTCTAGTTTCAAAAATGCATATTCAAATTTTCACTTCTGCCGGCACTCCGGGAGTGCAACCCGTTATTTAGTTTAGTTATTTTTTGTATCTTAATCTAATCCTAACAAATATTGTAAATGCGAATGTGAGTTTCTTCGTTACGTTTTCACGCCTAAACCGCTGAACAGATCGCGGTGATTTTTGGTACACAGATAGCCTATGGTATGGAGAAGGATATGCTACTTATTATCCTGGTAACGCGAAAATATAATTTTGGGAAATCCAAAAGAAAAAGTGAAATGTTTCACCACGGGTGACGCCTGGCACGAACAGCTAGTTTAGGGTAGTATGGAATGGCTCGCAAATGTATATGAAAGACACTTTTTAGGTATATTGCATCGTTTATGCCTTTGCAGTAAAACTGACACACAGAGCATTTCGTTATACAGACTTTCCCACCACTTTAGGAATCATCATCATCAGCCTATTATGTCCCACTGCTGAGCACAGACTTTCACAAATGAGGGTGTAAGGGATAGGCAGAGACTCTACCACGCGTGCGCACTGCGGATCGGTGGAGGTAGGCTAGTGGTCAACCTACTGTTGGAGTTTTCAAGCTGCCTAGGAGGCCTCCAACTAGCTTAACGACTATCACAATTTAGTGATACGGGTTTACGTTCCTTCCGTAGCACGAAAAACGCTAGAGTTGAAATACCACTAGGCGGTCACCCATCCACATCTGTCAAGCTACACCACGAGCGCTTCCCAAAACACTAAAGTGCGAAAAGAATTTAAATTGCATGTAAAACCATCTTAATAAAGATGGACAGTACCTAAGTAGGTAGACCTGTCTTACAATGATAGCATCAAGATTTATGAAAAGGTCTAGCGTTGTTATTTACATGCCTTTTAGACTAAGGTATGCTTAGCTTGCCATCTGTGAACAGTTCGCTACAATGCGAGATTGTGGTCAATATTAAACGCTGACTAAGTGCGAGTTCAACTCTCGGACTAAGAGTTCCATAACTGCCACACAATATCCTATTCTATCCTATATCCTTACTAATAATATAAATGCGATTGTGAGTTTGTTTATTTGTTTGTTACGCTTTCACGCCTTACTTAAGGTGGCCCTCTGTGGCCGGCGCAACTTCAACGCAAGCATAGTCTAAAAGCTTGTTGTTTTATCCAACGTAATGTTTGACTGCGAAAAAAGAGAGACAGCATCAGAGCCGTTGGTTATCAGTCGGTAAATTCCGCTGATCACTCACGGCCGCTTCGCTAGGTCGTCATTCATGATTTCGCATTCATAAAACTTGTTCCAGGAGTATACTTCTTGTGAAAAAATCTTACAAGTTTGTGAAAAAAAAGTTAGTTATTTAGAATTTCCAATACATTTGCAAGCCTGGTATCTAAATTTTTTCTTTACTTTTACAATTTATAGGTACATTAGTTATGGCCAAAGTTCAGGCAAAAACGCTGTTTTTCGGAGGCTTTGACTGAATTTGTTTCACACTTTTTTTTAATTACGCCTAGATACACGGCTAGGTATAGTGCACAAGATACTAATTTGTTCAAAACATCTACCGAAAAATGTTTAACAACGCCATGATAAGTACAGAGGTTTTATATGAAAAGTATGACGAATTGAGTCCTCTTAACCGTTCACGATGATATTTAGCACGCAGATAGAGTATGGAGAAGGACATAGGCTACTTTATTCTCGGGTGATACTGCGGCGGACAGCAAGTAAAATGCGGAAGAACAGTCTTTTGAGTATTCTTATATTGCCCTTGATTTTGCCCTGTTGATTGTTTTGGCCCTGTCATAGACAGAAGGATACATTTTGATCAAGTAAGGTCGATGTTTTGTATGAAAGGATTTTGGTGCGTTCATGCTACACGAACGAACAGGATTCGTTCGTTGTTCGCGTAGTGTGGACGGACTTGCGAGCCTCGAACGAGCATTCGTAGCGCGCTCGACTGCGCTCCGCCCGATTGTCAGTTTTTTCAAGAACACAGGGATTCGCATCGCACTCGTTGTAGGCTCGTTGTAACGTCCACATTTGGCTCGGAGTCCAGTTAACTTGCTAAAATGTGTCCTACGCCATAAACTCTCTCCTCTACAATAGACTACATCGTTATTGACCATAGATTACAACCATACAAGTTATATTGCTACATAATTCAACTAGGTCACATTATGAAATAGCCCAAATCGGTTCAAATGATATATGGGCATTTTATTGTAGAGAATTCGTACATCGCATTTATAGTTCGTAATGGCATTTAATTATACATTTGCATGATGTACGCACAAAGATATTTAAAACATTATTTTGGCAAATGGCTTTTGGCTGTGGTAGTGGCGTCATATGCCCCGTGGCGTAAGACACGGGTTTGAAACCTATAGTGAGGTTAGCATATTAGAATACCGCAGCCAAATAACAATGTTGTGTTCACACAAATGCATGCCCTGAGTGGGAATCGACCCCACGACCTGCGGCGCGATAAGTGGAATCTTAACCAACCATGCCAACAGTCCCGTCAAAGAAAACAAAGTCTATCAACGTTTTTTTTTATTTATCGACCACCTATTTGACAGCTTAAACAACCTCTATCCATTGTTATATATAATTACATAACTACTGACAATTTTATATGATGATAAGAAAGCGTACAAAAATCTCCATTATTCAAATATCTCAAACATGACGGTAACTTGTATCTATAACGAAATTCCGTATATGTGTGAGACTGTATGGACTGTTGAAATATTTTCTTTTTTTTTTTAAATTAGTCACTTAGGAAGTTTGCTTTTGCTTGCTGAGAAGAGCCAGTAAACTCGGCAATTGCTATTTTCAATACTTTAGTAACTTTATTCATGAAAAGTCTTGCAAGACCTAGCGTTCTTGTAGTAAGTCATACTAAAACCATAGAATAAACATGAAAATAAGTAGGACTAACACGACCTTGATTCCATAAAAAAAGTACGTAGCTACTTACAATATAATAAAAAGAAATATAAACTTTCAACTGTTTTTCAATTAATTAATTCAAATTATTAAGGATAAAAATATTAAATAATTACCTTGAAGTAAACCATGGTGATAGATGTCCTTCAGCGATCTGAAAATAAGAGGTAATTCTAAAAAGATATACAGGTCTCAATCATTTGTAAAATTATTAGTATCATTGTCCCCAATACACAGAATAAATAATAGTATAGCCCAATGACCCAGATTTCTGGACTATTTGTATGGGTTCAAATGTCGGGGAAGATTACCCGTTTTCGTATGGGATTAAATAATCCCACCAAAAACATTTTCATGTAAAATGTTGCCAAGACGAGACCATATGGCTCGCACTGTCAAAATGTTATAAGATCTCATGTCAAGCCAAGCTATTATAACTCTACACGCCCTAACTCTACAAGCCCTGACTTCACAAACTCTACACCTGAGTCAAAATATGTGGCTTGGCCGTTTTGCTACTACAAGAACACTACATTTCACTTACTAGCGATACAAGTTGCAGGGGCAGCTGCGGCCAGTGCGGAAATTTTAAAATCCAAAAATACCAAATTTACTTTTTATGCCTTTTGCGGTCGAGACTGATCGTGGGGGTCCGAGCCTCGCCGTTTTGCTCGCACTTTGTCATCAAAATTGATCGAGACCTCCGGAGACCAGCGGGCTATTCAAAGAGAACTCGTTGCTGGGAACCTTTGCCGTTAATCGGTAGTCGTGGCAGACTCAAGGAAATATTTGCGGGTATCATCATCATCATCATCAGCCTATAATGTCCCACTGCTGAGCACAGGCCTCCTTTCACAAATGAAGGTGAAAGGGAATGGGCAATACTCCACCACGCGTGCCCACTGCGGATCGGTGGAGGTAGGCTAGTGGTCAACCTACTGTTGGAATTTTTCAAGCCTTTCAGAGGCATCCAACTAGCTTAACGACTATCACAATTAAGTGATAACCGGGACCAACGGCTTTACGTACCTTTCGAAGCACGGAAACGCTCGATATGAAATACCACTAGGCGGTCACCCATCCAGGTACCGACCACGACAGGCGTAGCTTAACTTTGCCGATCGATTAAGAACGGCTAATCATGCTACACCACGAGCGCTTCACACTTTGCGGGTATACTGAAGTCTTATTAATTGATTTAATTTTCAAAGAAAAAAAAATGAAGAACGCATAGCTTTAGCAATATTCTGAAATGTTTTTCAATTCGATAACAGTAACACTTGGTAGGTATATGTAAGCAGTTTCACAAATTAACACTCACAGCTGTCACAGAGTATCTAATCAGCCTACAGTTTATAAAACTAGTACGCATCTTTTTCTGGTAACATATTTATAGCATAGCACATATTCTGATACAGTGCATAGCATTTAGATCTACTAATTCTGAGACATCTTACTTATCACATGAGATGGTTTAAGCCTAGTTTAGACCCAGGTTTTAAGGTAGTTCCGGCTCTTTTGATATATGACGTTAGGAAGTTTTATTTTCTCTTCCTAGGTTACACCTTCATTAGTGTTCCCTATAAATACTATTTGGCTAATAATAAGTCATTTATATTTAACAGTGACTATTTCTAAGAATGTATCCATTAACACTTTAGTGATGCATATATATGCTTTAAACCTCACGTAATAAGAGGGAAAATGCCTTGCTAAAGTTTCTTGCCTGAGTCTTAATAAAATCGATGTTAGAATTAATTCTAATGTTCATAAGTGACTTTGACACAAAAAACGAAAAAAAAAAGTTCGTACTCATCGTTATAAGGCGATGATAGTGTTAGTGACGTCGGATACCGAGACGAAGGTCTCGGGTTCGAATCCAACAATGAGCTTGAGCTTTTGGTGAAGGAAAACATCGTGAGGAAACCATAGCACGGTGGTAGGGTACTTTGTAGTACCCATCTGGCTGGCTACCACCCTCAAGTTGAAAATCTGTCGCCAAGCACCTATCGGTGTGTTCCGACAGCTGCACTTGAGAGCCAGTTCCTTCTAGGCTTTGTGTGTGCACCACCTTCGGCCACATCATCACTTACCATGGTGAGATTGTGGTCAAACACAGGCAAAAAACATCACTTGATAACGGCTAGATGGATTGGTCTATTTTTTTAACACGCTTTTATTAGTATGTATGTATGTATGTGTATGTAAAGGAATCTTCGAACGTAATTTTCATCGACTTCCAGACGTCAGATTAAACTGAAATTTTGCACACTTATCAAGTATCGATGACAATACAATAATTTGGACCATCGAGCTGATCTGATGATGGATCCGGAAGGTAGGCACTGGAACTCTATAACCGAGCAACGTTTCCTAGCCGTGTTTGGGCTTGTTGGAATTGTCGTAAGATGAACTTTGACCATATCTGGTTTTCAGCGTCTGATGATGGAGTAGGAGAGTAAGCACTGGAACTCCATAGTGGATAGGAAAATTGGAAAAATCAGCAAAAATGTCTTGTATTCCATGGGATTTTTGACAGAACTACGCCTGTCGTATTAGCTAATCAATATAATAATTACTCGTAATATTGTAATTAATAGTACTGTCTATTACCATACGATAAGGTTGTAATTTGAATATTATCATTAGTGTAATATCTCCGCGGACCGCGATACTTTCTCATGAACCATTGAGGTGATACTATCATCATTATGATGTAAGCGTAAAAGTAAGGGTTTTCATGTAATTAGCCATAGATAATCCTATGGGAAAACACGAGAAGATAATATAGTTATAGACAGATATCTACAACCAATGTCAGAACAAACCATGTAGGCATGCCTACGAATGGTTTTTAACTGACTTCAAAAGCCTATTTTTTTTTCATGAAAAAAATTTGCCCTTTTTGGGAACAAGTGTCAAAAGATTTTACTGAACAAAACAACCTTCGATATCCCAAGGATCGTCAGCAAACTTGCACTGACGTCCCCAAAACAGCTTTCATAGAGCTAAGATAGAGCTCAACGGGCGGAAAAGTTCTACATTTTGAAAAGTTGAAAACTTTTTAGACGTAAATAGTTTTGTTTCACTACAGCTTTTTAGAGCTATACAGCGTGTAAGGGACATCGCCGCACAAACGGATACCATGGGTCCAGGACATAATTCTGGACCCCCCATGTTGGAATTTTTCGTCGGTTTTTCCCAAATTTTAAATATTTTTTTTTGAGTTTTTTTTACTTTAGACTGTTCATAATCGTTATTCTTACCTAACCCAAAGAGGTTTAAAATAAATAAGTTATTAATTTATTACTTTCACTAAAAGTAGCAATGTAAATAAAACTAGAAACGGTGTCTTATGGCGATATTCGTCTGCAGTCAGCGACATACTACGTAGGCACAACGTTATCGCGCGTTTAAATCGCGGTGTTCACAATACATTGCGCGCTCGAAAATGACAATTTCTATAACCGATCATTAGTGACGTGAATGACTTTCACAATTTGATTAGTGGCATTAGGTGTAGCCTTTTCGCGAAGTTTGCGTTACCATGCGAAATACACCCTGTATATTAGATTTTTAGATTAATAAAAATGGTTTTGAATTAAACTTGACTCGTAGAGTTAGTTAACTCTATTACATATTTATATATATTATAAATAAATAACACAGTTGTGTTATTTATTTATAATCACCATTAAATGTAAAGAGAATTTCTTATAGTGTAGGTCTAACCTACATTTCGGAATCCATCGAAGATGTGTTGCTAGGAATTTGCTGACAAATACGATTGCTTCATTAGATCGTGAAAATTAAGAGTGCGTACCAAGCCAGAAAAAATATCGCAATGTCAGATGAAACAAACTTATGTCTAATCTTCGCGTGGAGATGAGATGGAGATAGCGTGTTTCGCGGCACAAAAATGAACGAAGCGCTTCTTATCTAAATAACTCGTAAAGTATAGAATATTTTAAAAAATCGTTAGTAGCAGCCCTAGGTCATATGTTAGTGATATTATTTATCGAATTTTTGTCTTAATTAGATACACCATGAACGAATAAAACCGAAAATTCATTATTATTAGAGGTAGCTTTGTGATTTTTTTCTATCGAGGAAATTTCATTCCATTATGTTTTTGCTCAGGCAGAACCCTCGCGTATATAATGAAAATACCCATATAAAAATATTTTTTCATTTAAATACTATTTACTTGGGTAAATTTCAATTCTAAGATTGTTATTTTGCTTTATACGCAGCCCTACACATCTCTGGTGGATATCCACCCTAAGGGGGGAAAATACGGTATCGCAGGGCGGAATACTACATATTAATTCGCTGTTAATATTAAATGAAATGTTTATATTAAAAAAAAAATATTCTAAAGAAAAAAAAATATTTTGAATTTTATTTCTAGTGTTATAAAAAATAGTTTTAAGATCTACGAGATGTTTGATTGTAATTTATTATTTACTAAGAAAACTCTCACATTGATGTAAAATTATTTCAAAAAAAAATAGTTCACTGAATATGAAATAAATATATTCTTTTGACCATCAAGACCAAAAGAAAAACACAAAGGTTCCTTTTTAACCTTTCGAACCCTAAACATAGAAAAATAAAAAGTTTACATATTATGTACTTACATTAATTAACTTTTTCGAAAATTCCACAAAGAGTTTCAAATCTTTAAAAAGTAATGAAACAAACACTGGCAGTTCCAACGTTCTAAATTCGAATAATATTTAATTCGCGAATCACATTCGAAAACTGTATCAAACGCACTGCTCTAGTTCATACAACGCACTGTTACAATTTATGGGCAAATGTTGTTTTTTATACGGAGTAGTGTGGAGGGCGCATCTTCATACAGCCTATTGTGTTATTTTTAATAACAACGTGGTTTGTATGGCCTCGTCTAATTCTCATCTCTTTATTCGTTCATATCGACACCTTATTAAGGATTGATTCATCTATTTGAATTGATGATTTGATTAAATTGATCGATTATGTATTATGAGATTATTGGTTTTAACCTAAGGACATGAATATGTCTGTTTGTGTTTGCGATATTATATTTCTATTATACATGGTGTGGTTTTATATTCTCTGAAAATACCGAAGATATCTAAAGCGCTTGATCAAAGACGGAAGTTACAAGTAAAACTGTCACGTCCAATAAGTTTATTACTTGTAGTTCAAGAGCTACTCGAGCTACAAGATCCGTATGAAGCAAGTGTTCAGTGGCCCGATTCACATAACAAAACTTCAACGGTTTTGTATAGACATCATATTTAAATCATACTTGTGTATACGCCTCAACGATTAGTTTATAGCAGTGTTTTTCAATCTGTGGGTCACGACCCCTAGGGGGGTCACGAAACCTTAGTCGGGGGGTCGCCGGCAGAAGGAATAAGGCAAGGTAGACTTCGCGCAAGCGGGCGTCCAACTTACCTCTTACTTAGTTGCAAACCTCTCGCGGCTTCTTGCAGACTAATAAGTAAAGGTGTCAAAATAAAGAAAATCATTATCGTAGTCTTTTATTTATTTATTTAATATATAAATTCTTTGTCTGTCTGACCAGGGGTCTCCAGAATTTTTCAATCTGTAAGGGGGTCGCGAAATCAATAAGATTGAAAAACACTGGTTTATAGGATCGTTTTTCAATAATTCATTTGACATACAACAGAATCAGGAACATTGCCTGTATTAAAATTCTTGATTTAGTAGGCATGCTTACCGTCCCCGCCCCATTACGATAGTAGTCAACCAACAACAATTCGATTTTTTCAAATGCAAAGTTTGTGTTGGGGTTCATATACTGATGTAGGCAAAGACAGTCTTCCTTCAAGTTCATTGTCACAAGGAAAAACGTGCTCATAACTTCTCGTGACAACAATTCATCAGAATCTTAGAAACACGTTTAAAATCTGTTTTAAGGGAACCGGGTTCATTGAACATTTGAGTGCTGATGCTAATCTACGGTGTCCAGCACATGCACAAAAAAACGAGTTGAGTTTTTTTTTACGTAGGTATCATTCTAGAAGTAAAAAGCCCGTGGAGAGCGCGTGCGGAGATACCGCACTCGCCAAACATATGATTTCTAGCGCATATGTTAATTTTCGTTAATTCTATTGATAACAGACGGAGATTTATTACAAAAAAAAATGAGTACATTTCTCCTATATTCTTTTATGGAATTTCATAAAAGAATATAGGAGAAATGTACTCAAATCTTTATTAAATTCAAAATCCAGTAAATATTTATAAAATTAGCTTTTAAAATCATATAACCTCTTTCTTTTTCAAAATTGAACCCATAATCTCAGCATCGCAGACCAGTCCCCTTTTACGTTTGCTGTTATTTCTAATACAAATAATAATCAAAACTGATTACAAAACTCAAACAAATTATAAATGACCACCAGTCTCCTTTGCGCCTGCCAATCAAATCGGTTCCCCCATAGCAATCGGTGAGTTGTGTTTAAAAGAAAATCGTGTCGACGCGCACTCCACGGGCTTTATACTCCTTGGTATCATTTCATCAAGTTCCTTCTCAAAAATCGTAGGGCACTGAATAAAAACGGTAGGTAACAGGGTCACGTCCTGACTATTACAAATTTACAAACTAGTTTCTTCTCCCCGTTTTCATCTTAGAGTTCCCGAATGATCTAGTTTTCAAGTATAATGGCAAAGTTTCATTCAAATCCATTGAGCCGTGGCCGTAATGGAGACACACTTTTGGATCATTTGTGTACTAGGGGCTAAATTGAAATTGGCTTTGACTTTGACTTTGATATATATCCAAGTAATCGTAGGCAGCGGCGTGTTTTGGTTTTTGGACTAGGTATATAGGCAATCACTAGGCAGATGGGGAAATTTAATCGTATACAAATATCCAAACTAATATTATAAATGCGAAAGTGAGTTTGTTTGTTTTTTAAAATTCATTTTAATAAATGTAACACACCAAATCCTACAAAATCTTCCATCCCAAAATGTAAACAGGATTTAAATAATTTAAATAATATTGTAATGTTTAGTGATGAAATAGGAAAAAATATGGGAATATTACTTAGTCACTGCTTGGGCCAGTCTATAACTAATATGTGTATGCCCGGTGCTTCTTATAGTCAGATATTAGATAGAATTAATAGCAGTTCATTTATAATACTACATTGATAATATTTATAGGAAGAAGGGGAAATGTGGACAAACAAAGTCTAATACAATACTTTAGTACACTTGCACAATTAAATGTAAAAAATATAGTTTTGTTTTCATTCCCTTTTCTTCAAAGTTTGCCACAGACTGAAAATATTTATAGACACAATTTAAATATGACATTACACACTTTGACATGTCGTCATAGTGATAAGTTTCACTTGATTGATATTAATAGTTATTTAAGTAATTTGAATTATTATTATTATTTAACAGAAGATAATTTTTATCTTCCAAAATACCACAAACGACAAATAGCAGAATCGCTATCATATTATATTAACTCAGCCAATTGTTTGGCTACTCGGACGGCTGCTTCTATTGAGCAGCACAGCTATTTACAACCATTGGAAGCTATTCCAAATAGATTGGATTCATTGGAACCTATTCCAAGTACAAGTAGTAATTTAAATTAGAACATGTGACAATAGAGGCAACCTCTAGCATTAGTCATAAGAATAATAACTATGAAATTATAAGTGTATCCTGCCCATTATCATTAGATATAAAGAGTAATAAAAAGTATAATAATAACTGTAACAAAAGTAATATTAACCTGGTACACCAGAATATACAAGGAATTAAGGGCAAGGAATTAGAACTAGTTATTTCTGAACTGTGATAATATTGACATTTTATGTATCACTGAACATTGGCTAAAGGCCCACCAGTTCATGTTTAACTTTAGTAAGCACCAGGTTGCTAGTTCATTCAATAGAAAAGATTCTATTCATGGTGGCTCACTAATAATAATTCAAAACAATTTGAAATTTAAGGAACGCATAGATATTCAGAGCCTATCTATTGAGCGAACTATAGAAATAGCATGTGTAGAGCTTGAGCAATTCATTGTCATGAGCGTATACAGACCCCCTACTGCAGTATTCAATTTGTTTGAAAAATGTATGGATGAAGCTTTGTGTAAACTAAATAGTATGAATAAAAATATAATAATCTGTGGAGATTTTAATATAAACTTGTTGGAGGATAATGCGATATGTAATAAACTCAAATCACTTTTTCTGTGCTACAATCTTGTAAATCTTTTTTTAGAACCAACTAGAATCACTGCCACTTCAGCAACTTGCATTGATAATATTTTTACTAACTTACAGCCAGTAACAAAGTCAATAATAAGTAAATTAAGTTCTGATCACTGTGGCCAGCTGGTCTCATTTCATATGCCTAGAAAAAAAGTGATAAAAAAAGATATTAAGTGTGTTCCTATGAGTGAAAGTCGCCTTGAAAAATTTAGAAATAACATTGTCAATAAATTACCACACGTACCTTACGATAATAATAATGTTAATGAACTTTATAACTCAATTTTTAATTTAACCAAAAATGAGTATAATTCAATGTTTTCTTCAAAAACGGTAAAACGGAAATCTAATACGGTCTTCAATGACTGGGCGACGGTGGGAATTTATATAAGTAGGCGAAAATTGTATGAATTATATAGGGAAAAACAGTATAATCATGATGCTGTTTTTCTAAATTATGTAAGGAATTACTCAAAAACATTTAAATGCGTTTGTACTGCGGCTAAATCAATACATATAAGAAATAAAATTAAAAATAGTCAAGATAAGATCAAGATGACTTGGAAAATTATAAATAGTGAAACTGGAAAGTTCAAAGTACGTAATAATGAGTTTCAACTTATTATTAATGATAAATCAATCAAATCTGATCAAGATGTTGCTGCCGCTTTTGAGACTTTCTTCACCAATATTCCAGTTTCGACTACCAAGTCTCTTAATTCTTCTCCCACCCTCGCTGTATCTTTACTTAGGAAAAATGTAACAGAATGTACTGTTGACTTTAAATTCTCAACTGTTACTTCTAGCGATATAATTAAAGCATTCAAATCTCTAAATTTGAAAAACACTGTTGATCTATGGGGGCTTTCAGTTAAACTTATTAATTCTATAATTGATTGTATTGCACCTCATTTAGCTGTTATTTTTAATAAATGTATTGATTGTGGTGAGTTTCCTGATCTTATGAAACATAGTAAAGTAGTGCCTTTATTTAAATCCGGTAGTACATCCGACCCCACAAATTTTAGACCAATTTCCATACTACCGACATTCAGTAAAGTATTCGAGAAAATTATACTTAATCAATTGATGGTACATTTCAATAGTAATAGACTGCTTCACAGTAAACAATTTGGTTTCACTAGGGGTCGCTCAACAACCGATGCTGGTGTTGAGCTTATTCAACATATTTTTGACGCCTGGGAAAATTCACGAGACACCCTCGGTGTTTTTTGTGACTTATCCAAGGCTTTTGATTGCGTCCATCATAAAATACTGATCAGCAAATTACATCACTACGGCGTTAGAGACACTGCACTTGATCTTTTGATTTCTTACTTATGTGACAGAATTCAAAAGGTTGATGTTAATGGTAAAGTATCCCCTGGGTCATCAGTAACTATGGGTGTACCACAAGGTTCTATCCTTGGACCTTTTCTATTTCTCATTTACATCAACGACTTACCATATCTTGTAGAAAAAAAACATGAGATAGTATTGTTTGCTGATGACACTTCACTTCTTTACAAAGTGAATAGACATGATTTTAATTCTGACGATGTGAACAATGCTCTTTCTGAAGTCGTTGATTGGTTTACTATTAATAATTTATTGCTAAATGAGAAAAAAACAAAATGTATCAGATTCAGTCTACCCAATGTGAGACATTCGGACACAAATATTGTAATTAAAGGCGAAAAACTGGATCTTGTTGAAACAACTGTATTTTTAGGTATCACTTTAGATAATAAGATACAATGGAGCCCTCACATTTGTAAATTGGTGGATAGACTTAGTTCTGCAGCTTATGCAGTGAGAAAAATTCGCGCTCTCACTGACGAATCTACGGCAAAATTAGTTTATTTCAGTTACTTTCACAGTTTGATGTCTTACGGTATCCTCCTCTGGGGTAGTGGTGCCGAAATCAATAGAATTTTTATACTGCAGAAGAAGGCTGTCCGCGCAATATATAAAATAAGGCCTAGAGATTCTTTGAGAGACAAGTTTAAATCTATTAATATAATGACAGTGTCGTCACAGTACATATATGAAAATCTTATTCATGTGAGGAAAAACTTAAATAACTTTCCTAAGAATAGTGACACTCATAGTTTGAACACTAGAAATAAGCACAAACTTGCTGTACCTTTAACTCGGCTCAGCAAAGTCCTTAACTCTTTCAAGGGGCAATGTATACGTTTCTATAATAAAGTACCCAAAGAAATCCAAGAGCTACCTATACATAGATTCAAAAAGATAGTTAAACAAAAGTTATGCACGAAAGGGTACTATAAAGTTTCTGATTTTGTAGATGACAAGAATGCATTTGAATGAATTGTTCGCTTCGCAGGCTATTGTTATATATATTTTTGTAATTGTAATACTTCTATTTACATATTTAAAAAAAAAAGACTTGCTGAGTTTCTTGCCGGAGTCTTCTCAGTTCAAGTTGTATTTGGAACCGGTGTAGAGCCATTTGTTAACGTTCACAAGTGCCCTATCAGGGCCTAAATTGAATAAATGCTTTTTGAATTTGAATTTGAATTTGAATTTACACCTTTACGCCTCAATTTCTCAGCGGATCATCATGAAAGGCATGCAGATAGCCTATGGTATGTAGAAGGACATAGGCTACTTTTTATCCCGGAAACGCGGGTGAAACCACCGGGGATAGCTAGTTTATTATAAAAAATACTAATCGGTTAACAAATAACTGTAGAAATCAATTTAATAATCACATTATATCTTTTTGACACATTGAAATAGTTTGGAATGCGGTTAAAAAAATAACATAACGTCAATTGTTATTATGGGACGCACGTACCTCGCGAGAACCAACGGGTTGAAATTTTATGAGGTAGGCACTGCCTACTTGACTATATGGAATGCACGTCAATGAATTCGTAGGATATAGGATAAGAGGATATCCTAGGACACAAAGCCTAGAAGCGAACCGTCTCTCATTAACAGGAAATGCTGGTGGCGTTTGTTCCATACATCCTATGTTCCATAAATATAAGAATACCCGACAGACATAGCCAAAGCCCTTCTTATTATGATTATTGTTTATATTTTAAATCAGTCCTGTTTTGGATGAGGAAACCGGGGATCACGAAATAGAGATTTTGTCTAATTTAAATAGGCATAATCAATCCAAGCTGTAGTTGTCTCTATCGCCCTCGGGCGGGATAGCACGGGCACAGAGCGACAACAATAAATATGTTAAAAATCTATTTTTCATATTTCTTGCAGCCATCCTTTCCTCTTAAAAAGCTGCTGGAAAACCTGACCAGCCTCAAGGGTGGTAGCCATACAGACAGACATTTCAAAAATTCCTTCCACCATTTCCTCCTCCATTTCAGTGAAAGTTAACTACCTATTTCAAAATTAGATCATAGAACTCACGACCACCGCCGCAGAAAAAAAACTAAATTAAAAAAAATTACGTCATCAATAAAGTAGATACTCTTACGTAGTTATTGAATACTCTTTGGTAGATACATATTTCACAGATGCACCATCAAGATAGTAATATAATTGCACATTTTGTACACTAATTTGGTCAGAGTTCGATCGCCCATTGAGCAGAGTACCGCAATTATGTATAACCTTGTAACAGTAAGAAGATCACGCCGAGCGCAGGGGTGGGCAACATTTTATGCCTTTTACTGAATTTTTATTAGCTTACAAGATTTCCACAGTCCCGTCTGTTAACCTCTAAGGGTTCCAATTTTGAAAAACGCCATTAGTGGATGCAAATGTTCAAAATTTCACTCACTCATAGACCTTGCAGGGTAAACTATGTGTGCATCTGTCCGTTTCAGTCATATGGATAAACTTTTGGGTAAAGATATAGTGCCACTGCTGTCCGACTCGAGTATCCGAGGGATCGGAAGTATAAACGAGATAAAAAGTATCAAAATTCAAAAATATTTATTCAATTAGACCTTTGCAGGCACTCTGAATCTGACTCTTCGATCAACAATAAAATTAATAATCGATGCTATACTCTTACTGGTTCGGAAGATTGCATCCGATCATGTATCCTCTTTATTTCCAGCAAATATCCTATCTACCTGTGTGCCAAATTTCACCCAAATCTGTTCCGCCGTTTATGCGTCATCGAGTCACAAATATTTACACATCCAAATATCTAAACATCCATCAGTATAACTATGAATCAAGGTTGCGCGCATCTGCTCAATTCCCATAATAAATCAAAGATAGACAGTACCGAACCGTTCCGATTGCTTAATCGTACATTAACCCAGAGAACCCTAATCGGTACTTTACCTTTGTTGTTATCTAATTAGTTTTTAACTAGATTTGTATCAATTTCATCACAACGTGGCCGACATATAGAGTAGGAAGATTAGCGGAATAGCCAGGCCCGTAGGCAGGGGGGTGAAACGAGTTCCATCACACCAGAAATCTTAAAAATGTTTAGATAGAGAACAAGGGCGGATCCAGTCTTCAGGTCAGGGGGGGGTCACATACTTATATCCAGCTTAGATGGGTTTCAAAATACACAATACCACAGATTAATACTATTATAGCTGTTACCCGCAGATTCACACGAAAATAGAGTAGGTACATTTGTAAGAATTTACAAAATCGGTCCATTAGTTCTAGTGATTACGTCCTACAGAAAAGAGGGGCCGCGCAGCGCGAAAAAATCATACTTAAACCATGTCAATCACATTTTCGTCACTCATGTGACCACAAAACCTATTGACAATACAATCAAAGGTGTGATGCGTGCGAGTGATTTAGATTTATAATTCAGGTGTACCTATACCCACTCACACACTCACTCACTTAGGTCATCAGTAAACTTAGCTCTTAACATGCCACTAGCACTTTTTACGACAAATCTTTCACTGTTGAAGCGGTTCGTTTATGGATCAGGTCAAGAAGTTTTATTTGTCCCTCTAGCAATTGATTTACGTTTATGTTAACATATATTGTATTTATGTTTACATTATATTTATATTGTATTTTATCATAGTATGTATTCATATATATTTTTAATATGTGTATTTTAGTTTATTGCTTGCTTTAATTGTTATATATGCTTTATTTATTATATATTATGTCCAATAGTATTTCACAATGGTATTCATTATAATTTTTTTTTTGTTTTGTATTGAACACCCCCGTTTTTACAGTTTATTTTAACTCCTCTCCATCCAAAGGTTGCCTGGTAGAGATCACTTTTAGTGATAAGGCCGCCCATTGTAACACTTTCTTTTTTAAGTTCTTGTATTTTTATTTTTTTCATGTGGTGTAACAATAAAGCGTTATCTATCTATCTATACCACACCTATACGGCCGAGGGTCAGAGGGGGTCATGACCCCCATGGATCCGCCCTTAATAGAGAACCTAACCATACCTAATATCATTGGTTGTAAAACTTGTAACTATGCCTATAGGCTAATAATATAATATTGAATAAAGGATAAAAAAAAGAAATGAAAACAAAAAAAAGAAAAAGGGTATAAAAAGAGCTCTTCAAGGTCGGCAACACATCGGCAATCCCCCTGGTATTGCAAATGTCCATAGGCGGCGGTGACCACTTACCATCAGGTGGACCGTCTGCCTGTTTGTCAACCTAATGACATTAAAAAAAAAAAACTTATTTTATTAGGTACTTACTTACATATGTTGATTTTCAGAAAATTTCTGGCTACGGCCCTGGCTGGAACTAGCCTAGCCTAGTTATTTGGAAAAAAAAATACATTTAAGTTCATTGTCGCAAGGAAATACCGTGAAAATAAAGATACGTGTTTTGTTCACGGCTGCGTCTGCATCTTAGCGAGGCCATGCCGGTATTTTTCTTCTAAACACGACGAGCTCACAAATGGTTTAGAGAGCCCTCAGTAGTGTTGCCAGGTCCCGTGTGTCAAATTTCGGAACGTAAGGATAAAATAATCGGGATTTTGGGTTTCAAATCGGGACAGATGTGAAAGTCTGAATTTGGTGAGAAAAAATGAAAGCAAAAATATTTTTATGTAGTAGCAGCTTAGTTATATTCACTTTTCCTGTCAAAATTATCAAATATAGTAAAGACTCATGAGGTTAGTGAAAAATCGGGACATTTGGCGTCCCGATCAAGGGTTAATCGGGACGTGTCACTAGACCCCTGAAAATCGGGACGTCCCGCGGAAATCGGGACACTTGGCAACACTAGCCCTCAGTCCGAGGAAAGACTTTGCCTTCTTATGTGCGTTCTACCGCTTGTACAATGGACAGTGTTTAGAATTGTTTAAGATGATGCCCACGGCTAGCTTCCACCATCGCAAATCTCGCCATCAACGGGGAGTCCATCCTCACACATTGAAACAAGAACTGTTTCGAACTGTGCGGTCTCAAAGGAGCTTTCTTCCGCGGACGCTCAGATAGTGGAATGAGCTCTACCGTGATTTTCCCAATAGAGTACAGCATGGGGTTCTTCAAAAAGGGTTCTGCGCGAGTAACACCCCTGGTGTTGCAGGCGTCCATAGGCGGGTACGCTTGTTTGCTACCTAAGTAGTATAAAAAAAAGGAAATTAACTTAGGATGAGTTAGTAAACAACTATACGGCCCGACTGATTGTAAGCGTCTGTCTTCACACCCTTTTTGAAGAACCCCGTGCTGATTTCATGATTGACCTGCGAACACTAAACCTAATGATATTATGTGGTAACCCAAGTCTGTATTTTAGCGTAACTACCTAACAAAACAAGATCAAATTAAAAGCATCGTAATGAGATTGAATTGCATGCTTGTCTCAGCATAATGAGATGGTGTGTTTGGATCGTGATCTCGAAAACCACTGGACCGATTTTGACGCAACTTTCGCTAAACCCTTATGTAAACTAACAGAGTATGTAATACACCAATGTATTTATGGCGCCAATCCCACTGACAAGAGTTCTAGAGTTCCGAGTTCTGCATTCCGCGTTGATTGTAAGCTATGTGGCGCCTTTGAAAGTAAAAAAAAGTGTATGATGTGTCAGTAGCGAATATTGCAGAACTCTAGAATTCTATACTGCTTGCTGTGTGCACAATAGTCAACACGGAATTTAGAACTCGGAACGCGGAACTCTAGAACTCTTTCTGTGGGATCGCCGCCTAAAAATTATAAAGAATTATACAAAGCAAAGTGCGCATCGGCATCAGCACATCAGTTCTTACTCAATCCCGCCGAATTGCGGAAAGGACTTTCTTTTCTTCATCGACATTCCGCTATACGGACCCTACGTTTCGCTTCTTCGTTCCTCATGCGAACAGTAAAGGAGAGGAACCCGGGCACAAGCTTTGACCCGTGGTCTGTGTTTCCCGACACCTTTTACCTAGATATTTCAAAGCCAGAGTGAATAGGCCTTTTTGGGTGATACATGCTCGGCCTCGTCAAAACTTCTCATGGGTTCAGTCGAAGGCAAAACGCATCTCATTAAAAAAAAACTACTTAGGTAGTAAACCAGCATATCGCCCGCCTGATGGTAAGTAGGCTTATATATGCTTGCCTATACGCCTGGTGCGTATCACTCGCGCATTGCCGACGCAGCGAAAATCACTTCACAATTATCTTAGTTGTTATTGTTTGAAACCGATAGAGGTGAGAGAAACCTTGAAAATGAACTTTCCTTTGATCTCGACATAACAATATCATTTGCGTACAACACCATGAACTGCAGTTTTGTAATCAACATTTAATATAGGTACGGTTTCATATAATATTTTTAGTATGGTGTTCGAAAAACAATACCTAAAATCATTGAGGTATTATTACTAGGTATAGAGAAGCTATCATAAGCAATGGTCATGTCCCATTTTTTTAGAGTCAACTAGTTCTCTTTAGCGCTGAAACAATAATTAGTCGTCTAAGCAGACAGTAGAAACACGTAGCGCTATCAGAACGCTTTTAGGAGTATTTTTCTCGCAAACATCGTGATTTTCATGGCGCTTACGCGTTTCGTTCATCGTTCTCCAACAGCAAGTGTGGCCGGATAGCCTCATAAGAAGAAAAATAATAAATATGCGTATGAAACCACACCTATTCTGATATAACATTAAACGCAACACACTTAACTGTGAGAATTTAAAAAGTACAAGATCTTGCTAACAATAATGAATTGTTTAATTACATACCTACATTGCCCACAAACCGTTTATAATTATGCAATCTAGTTAACTTATTGCTTTCCTACTTAGATTATTTTGTTACACATTTGGTTTGCATTAATTTAGTTAGTTGACCGCAGACTGCGGCCATTTTGGTTAGTAAAAATCCGTTTCAGCATCTTTCCAACTTCACAATTACTTCCTCTTACTCATGATGACTAGACTAAGTTCAAGTTTTGTGGTATAGTGATGTCGAATACCGTGAGGTCGTGGGTTCCCATCCTACAATGAACTTGAGCTTTTGGTAAAAGAAATGTACCTGGCTGCAAATATGGCTTACGGTTTTCAATATGTCCCCCAAAGAGGGATGTGTTAGGCTGTACGCTTTTATGAGGAGCTAAACAAAAATATCGTAATTGTAATGTCATTCGAAACGATACTTTGATTTATGTGGCTGTGCCTTAATAAATATTAAAAATCTCATGAAAGTGATGATAAGACTTCAATAAATTATCTTTTATCGAGTTGATATTTTATAAATAAGTCGACTTCGATGAAATAAAAATGATTTGTTTGTAGTAAGTTCCAAAACTAAAAACCCACAAAAGATAGCCTCTAGCCATATAATCTCTTCATCAGTCAATCAAGGACTAGTATACCACGAAGTCCGAAATTGAAACAATAAAGCGCGCAAGCGAATGCATTCGAAATTTCGAAATTTTTCTAATGACTTACATTACATGTCTCTGATAAGGTTGTTTATGGTTATTCTTTTTTTGAACGTAACAATTCCGATTGTCGATGCAAATGAGGTGCATTCAAAAACGCGGCGTTCTATGAAATAAAACTATAAAAACTAATTCATAGTCATTGAATTATTACCCTTAGAAGCGAAGTATCGAACAAAAATCCGCGCGACTCGTAGGCCACTTGACAACCAATGTGTGCGTGAGTACCATATAATTACACTCGCTGACACGCACACAAGCGCACGAGTAATGTTGCAAGCTAAACGAAATTTTTCGGTAAAATTAACCTTCCGATACTAGTGAATGAAATTGGAAGTAAGTATTCATAAAATTAATTAAATAGTTTAAAATGTTCTGCGTCTTAGATAATTTATCATAGACACAGGCCTGTTATTTATTTATTACTAGTTTAATGGTTATGTTTCATAGTACTTATGTCGGGTATTTTAACATAGTAAACCAAGACAATGTGCAAAGCTATGAACGTACAATTTGTAGTAGGTATTGTTGGTAATGATAGGTTTCATATATGATAGGTTGTATAGAATAATTGGACTGTTTTACAAAAACCTTAAACCGACTTCAAAGTACACTAAGAAGTAATCAAATCCTGATCTGTTGACAATGGGACCAAACGGGAAGCGTACCCTTTCAAATAAAAAAAGAATTTTCCAAATCGGTTAATAAATGACGGAGTTATGAGGTAACAAACATAAAAAAAAAAAAAAAAAAATACATTCGAATTGAGAACCTCCTCCTTTTTTTGAAGTCGGTTAAAAAGAAGATTAAGAAGTATGTAGGTATTTAATTATTATTATCTATAAAAGACGAATAGCTATATCATTAATATTTATAATACAAGAAACTGGAAGAGTTTTTTGTTTGATTTTTTAAACGGGTAAAAAAAACTACCTGTAAAACTACTACTGTGTAAAACTACCAGTCTGATTCGAAATTCACTAATATGAAGCTACAATATCCCGAGTATTATAGGCTACTTATCCCAAGAACGCGGGTGAAACTGCGGGGGACAGCTCAGTCAGTTATAATAGCTATAAGTAAAAGAAACAACTTATCGGACTCAAATACTTACTCTACTTCCTACTCTAACAAAATCAGTATCAATTACGTAAAACAACATAAATTCGCATACAAACAGCTGGCAACACTTTGCTCGAAATCTGAGTGAAGTATTTTTATTTTTGAATTTTGTTATTTTAGATGAATTACGCAATAAAATTAGTGGCTTATCTGTGGAATATTACAACATAATTATAATCTTTCTTCCCTGATGAATTATGACACAATTGGAGCCATTATGGCTCCAATTGAATGGATTATGTTTCGCGCGTGTACTTTGTTTCTATGTGTAATAATTCAATGTTCATAGTAATTTTCCCTTCCTGTTATTTGTAAATGGAAGATTGCGTTAATTCAATTTGCCCAATCTTTGTTGAATGTTGCCAATAACAAATTGGTTTAATTGTTGCTAGCCAGCGGACCGAAATGTACAATTAATTTTATTTTTATTTTTTAATAATCTACAAGTGAGTATGTTACTGCTTGATTGTTATTATTCGTTATACTTGCTTTTTTAGGCCTTAGACGTTGTCCATAAATCCGCAAAGAGATCTCATGTTGAAATGAAAAGGTCCTTCACAAACATTCCGATTTTTATCAAATGTTCGATGAATAAGATCGTATACATTGAATTATTACACAAATAATTCAATGATCGTATATAACTTTTTGAGTGGACAGCCTTACTATGTTTATAATACATATAAATGCGAATGTACTTTTACCTTTTCACGCCTAAACACCTGAGCTGATCGTAAGCACGCAGATAGATAACCTATGGGTGCCTATAGGCGACAAGACAGCTAATCTATACTAATCTCAATAAAGGGCTTATTACACCTTCCTATATTTAGGATCCTAACTAGGATGGTTCTAACAAAGAAGCAGGAAGCTACTTATTACACTACACTATCTTGCTTTCTAACTAGGACGCGGCAAAGAGTATAGCAACTATACTTAAAGCGGGACGGACGACTCGTAGGCATGTAACAAAGGTCGATTAAAAAAATATATAACTATACTTACATCGATGTTCTTCCGATGTTTTAAGTTTTTTATTCTCTCAAACCGATCACACAAATTAAAATTTCAATGAATACAAATGAGCTCCTTTATGTTAAAATAAAACGAAATTGAACTTTATGTAAGTACCAAGTATTAATTTATAAATAATGTAGTACTTTCAATGTACGGATTATTTTTCTATTATTGTTTCTTGATTACTAATGACCTATACATTCATCCCTCAAAATATACGCCAAGCATAGAAATACAATGTACCAGAGTGGCAGTTACCGAGTGAGAACTGTCGGAATGGGTTTGAACAAGGCAACGATCCCACCGCAAGCGCTAGTAGTCGTTGTCGAGTACTAGCTGTGCGCGTCGGGTGCGAATTGTACGGATGTTTGTTTTTGTTTTTACCAATAAACATGGTTAAATGTGCAGTTCAAACGTGCAGGAACGATAGTAGGACACACTTAAAATATAAATCTAACGTCACTTTTCATCGGTAAGTCGAAATATTGATGCATTTCTAACAATTAAATTACGCGTCTCGGGGGTGAAATAGACGCGAGGGGCGGGCACGATTTGGCCTCCCGCGCTGCCCCGCACTGCCGCGCCGCGACTAGTGATGTAGCGCGATGGATACTGCAGTCGATAAATATTCTAATAGTTCATAAAAAAGTTGTGGGTCTTTTGAGAACTAAATGTTTTATTTTTTTATGGAATGTTAATAGTATACCTAAATATTAAAGTAATTATTCGGTTTTAATAATTAATTGAATTGTTCAGTCGGAATTTGTGTTTTACGACTTTTTTGAGACTGAACAATAAATTCAAAGGAATGTGGTGAATGGCAAAATGAAAATTAAAATTACTTCCTCGGTAATATTATACTGAAGTGCCAGTTGTTTAACAAGCTTTTATTAGCTTCACGTGTAGGTAACTAAGTATGTAAACAAATCTATGATGTCGATTTTATTTAACCAACTTCTAGTCACCGTATGGTACGACACAATTATGTTGGTAAACCTGTGACAAAATGGTGTGGGGCGCTTTTTAACACGCTTTTATTAGCTTCACCTGTATGTATAAATGTACGTTTATATGTATGCTTGTAATGTAATCTTCAAACGCAATTTTCATCGACTTCTCATCGTAAAATTTTGCACACTTATCGAGTACTGATGACAATACAATAAGTAGGTACCATTGAGCTGATCTGATGATGGATCCGGAAAGTAGGCACTGGAACTCCATAACGGAATAATGTATGTTAGCCGTGTTTGGACTTGTTGGAATCGTCTTCAGATGCATTTTGACCAGATATGGTTCTATTTCATTATTCTACCTACATTCAGTAATTTACGAGATTAGGGGCCTATCAATTAGCATATCTAGAACTTATGTGCCAGAAATATCATCCATTATCTCATCATCATCATCATCTGTCAGTTTAGTTCTGAAAAGCTAAAATGCGTGCCGTGAGATAATTTTGTCACCGAATCAGCTCGTGTACCTACAGTGAAAATCAAATGAATAAATGCCGCGCTTTTTCAAAGTGAACTTCACCGCGCACGACTTAATGCGGTAAGAAAATTATCTCAAGGCGCGCATCACGCGCATGTTAACCCTGATGGATACGTTATCAGGAAGCAGTGAAACTGATAGTAAGTTACCTCAAAATGAGCAAAAATTCGTATTTTTTGTTTTTGCATCCAGGGTCATTCGAAATGCGTAGGCACCTAATAAATCAATCATTTCAATATTAATTTTATGCTTACATACGGTTTGTATATTTGCCAGAACTTACTAAATAGGTAAGCAACATACATACCTATACATACTACAATGAATTATGCGGCTATCGATAATTCGGGGCACAACGCAGTTACGTCCCTATTGTCACATATTCATCAATATAAATATCTATAGCTCATCTGCCTACGCTGGTACTGGGTGAAACTGTGCGATACTCGCGTTCTCGTATATTGTATTTCTATGACGCCAAGACTTTAGAAGGGCCTTATAGGTATAATTATTTCAAAACATCGATGTTTTGAAATAATTATATATTGTACGGATTGTTATTCTATTATTGTTTTTTGATTACTAATGACCTATACATTCATCCCTCAAAATATACGCCAAGACTTTAGAAGCCTTATATAATTATTTCAAAACATCGATGTTTTGAAGAACAATGTTACATCCCTAAACGTCCTAAATCGGAGCGACGCGATTACACTTTCCTGTTTAAGGAAGCAGAGCGGTTGGGACCTTCCTATCTCACTACTTAGGACACTAACCGTTCTTTCTGCGATTACACGTTCCTATTTCCTAGTTAGGATCCTAAAAATAGGAACGTGTAATAAGTGCTTTAACACACCTCGTAACATATAATTTAGTAACGAACGGAGAGACCGACTAACAACCCCGTGAGAACACAGGATGACATTGTGCACAAACAGTCTTTTATATTGACAGTGCTGTCTTGCTGACCGGTCATCAGCTGACCTAATACAGATGTGGTAACGTAAGTATCTGTTATCTTTCGTAATACAGGTTATTCGGGTGGTTAGTAACTTCAAACTAAGTCCGAAAAAGACAAACAAAATGTAATATTACCACATTATTTCTGAGTTAAGGCATAGCTATCAACATTTGGCATCGTTATTACCATAAATAACATGACATTGTTTGATTGTATGTTCCTACCACATAATACCATAAATAAACTGTCGTCCTCGCAGATTCCCTCGCGTTCCTGTATCTATACAATACAAATATGGCTATCAGTATCTTTCACGCAAAAACTACTGAACGGATTTGGATGAAATTTGGCACACAGATAGAATATGTGACGGGCCAGTTGGTGCAGTTGGGTCGTGGGTTCGATTCCCACACAGGACATGCATTTATGTGCATGAACATCTGTATGTCCTGAGTGGGTGTAATTAGTATGTATTTACAAACAAGAAAGTAGTATATCAGTTATCTGGTTTCCATAATACAAGCTTTGCTTTGTTTGGGATCAGATGACCGTGTGAGGAATGTCCCAGGATATTTATTATTATTTACTATGTTTGGTTCTGGATTAACACATAGGATACTTTTTATCCCGGGAAAACATACGATCCCTCGGGAATGCGGGTGAAAACGCGCGGGACAGCTAGTTACATATAGGGTTACCAGATGTAAAAATCAAAAGTCCGGAGAAAAAGCCTGATTTCCATTGAAAAATCCTGAGAATTTTTACAGTTTGAGAATTTTTCAAAAAAATCATAAAAATCTCTTTTTTTTTATTAATTTGTTAAGTTTAACAATTTTAAAAAGTCGTAATATTATCGTTTATATAGGACCTACACTGTGGACCTCACTCACGCGTTGCAAACAACACAAAACAAGAAGAAGCATTTTTTGACGTGATGCTTCATGCGTTGTGGGCAACCATTTTCAAGACAATAGGTATTTCACGATTACGAGAGATAATGCGTATTTGTCAATATACATATATTTGCAACTACAGCCCAGAATGCAAACGTAGAAAGAGTTTTTTCTATCATGGGGGCTCAATGGTCGAATGAAAGAAACCGACTAACGGTGTCTTCAGTTCGAGCAATACTTTTAATTCAATATAATTTGAAGAGCTTAACATGTGGGGCATTTTATAAATCCATAATCAAAGAAAAAACCTTACTTAAAAATGTATCATCACATCTTAAGTATGATAAAACTGATTAAGTACCTACTTGGATAAATAAGTACTGATTTTATTTGTGCAATTATTACCAAAGGAAGATTATTTTTAAGTTTGTTTAACTTTTTATTAAAGAGATCTTTAAAATGTAAGCTGTATTATATTGAAAATTCAAAAAATCCTGAGATTTCATGAGATTTGCAAAATCCAGCCGCAATCCTGAGAAAAGTCCAAAAATCCTGAAATCTCAGGACAAATCCTGAGATATGGTAACCCTAGTTACATACCTATATCGCGATCAGTTCTGAGGTTTAGACTTGAAAAGTCAACAGACAAACAGACGGACAAAGTTACTATAAGTGTATCATACATACCACATGACCCTTGATGAAATATGAAGAGGTATCATTTTGACATGCGTAGGAGTCTCCTAAGCACCTCCTAGGCGTGGCGTCACTTGACCGAATACTGAAACGTCACCATAGACAGCCATAGAATAGATAATAGGACTGACACGTCACTTAATATTAAAGGAGCGTCTTCTATACTTGAGAAAGCCCTACCTCCGAAAGAACATAAACGTCGACAATTACAACATCACTGAAATGTGGCGTGACATCAGCTAGTTATATGAGTTCTTCGTTTTGAAATAAGCGTACGGCCCGCTTGATGGTAAGCGGTTACCGTAGCCATATGGACGCTTGCAACACACGGAGCATCACTCACACGTTACCGACCCTTCCCCAACAATGAGGGCGACCATACGCACAGGAGCACAACATAAAGTTATTTGTCTGCGGTATTCTGTAAGGTGGAGGTACTTCCCCAGTCGAGGTGCTCTTTGAGCGAATAAACGCTATGCTCTAAAATAGGTCTACCTATTATATTATATTAATCCATTTCCAATTAAACATATTACAAGGCAAATTACAATAAATGTCCATCAAATATGTACAATCTTAGAAGATATCCCAATTACGACGTCATTTAGATAGATATACCACCCGCGAAGCCGGGGCAGAACGATAGTTACTTCAAAAGAATTGGCCGCCCCAATTTTTGGGTCACTAAAACTTTCAGGCCCCATACATGGACGTAACATCCATGGGGCCATACCAAATAAGTGGTTCCTTAACCTTAGATCAAACAAGATTATCATGGAATAATTAGCTATTGTTAAATCTTGCATAACACCATAAGATGTAGGTATTGAAATGATCTGGTAGCGAGCTGTCCTTGCTTTCCCTGATCAATCTGGATACGTCAAGTCGTCAAATGTACATAAAAACAATAAACAAAACGTTTATTGTATGTCTTTATGTTTGGTACAAGGTATGAGCTGTTTGTTTTTAATTTATAGTAAAAAGTTTAATGCTGCATACATTGAATTATTACGCTAATTCAATGGCTGCATATATTAAATCATTGTTAAATGCTGTAAGTATAACAAATCCATATGTTAACCCCCCATTGTAGTGTGTTAACCCCCCAATTGTATTCCGACCCGGTGGTAAATTCAACTGTATGTACCAACTTAATGTTCATAAGTGCCTTACCAGGGCCTAAACTGAATAAATGACTTTTTGATTTTGATTCCTCGCTCGGTGAATCACTAAGTCACCCATGAAGGTGACTGGGTCTAATTGATTTGGTTTTATGAGAGGTAGAGCAACTAGGAAATTCGTAGGAGAACGAAAACGACGGAAATAGCTCGTAGATTTAGTAAGCTGAAGCGGCAATGCAGGCCACATCGCTCGAAGAGTCGATAACCGATGGGGAAGAAAGGTTCTCGAGTGGCGACCACGTACTGGAAAGCGCCGGGCGGTACGACCTCCCACCAGGTGGAGCGACGACCTGGTCAGAGTCACTGGACGCCGCTGGATGCAAATGGCCCAGAGCCGTTCAAAGTGAAAATCAATGGGGGAGGCCTATGTTCAGCAGTGGACATCCATGGGCTGATATGATGAAGCAACTAGATCATAGCGTTTTTTTGCTCAAAAAGCAGTTTGAGTGAGGACTTGACTTGTTGTGTTCCTATGCATGAGTACATAAGGTTGCCAGAGCTCATGGTAGCCGGGCCGTATGCTTGTTTGTCGACTTAAGCGTATAAAAAACCTACCTGGTAGTGAAATATTTTTTCGAATCCGACTGGCAGTTCTACAGATTTGCGCGTTTAAACAAACAAACAATAAATCAAATAACCCTTCAGCATTCATTTGTTTGTATAGATAAGTTGAGGCCTCCGCTTGTCGCTCCCGCTCCCGCTACCTCCTGTACCACAGACGACAAGACCGAAGCCTCTCGGACACAATCGGCTCATAATTGCGACGACCTTGCTCTAAATCTCATCCTATACTTATTTGATTATAACCGCCAAAGAATATTCATTAAGTGAGATGTGTCTATATTTAAAAGGCCGATTAATACCTACCTACTTACTTTATTTATCATTTCGGAAGCAAAGTGGGGTTATTTAAATCGAACAAGTTGTTGACATTGCACATTCAAATATTACAAACAAATTCTTGACCTTTATGAAATTAGCATAGATATAGGAACGTCAATATCAGAAGGTACCTTAGTGCTCGGCAACAAGTTTTCAACATGAGGGTGTCAGACGGATACTACAAGGTAGTCAACCAATCCATGGTTTCTTCATTATGTTTTCTATAACAAAAGCTCTCATTGTAGGATTCCTTTCTAACGCACGATCTAAGTACCTACTCCACGCCACGCATTCGACGATACTACCACAGCTATCCTCACTGAAAAGACTGTCCTATCTGCTGACGATTACTTCCATTCTATGATTTACTTACATTCTGCTTACATTATGAATGTTTTGTAGGCGTATCTTTGAACTTACATACTTAAGTAAGTTACATAGGTAATGATGTAACATGTAACAACGTTCTGATTATATTATATTAAATAACCATAATATTTATTCAAATAGTCGATGTGTTCTTTGACTCTCTCAACAAATACAAAAGTAAAATTATCCACCATCTGCTCGGACATCCACCCCAGGAGTAGACTTGAATTTTTATGTTTATTGTTTATTGTTTGTATAACTTTTAGATTTTATATAATTTAATTCATGTTTTTTTGTATCTATAGTCAGTAGTTTATTGCATTTATGTTGTATTAATCTTAATATTTTCCTGTACGAAATTTTTACCAATAAGTACCTAGTTGTTATTTAAAGCGTTTCGTAATTTATGAATGTTGTGTATAGGTACCTTTCATATACATAAGTACTTATAAGAACACAACCTACTATTTATACTGTTTCTTACATAATGTATGACACTTCATGCTGTTGGTGTACCTTTTAAAATAAAAAAAAAAAATAGGCCTTTATGTGCCTTTACAACATGCTTTACAAGCACTTATGAAGAACTAGCTGTCCACCGCGGTTGCACCCGCGCTCCGGGGATAAAAAGCCTATGTCCTTCTCCATACCATAGGCTATCTACATGCCAAATTTCATGATGTTCCGTTGAATAGTTGAGGCATGAAGGCATAACAAACAAACTCACATTGGCATTTATAATATAGGATTATGTGTTTTCAACAATGAGCGTGGAAGCCGCCAGTCGGGTACCAATTGAAAAGTACCTTACCACACCCCGTATGAAGCAAGATTATTATTATTTATAGGATAAAAAAAAAGTAAGTTCAAATGTCTGCTTGGAGCATAGATGATAATAATACTAACTATTAATATATATATATATATAATACTAGCTATTAGACCACCCAATGAGAACTACTCCTTTCTTTTTAAAGAGGCTATAATATAAATGGGGAGTCCCCTATAAATCGCATTACTAACTCCATCTATTGATGTTTATGAAAACTGTTTAACTGTGTAAACTTGCCGGCAGGTTGCGCTAATTGCCATTTACATTATTAAATATTGAATAAAATATCCTTTTAATTACTAAATACTAAATTTAAAAATACTTTGGTAAGGATAAGTTAAGTTTATATAACTTTTCAAGAAAATAATATTATAAAATATAAATTTTTAATATTATTTTTTAGAGATAACTGTACTTTTATGTCAAATCGCGATTTGACACGCACCGTAGCAAGACTCGACGTAGGCGGAATCACCGTAGAAGGAACGCGACGTAGAGGTAAGCGCGACGTAAACGGAATGAATCATTCATTCGAATTAAGCAAGTAAATATCAAATAACTATCGTATGTTACAGCGCCATCTAGTGCGTTGTAAAATAATCTTACACGTGTATCAACTTTTCGTCGGCTTTCTTTGTGATTTGAACCACACAGCCAGAGTCGGCAAATTGAAAAGATGCGGTATTGCTTTGAGATAATTTTAGCTTCACTTTTGTTTACTACATGTTAACCAATTGCAACAAAAAAGTAGAGTCATGCTTTTAATATTTTCAAGTGGTTACGTAGTTACTTATTGATTAGTTAATTTTAATATTGGAATTAGGGTTGAGTAAAATCAAAATCAAAAAGTATTTATTCAATTTAGGCCCTGATATGATAATGCACTTATGAATATTAGGAAGAAATTAATTTATTAACTATTAATGCACTTATGAATCGGAGGAGGCTTTTTTCTTCTATGAGAAGACTAACAATCAAGCAGGCATGCGTTCCATTACTTTCATTCCACCTGATGGTAAGTGATTAGGCGTGATTACCGTCGCCGACGGACATTAGCTATACCAGAGGATTGCCAATGTGTTATCGACCTATACAAATTCTAGAAACATCCTAGAAGGCAACTTTCGGCTTACAACTTTAATATCCTGGGAATATCCTGAAGCGCTCGTGGTGTAGCATGATTAGCCGATCTTAATCAATCGGCAAAGTTAAACTACCACCGACATGGTCGGTACCTGGATGGGTGACCGCCTAGTGGTAATCGAGCGTTTCCGTGCTTCACAAGGCACGTAAAGCCGTTGGTCGCGGTTATCACTTAATTGTGATAGTCATTAAGCTAGTTGGAGGCCTACTAGGCGGCTTGAAAACTTCAGCAGTATGTTGACCACTAGCCTACCTCCACCGATCCGCAGTTGGTACGCGTGGTGGAGTATCTGCCCGTTCCCTTTCACTCTAATTTGTGAAAAGAAGCAGTGGGACATTATAGGCTGATGATGATGATCCTGGGATATGGAAATGGGACATTGGAATTGCATCTCTCTTGTCTAGTTGAACCATTTATAAAATACTTCTGTCTTCCGTCTACCCTTTCGGGCATAATGGGCGTGACCGTGAGTTATTATATGAATCACTTTTTTTTTAATTCCCAAAATAGAACTCAAAATTAGTGACTAGAACATTTTAATCAACCAACCATAGCGGGACGCGGCGCTGCGCAGCCACACAAGCACTGCTGTCGGCTGTCGGCATCTTTTGATCTCGCCGAGTCAACTACGAAAATGTTCTTTTCAAAATCATTTTGAGTTTGAATTTTTTGTCGAACGGACGTATTTTGATAGTGTTGAGTGAATTTTGGAAAATTTCCTCAATTATTATTGAACTATACGTAATCTTGTAAGTAACTTTTGTTCTTTTTTAGTTATTTTGCTGAACAAATTTTTATGATGGATTTGTCTTAAAATCTTCAATCCTGTGTACTGTCTACTGAGTACAACTCTGCCAAATCTCATCATAATTTGGCATAATTTGGTAATTTTGATGTGAAAGCTTATACAAATAAAAATAGCAGATTCAGTAAATAACATATTTTTAAAATTACCGCTCCGCGCCGCTCTCTTTGAGCCTTGTTTGAGCCTTTGAGCTTTCTTTCAGAAAATATTTGTTTCAATAAAAATAATATAGGGAATTGAAATTAGATTAATGTCTTGTTTAATTAATTAACTGTTAAAGATTTTATTTATTTATAATTATCGATAGTTCATATATAAAGTATATAATTTGACTATCTTATTTATTTGCTTGGTTGATTGAATGGTGTTTGGATATTTTTTTGTACAAACAATGACAATCCATAAAATAATGAACTTTTTGTGATATTTACAGAAACAAAATGAATCCATCCAAAAACATGATGGATTATATGACTGAAATTAATAGATTGTTTCCGAGGAGTCCCGGAGATGGTAAGTTATTTGAATTATTTCACGATTTAGGTTACTTCCAAAAAGTTTTCTAATCTAAAAAGTTTTCAAAGACACTAAGTTATGCAACCAAAAATTGCCCTTCCATAACTATTTGGTGTTTTATAATACCTACCTAAGCAAATTCACGACAGAATTATAATGAAGCCAGATTGAAGTAAGTACGTAAAATATCCAAATCCAAAATTGATAATCCTTGCTAAATGATCACAATAGGTAGGTAAATGCGAATGTAAGTCCTTTCTTTGTTACGCTTTCACGCCTTACCTACTGAACCGATCGTCATGAAATTTGGCATACAGATAGCCTATGGCATGGAGAAGGACGTAGGCTTTTTATCCCGGGAACGCGGGTGAAACCGTGGGGACAGCTAGTAGATTTAAAGACTTCTTGATGGTCAACAGTAAGGTCACATTTGACCTTTATCTTTTTTTTACTGAGTAATATCACCATCCCTTATTTATGAGGCCCCATGGTAAGTCATGATGTGGACGAAGATGGTAGTAACTGGCACTCAAGTAAAAACTAGCCTAGAAAGATGTGCCCAAAAAACTTTCTACAGTAGGTAGGTACAAACAATAGAAAAATCTCTTAAATTGTCAACTACCCTAACATTGTGTTAACAATATTTCAGATTTTTTCCAAACACCAAACACAAGCCATTCACCATTCAGCCTACTGACACCAGCCAACCGGTCATCCAGCTCAGCTGACTCAACATCCCCAGATTCCTTCCCAGACCTGTTCCAACATAGACTCCCATCTGACAGGCATGACCACCCAATGTTTGACACACCATTGGCTCTCAAACGCCAACGTCCAATTGTTGGCAGGAAAATCATGCGAACAGAACCAACCTTCAACCAAGCCAAAATTCCAGACAATGACCTTGTAATCTGGCAACCAGATGAACAACAAACTCCACCAAGGTCCAGCAGAGGTTTTATTGAAAACAAGAATTATACGCAAAATGTTCTTTATGAATTATTCCCAGCTGAAAACAGAGCTTATGAATTCAAGACTCCAGTCAAAACTCCGTCCAACTTCCCTTCACCAATTTCAAACTATACGCCAAATATGGCCAATGTTTCGCCAAGTACATTATATATGCCAATGTCCAATGTCTCGCCAACATCAAATACCAGATGCACAAGATATCTTTCAAGGCTTCCATCACCTGCTCTAAGCGTGGCTTCTAGTGGGCCAAGTTCAAGTTTCAGCCAAGATGCTGGGCCATCAAGGATGTGTACCTTTTGCCGTAAGAATGGGGAGACACCTTTGGTGTACATGACTCATATGGTGAAGGAAAGAGTTGGCCAAAGACAAATAGTGACGTGTCCAATATTGAGGTCTCATGTCTGCTCAACTTGCGGAGCATCGGGAGATAATGCTCATACAATGTAAGCTGAACTTTTTTTACTGTTTATAAACCTATGTTGGACCACAACCTCACCATTAAATAAGTGATGATGTGGCCGAAGGTGGTAAGCACACAAAGCCAAGAAGGAGCTCCAGAGCCAGAGCCCGGAGGGTCGATGACGCGTGAATAATGCCTGGAGTGTTGCAAATGTGCATATGGTTAGGTAACTGCTTACCATCAGGCGTACGCTTAAGCTTGTTTGCCGACTTGCGTCGTATATAAAAAAAACATGAGTACTAGACAATTCCACGCAGTAGATGGCGCCTTTTCTACTGACGTACAGGAGATTCAAGTTCTAACTCCCATAAATAATATTGAATTTTTCAATTCCAGAACCTACTGCCCAATTCTGCGCTCATCCAACAATGGTCAACCACTACAGTCTACGACCATCACACTCAAGAACACACGCGTTAAGAGCAATGGTAGGAGACGTTACTAGTATAACTAAAACTTACATGCACTCGTTTTTTATTAACAAGGTAACGGCAATGCATGAAGGTAAAGATTACTATATTTGCATTAGTAAATGTTAGTGTTGTCAAACTATCGATAGTTTGACTATCGATAGTTGACCTTGAAAACTAGTTACAAAATCGATAGTGCTATCGATTGTATTGATAATATCGCAGACCGACCAATACTATTGATCAAGGCAATACTACCGATATCATCGATCGATCGAATTCGATAGTACGATACTATCGATAGGTTTAGTTAAATACAATTGATACTATTGAATTCGATAGTACAATACTATCGATACGATCGAAATTGTTACTGTTTTTCGAGGTCACGATAATATCGATAGTTTCACTATTGCTATGCAACACTAGTAAATGTGCATGATGCATGGCACACTTGCTATTGCATTTTGACCTCTATGGCTATACTAATACAAACTATAGGATTAAGTTGAATGTAGCTCAAGATATGTGAGCTATGTGTATTTGATTGTGTTCGTTTTTGATAGATTTTTTTACAAAAAAAAGACTAAGGATTGTACTACCTATCAATCCACAGCCAAGAAGACTAACTAAAATAATGTAATTGTTGTTAATTTTACCCGACGCTATGTTGTTCATAATGTTTTATATCTTGAAATAATAGTTTTGCACAAGGCACCTTTATATTTTTAAAGACATTGTATGTTTTGTATATTATATTTTAAGAAGTAAAGCTGATCCCAAATGACTAGTTCCTAGCGTGCATAACGAATTTATAGTATGCATAAGCCTTACTTAATTTTATGTTGATATGATCTCAACCTCAAAAATAGGTATATGAGATAAAAAAAACGCAAAAAGAATTTCTAGATTTTATTGCCGTAAATTGCCAAAATATATGATATTTTATATTAGAGAAAGTACAATTTTCTCTTGTTTTTGAGACAACAATGAAAATTATATTATTTTTCACATAACCTACCCTCAATACAATCATGAAAAAAAATATTATTTTATTTTAACTTTTGACATATTTTATTTTACTCTAAACATCATGTTTGTACATTGCTATAGGATTTCCATGGATGTGGTGAAAGAGACCATAGAAACTTCATTTTATAGACAGTAGCACCCTCTATTTTTTTTAAAATCTATTTTACTTCATTGGTAGAGCAGATGATCTTAAACTTGTCTATGATTTTATATTTTTTTCTCGTAAAACGTTAGTTATCCATATTGAATCCATAATTTTAATTGTCTTATTTTTTACAAAATACTATGACCATTATAGTAGTTTTAAAAATGTCTGAAATATTTAAATAATGATGTAGACTTATTTTATTTTCTGTAGAATTTAGGATTTTGACGAATATTATCTTCCATCACTATATTTTGACCTAAAATCGTTGAACTGACTTATTATGAATAAGATAATAGTATAATAATTGACTAATTAAAAAAAAATAGTGTCTATGTTTATCTAAAACTCCATTGAATTAAGGCTGGTATTATTTGATACTATATTTTATTTTCTTTAAGAAAATAAGAATGTCTTTTTTAATGTAGCATGATACAGAGAACATTAAAATTTCTGTATATTGCATGGTTTTAAATACTTTTTCAATTATTATTAAGTGCCTGCTTCACAGTTGATAACTACACCTACTAATATAGCAAATATAGCTTACTTTTAGGGTCGGTTTACATGGTTTAGCGTTTAAAAATTTCGGTCTATATAGTCTGTCGCCGCCAACATAATATATTTGCCCTTGGTTTCAGTTGATATACTTGAAACAGCCTCTTAAAATAAATGTGTCAAGCTTTAAAAGCTTACTGATTTATGAAATGATTAAACTGATTATTTATCGTAAATGTTTAAAAAATATGAATTTGTGCTTACAGTTGCATTCAATCTCTATGAAACAAAACTAAATCTTTAAAAATTAGCTGCATGTCCTTTTAATGAACTAATTGTCAATTAACAAGTTTCAAGTTGTCCTTTTCCCTTGTTTTTTCGCATGTAACTTCTAATTTTAAGCATGTAATATAGTTTCTAAGTTTATAGAACTAGGGTTGATTACCGCATAATGTTTTCAGTTGAGAGGTTACTTTTTTGTTATTTTCCTGGAATCTTGATTCCCGTTGATATTAATGTACTTTATGTACTATTTTGTATTAATTTTGAGAAAAGTTTTATGAACATTTTGGTGTTCGCATGTTTTTTATAATTAATAAAGTTTTAGTACTAACAGATATTTTTATTATACAGGGTGAAGGGTGGACATTTGAGACGGGACGGGTCAGTAAGGGCAAAGGAAATCTGAAAATGCCGATCGCAAGAATAAACCAGCCAAGTGCGAGTCGGACTCGCACACTGAGGGTTCCGTACAATATTAAGTAACTTAACTTTGCCGTTAAAAAAACGCCAAAAAAGACGTTTCTTGTATGGGCCCTTTAATTTTTAATTTTATTTCATTTTTATTATTTGTTTTGATAGCGGCAATAGAAATACACATTCTCTGAAAATTTCAGCTGTCTACCTATTACCGTTCTTGAGATACAGCTAACTAACAGACAGACTAACGGACGGACAGTAATAGGGTCCCGTTTGGCACCCTTCGGGAACGGAACCCTAAAAAAGTAAAGGATAGTCTCGCTAAGACAATATTCGCGTAGCTACAACCTTTTACTGACCTGTCTCACCACTTTGTATAGGTACAACATAGCTAATATCTACCTACTTCTAAATTGGTGATGGTTTTATCATCAATTTAAAGTGCAAAGATTTGTTTGCGCTAAAATATTTTCTTCGCGCTTTTTATTTGTGGAAAATACTCTACAAGAAATGTCTAAAATAGTAGGCTGTAGTGTGTTCATTTATTAGTACGCACCTACCTACATGGCTAATTTGCATGTTTCTTGAAAATGTTTTTTTTTTTTTTTTTGATTGAACTTTTTATTGCCAGAAATGTTTTACAAACACTTATCTCGACGGTTGAGATGTAAAGTGTTAAACTGTACACGCTACTATAAATCTAAAACTAAATGTACTCTTGAATAAAAATTTCAAAGTTTGAACATTATAGTATGTCGTAGTTGAACATCGATAAACTGTTTTTTTTTTTCATGAAATTATTAAAAATAATTTTATCTGTCAATTTATTTTTCTGCATAAGATACCTATTTGGCTCTTGGATTAATCCATACCACAGAATATACAATAGTAGTCGATAAGAAAATAAATATGTTCTTCTCAACCAAGGGCAAACTAAATTCTAGGAGCATACGGAACACCTTCACCTACTCAGATTTTTTATACTTTTTTACTGTAGGTTTTGGTATAAGAATTTGGTTACCGTTTCTAAGTTTCTTTAGTCTGAGATCTAGGTGAATAGAAGATAAAACTTCGCCACTAGAGGCGCCACCATCCATTGGTAGGTATGTACACACCTTTAATTTTTAAATAGCCATAAATGCTATGATATTTATTGTTATATGTTGTGATATTACCACATTCTAATCATACGTTTGAAAGCGCTAATTTCAGGAACTACCAGGAACAGGAAGATTAGAAAAATAATATATTTTTACGTTTGGTAGCCCAATTCTTGAGGAATGCAAATAAGATTGAGTAAGAGACGCTTTGCGCAGCGGGGCATAGGTAGCTAGTTAGGTAGGTACTTAAAAATTCAGAAACGCATGTTTTTTTCCTTAAAACATGATTGTATGATAATGTTGTTTATAGAGCGTGTTCTGGTGGCGCCATCTAAGTTTCGTTTATTGTGATGTTGACACTCAAAACCAATAAAAAACTCCACCACCGCACCGCACGATATATTAGTATTAGTTTTGCCCAGTACCTACCTAGTTAAGTTATGTAGGTCTACCTTAGGAAAAGGAAATAAGTACCTAACGACCTTGTACCCATCTTATGTTTAGAAAAGCGCCATCTCCCAATCACATGATAAAACAAAACTCGTAAAATAGGTTACATTACAACTTTTACGATTCGAGCTACACAGCAATAGTAACTGAAAATATGTTGCTCCAAATAATTTCAATGTCTATTTTTGGCGCCAATCCATGGTCACTCATTCATACTCGCGAAGATTTCAGCCGACAGTATGAAAACTGACCACGCGTGAAATGCGCTGTAAATAAAATTTAATAAATAAAAGTGTTTTATCGAAAAAAATGGCACCTTACGACTGGCCTATAGATACTGTGAATTTACCAGTGATGCGAATTGTCACTCCACGAAATGTTATTATGTGTGGTATTTATGGAATGTGAGTAGGTACCTAGAAAATAGTCGTGATTTTTTAAGGAAACTGGCTCTCAAGTGCAAACTCCAGGACACAGTTTCAACTTGAGGATGATAGTTGGTGAGTACCTACTATAGAGTACCCTAAAACCGTTCTATGGTTTCCTCACGATGTTTTCCTGCACCTAAAGCTGATTATTGTAGGATTCGAACCCACTTCATTCAGCGCCACTGAGCCATGAGCTATCATCGTTTCAAATCCGCCTCGTGCCTTGTGTTTAGATTAGTGCCTAAAACTGTTAGTTTTGCTACATGTTAAATATAGGTACTTACCAAAGAAATGAACCTAGTCTACAAAAATGATATGCGGTACACAGCCCGCTGTGCAGAACAAATATTTTCATGAAAATGTAAATGTTTGGATAAATAGAGAAAACGGATAAATAAAAATAATCTTTATGTATTTTTTAGACCAAAATATAACCTGTAAGTAAGCCGAATTTAATCCAATTTCCTGATGCGGATGCCTATGGTTAGGTCTTAACTCATACATCATAGGTCTTCTGACAGAACACCTATGATACAATCGAATTTTGCTTCGAATAGAAAGAATAGGGATGTTGCCTGGGTAAAAATATAATAATTCTAATTAGTCCGTCAGTTAGATTATCAAATAATATTGGACACGTATTTTTTGCTTTACCAAATCCGCGACTAATGTTCGGTAGTGGGGGCTCGTGACGTCACTTGTTCATAAAAACTGTACCACACCGTGACGTCACGCGGAACTTCAACACACGATATCTTCGTATTTTTTTGTTTAATTGACAAAAGAAAAAATACGTGTCTAATATTTTTTGATAATGTAAATGACGGACTAATTAGTATTTTTCAGGAAAGTAGCCTAAGGTTTTTTGTTCGAGCATTTTAACCAAGCTTCGTAAACGCACATTCCATCCTAAATGTCAATGTCAATCCAATGTCAACATTGTCAATTCAATTCAAAATAAAAGTTCCATTCCAGCATGTTTAATTAAAAATTGTAAATAAGAATAAATTATCATCTATTTGGCTATGGAAAATAAATTATAGTGAAAATATAATATAAGAAAATGAGTTCACCAAAGAATAGTTCGCCCGCGTCTCCACCGGAGACTCCGTCGGCAGTTCAAAGTGTTCAAGATGAACCTTACGCTGGAGAAGAGTGTTGCAAACCAGATTTCATATATGGGGGTCCATTTATTAAAGTTGAAAAGCCGTCACCGTTTTTGAACACCGCTACTCCGCTGAATATTCAATTGCAAGGGACTTATAAATTGTATGTATTTCCATAAATATCCAATAAGATTCTGCTTTTATACCTTCCTTGCGTATATATTTTCTGTACCAAACCTGTATTATAAATGCCCAACTATACCCCTGTAATTTTCTATTAAGAATTGCCTGTTTTTGCCCGTCATTCAATTCATACCTACATAATTTACTTACAATATCTTATCCTAATTTAAATAGGCCTAGACACACAGACTAAAAACTAATATTTTATTGGCCAAATACACCTAACTTGTGAGATGAGAAACTTCTCTGAATAACAGGCTTATTTATTTATATTATCTATGTTAAAAATATTTTTTCCTGAATGTGTAACTATAGGCTACAGATTGTTACCGTAATGAAATCTTTTTCGCCATTAACTGCTTGAGGCTTATTCCAAAGCATACAACTTCTTTCCACTTCAGGCATATTCCTAGCTTTAAAATGATTGTTGCTAGTTATATCATACATATACATAATAATCATTTATTCACTCCCACATACAGTAAAGATTTTTTTTTTTATTTGTAACTTGGCAGGTACATTTAACAGTGGGAGACAGGAGCTCAAACTAGGTTTCCCTATGCTATGAGTCTCCTGGCTCCCCCTCTTGGTAGGGTCTAGTTATACAGTTAGTTCAACATATTATTTAAAATGAGAGGAACCAACATCCTTTTTATCATTTCATCAAATAAATCTAAAGAGTACCTACTACAGCTACTATAAACTTAATATTAATGTTAGGATGTGATTTGTGAAGATGATTCTCTTTCACGCAAAAACTACTGAACAGATTTGTATATAATTTGGTATGCAGATAAAATGTGTTCCGGATTAACACACAGAATACTTTTTATCCCAGAAAAACATACATTCCCTCAGGAATGTGGAAACCGCAGGGAAAAGCTAGGAATATTAAAAATGCAAAGTTTATGTGCAATATTTGAAAGAATTTTGATAAGATATGCTACTTAAGTACATCACACCCTGGAATAAATTTTTAGAGGTTTTCTTACATTGTAAATGCAGGTAAAACTGCAATTATTAATATATAGCCATGCTAAGAAGTCATATTTGACAAGAGGGTGTCTCCTTGCCACTATATTTGTATCTTTTTGACACATGGATTTATATGGGCTGTCAAAAGTGACCTGTTAGGAAGGCCCTATTATAAGTAATATGTCAACTGATAACATTTATATTGTGATAAGTAATTTAACTTTTATCTCGTAAATTACTTGATTGAACTTTTACAACATCTGATAACCTTGCCCTGAACAAACTGCGCATAATTTTATGCAGTATGTTATATATTTAAACATATTCCTAATCCTCCTGTACTCAATATTTTATTGCTTTAATTATAATTGTGTACTTTTAAGTTCCACTTGAATTTCCAATCCCCTTTTTCTTGATACCCACTATACTCTAACAAAAGCAGGGTTGGAAATTATTTAGATTCATTAAGGCCTTACCCCACCTCAAAACTGCTCCACCTCTCACGTTTGATCCTCCATATCAATAAAAGTAATGAATCAATAATTTTGAAAAAAATATATAGTAAAGTTGAGGATATATACTGAGTCGTATATGATGTGAAAACACGATTCCTAAACATTTTCTCGATAGAAAAAAATCACAAACTTCCCTCTGAATTTTACAAGAAAACCGCATTAGTCAATTAATACTTTACCTATACTAATGAAACTTTTTATATAAACTGTAGTTAGTACAATACGTGTACTATATGATTTGAATTTAAAATCATGTGTTTTTTTAAATTGTTAGAAATTAAATTCCCAAATATTGCGAGTGGCACGAAGCGCCGCCGCACAGATTCAGTCGCGCTCCGGCGCTCGAACGGGGAACCCGCGTCTCTTGCTCTCACGACCCACGTAGATACGTACTTAATAAATTATAAGTGAAGTGTATTTTGTTTAAAATGAGAAATGATCGGAACAAGAAAAAAAAATATGTCTACCCGATACTGACTGCAATAATGAAAATATACCGGACGAGGACCCGTGCCCGTAAGTATCAACCACCTAGCTAACTAAGTAGGTAAGATACTAAAATGTTTTCACAACAGGGTAAGCAAAGCATGCACATTTAGGTTCCTACCTACTAGGTAGGTACATATTATGTAGTAAATTGAATTTCTACAATAAACATTTCATTGATAAATATTAGGGTAGTCGTCCAAGTAATTGGCCACGGTCACATACTATTTTATTAGTATGAGAAAAAGAGAAGTAAAGCCTTTTTTGTTACATAATGCAAATACCTACGTACGTACTTACGTACCTAATCATAATTGCACTTACCTACTTACATTTTTCATTTTCAGAAATAAACAAATATGTACTCGATTCTGACTGCAAATACTGCAAATACAGAAAATGTACCGCACGTGGACCCGTGCCCGTGAGTATCAACCGCCTAGCTAAGTAAAGTAGGTTAGATACTAAATGTTTTCACAACAGACTAAATAAAGTTTGCCTACTAGGTAGGTGTATATTATGTAGTGAATTGAATTACTACGATTAATATCTTATTGGTTGTTCTAAATATTAGGTTTGAATATTAGGGTATTCGTCTAAGTAATTGGCCACGGTCGTATCATTTTAGTAGTATGAAAGAAGAAACGTAAAGCCTATTTTGTTACAGATTGCAAATACCAACGGAACACATGGATGCCAGTAGTTCCAAACATGGAAACGAACCTGATTTGACGACTTTACAAACGGTAGAATTGTGAGTTTATCTGGTAATTCGCTTCTCTGTTTCATAGGTACATACATACTTACCTACCTACCTCTAAATAATAGGGGTTAAAGTATGAAACTGCCGTTTTATTGTAATAGGTACTTCGAATTGACATAGAACCTCCATGGTCCTCCTTTTAAAAAATGCGCAACATTCGATTAGTGACTTTCAGTTGTTTTTTATTGAGCTTAGACAAGATTTTTTTTTAATGTGCAATTTGATTATCGACTTTCTGATACTTCAAAATTCGAGTGATTTTTAAATACGAGCTCCGATGCGGAAATAACGCGGCAGAAACAGCTCGCAATATCAATGTTACGTTTAGAGAGGGGACTGCTAATGAGCGTACCGTGCGATTTTGGTTTAAACGCTTTCGTGATGGACACTTTGATTTGAAGAACGAACCACGTGGAAGACCGCCCACACAGGAATAACAATGAATTGAAAGAGATGGTGGAAGCTGATCCGAGCCAAACTACCCAGGAATTAGCGGCATGGTTTAACGTTACCTTATTGACCAACAATATTGACTCATTTGCGTCAAATCAATAAAATAAAAAATTATGAAAAATGGGTGCCTCATGATTTGACTGATCTGTAGAAAGAAACGCGTGTTGAAACTTGTGTTGCCTTGTTGAATCGATACAGAAATGAAGAAATATTGGATCCAATTGTGAGTTGTGACATGAGATGAAAAGTGGATTCTTTGCGATAATCGTTAGCGAAAAATGTAATGGCTGACCCCAGGTCTAACGCCGCAACAGTGTCCTAAAGCAAAGCTTGCCAATAAAAAGGTAATGGTAACTGTTTGGTGGTCTTAGTATGGTGTTATTCACTATAGCTTTCTCCGATCTGGTCAAGCAATAATAGCAGATGTCTACTGTGCCGAACTCCGAACAATGATAGCAAAACTAGCACTGAAATAGCCCCGACTCATGAATCGATCTTCACCATTATTGCTCCATGATAACGCGAGACCTCATACAGCACGAGAAACCGTTTTAACTCTTCAGGAACTGCAATTAGAAATTCGTCATCCGTGTTTTTGCGTAATTTAGTTTTCTTCTCAGGAGGCAGTACAAAATGCTTTCACACAGTTTGTAGAATTTAGATCACCAGAGTTCTATCAAAGGCATAAATGACCTTCCTATTAGATGGCAGCAATGTATAGATAATAATGGCAATTATTTTGATTAAATAAATAAGTTAAATTAAAAAAAACTAACTAATTCAATTTTTCAGTACATGTCGGCAATTTCATACTTTAACCCCTAATATTAGAGTAGTTATCCCAGTTATTGGCCACGGTCACATATTATTATAGTAGTATGAACACCTAAAGTAAAGCCTATTTTGTTCCAGAATGCAAAAACCAACGGAACACAAACAAAAACGGCATTGCTTGCATTGACGTCATCACCGATGGTCTGGATTAAACGCTCCTATAACACAAATATATTGCAGAATTATGTAAATAATAATTATACTAATATTACGTACATGCGTGTCGAATAGATCATCTCCTTTTATTGAAGTCGATTAAAAATAATGTCTTCTTTAGGTAAAAAAATAATATGCATTGGTACTTGTCTACAATATTAATTGAATTAGAATTGAAATTAAATTTTAATTTTATTTCTATACCTACTAGTTATACAATAACTGTATATTTACCCTATCATATGGCGCTTTAGTACTTTTCTACAATATTTTTTTTTTTTAATTTTGAACAATGGAAATAAGAACAAACTTGCTGTACCTTTAAATCAACTCAGCAAAGTCCTAAACTCTTTCAAGGAGCAATGTATACGCTTCTATAATATAGTACCCATAAAATAACCAAAAGCTACCTATACATACATTTAAAAAGATATTAAAACATAAATTATGCAAGAAAGGGTACTATAAAGTTTCTGAATTTGTAGATGACGAGAATGCATTTGAATGAATTGTTCGCTTCGCAGGCTATTGTTATATAATAATATATCGTTTGTAAATTATAATACTTCTAAGTATACATTTAAAATAAAAAGCTTGCCGAGTTTCTTGCCGGAGTCTTTCTCAGTTCAAGTTGTATTTGGAACCGGTGTAGAGTAAGTTTACGTCCATAAGTGCCTCATTAGGGCCTAAATTGAATAAATACTTTTTGATTTTTGATTTTATTTCCATACCTAGTTACAAGATGTCAAATAAAGGTGTATTTACCCTATCGTGCGGCGCTTTAGTAATTTTCTACAATCGTTTTATTTATTTCCATACTTGGGTCAAATAATGATGTATTTACCCTATCGTACGGACGACTCGTGAGTCGTGCGTCGTGACCCCTGCGCTGCCGCGTGATGAACTCGTGCGAGTGAGATAGTTGCGACTGCGCGATGCGGAGGCTGCACGGCCGGGCCGTGTAGCGGGGGCAAAACTTGGATTTGAGCTGGGGTAGTGTAAACTCTTAATAGTTATCTGATAATTTTCAGTTATTATGCAACATAATTAATAGCATCTTTTTCTTATATTTCTTGAATTAAGCCCAACAGCAGTTTTTTGTTTGTATACAATACAATACAATATTATTTACAATATTTTGGAGAGTGTGCGCAGGAATTTTTCAACCTTATTCCACCATCCCCATTTTTACACCGGACCACAAGAGGCCGGGAAAATTTTCACCCGTACGTTGTTACCGAAAATACGGACACAGCGTTTTGCATCCTCATTTATAATGCGGACAGCAAGGGAGTGGAACTTGCTTCCGGCATCCTGTGTTTCCTGACGCTTACAATCTAGGAACTTTCAAGGCCATAGTGAATAGGTTTCTTCTGGGTAAGCGTGTTTCATCTTAGGCTTCGTCGTCGCCCCCTTATGGGCGGCTCAGTGGCTAAACGCAAGCACATTTAATTTAAAAAAAATACGGGCAATTTTTGACCACACGCAATTAATAATAAAGAATCAAATATAACACAATCGGATTTTGAATAAGCAAGTAATTAAAAATACTAATTAACATTACTATTAAAAATTACTAGTAACAAACATAGGAGATGAATACATGTGACTAAAAAAATTACTTATTGTCCGAGCGAGCGAAGAGTCCCAGTTTCAGCATGGGAAAAAATACTTTTGCAGATGTCTGGCTCTCTCTCTACAACTTTCTCTTCTACAAATCGCATTTCTCAAACGATTCTAGTGAAATCTTGTGAGCTGGTTTGGTAATTACATGTTTTTTTTGTTGATTTGTTTGTAAAACTAACTAGGGACAACAAGCTTACAGAGACACTAGTTTCGTTAATCTAGTTAAACCAAGATAAACTTTGTCATGACCCTTATGTATCAGTAATACAGTTGAAAATTGAATATACGAACTTGATCATTTCAGAGGCCATGTGAGACGAAACTCGTCTCTAATCTATACTATAAAACATGTGTTACAAAATAAACAAGTTTTTATTAGCATTCCTGCCACTCATCGTGTTTACGTAACGTGACTCATAATTTCAACGTAACCATCATAGCCCGGATAGCTCAGTCGGTAGAGCATTGGACTTTTAATCCAAGGGTCCAGGGTTCAAGTCCCTGTTCGGGCGGCATTTTTTTATTTTGTTGTTGAATTCTAGTTTTACGTTTTTCATTAAAAAAATGTTTTTTTTTCTTTACAGGAGTTTTGCTTATTACTCGTTAAAGGAAAGATTACCCATAATATTGACAAAAGTTATAGATTATTTGTCACGGGAAGGAGGTAAAATTAAATCTGCCAATAGTGGTGCTGTAAGTACATTACATATTTTTTTATGTATTAAGGAAATTACAATCATTAGATCCACCCGCTAGATGGCGCTTATCTAAAAACAACATGAAAAATATACAACATAATTTTGAAAAGGTTGGTGAACCTAAAAAGAACTGCCTAAGAGCGAGTCGGAGTCGCAAACGAAGGGTTTCTTATAAGGGGCCTTAATTCATTTTTATTATTTGTTGTTATTTGCGGCAATAGAAATATACATTATGTCAAGGCTTCCCAAACTGTGCGTCGCGGCGCTCTGAGGCGCCGCGGTATTATCCCAGGGGCATCGTGAAGTGATCTAAATAGGTTGGCTGTCTGTGGCGATGCGGCCGAGTCGAGTGAACGCCATGCGCATTGTGATGCGGCGGGAACAGGCGACCAGTGTTTTTTCTTTTTCAAAAATTGTTACAAGATGTTGACAAATTGTTATTAGGCTAGAACTACAACTAGTAGGTAAATGTATGGCAAGAAGGCCGGGCGTCGCAAAAATATGGCAACTTCCCAAGGGTGTCACAGTTAAAATAAGTTTGGGAAGCCCTGCATTATGTGATCATTTCAACTGTCTATCTAATACGGTTCATGAGATATGACACCACCACTGACGGACGGACGGACAGCGGAGGCTTAATAATAAGGACCCGATAGCACCACTTGGGTACGGAATCATAAAAACTGCTTTCAAAATAAAATCTTTTGTTTAAACTACAAAAAGTACACAGGTTTTGGCGATTTGTATAAGTATTATTTGTATGGGTACACACGGCTACACATCTAGTTATGTTTTCCAGTATAAGCTGAGCTCTCATTGTACGGAAATCCCATACAATGCGAGATCAGCTTATACTGGAACTGTATAGCGGTGGTACTATTATAAAACTGTAAAAGAAGTGTGTAGTGTCACCATGTTTTGGCGACAATTTATGGATTATTTATCTAGTTTTTTTTTTAGCATCACGCAAAAAATACTGGACCGATTTTTATCTATTAATAATCTCGCTAAGAAGGCGGGAGCCGGAGTAGTAGATTTTTTTTTTATAAATCGAGTTCCACCAGTATAAGGTGAACTCCCATTTCAAGTATATTCATATTAAAGGGGGGTTCAACTTTGAGTAGCCAACATTTTTATTAAAACATGCCTGTTTGGGGGAGTTTTTTTACAATCTAATATTATATTTTTTTTCAGACTGATGAAGACATACGCGGTTACATACAATACATAACAAAGTTAAAAAATGATTTAGTAACAAACAAACAGTATGATCTATTAACAGTTGACAGTGATGAAGCGAGGCGGTGGAATGAATGGATACAAAACGAAAGCAATTCATATTATTTCACTAATATATGGGTGTTCTCTGAGTGTTATGTATATAGGAGATTGAGAGAAGGTTGTGAGCTTAGGTAAGTATGTAATTATATTTTCAAAACACTTGCTCGTAAAGTGACATTTATGGCACCGTTTTTAGTATCTTAATGAAGCTTTTTACGCACTCGTGCTTTTTACTTTACATTACCGCACTAGTGTTTTATGATATTATCCCGATGTTAAGTTTGTATCTCACTGTAAGTGATATGTGTGTAGAAAAAGCATTCTTAATTTAAACGGGTAAAACAAGTGTTGAAAAACGTCGTATGACACACATGTATCACAATGTACTGTTATAGACTAGGTCTAGTTTCAGCAATCAAGGTACAATCTAAGCAGTATTTTGTCTCACTCAGTTCTCTACATCAATTCGTTCTATATCCCGCTCGCACACTAGTGAGCTCGTCTACTCTAGGTTGTATTCTAGGTTGAATCAACAATCGTCAAAATACCAAATGGCCTGGTAGTAAGAGGGCGTCCATTAATTATGTGAGGTGATTTTGGTGATGTTTCGACCCCAACTCCCCCTTGGTGAAATGTCTTGAGATATGTCTCCCCCCAGTAATATATCGTGAGATTTATAAAAATGCGTAATTTTAGCGTAATATAAATACGTTAATCTGGGCTTGATTCCGTTGGATTTATTTAAATAATATATAATTTGTTTAATTATTTTTATTTAAGACTACTAAGAACGATCTCATTAAAAATCGAACAATAAAATAGGTACTAAAAAGGAACTACTAAAATTCGAAAAATTTACTCAGATTTCTCGTCAGAGAAAAAACGTGATATTTGCCGAGACACCCCCAACCCCCACGTGAGATTGGGTGAGATTCAGGTCGACCCCCTGCCCCCCTAAACGCCTCACATAATCAATGGACGCCACCTAATGCCGTCTTAACAATGTATTTTTATTAACAGCAAAGGTCTTCAAAACTTCGACCCATTTGACGATCAGAAAGACACATCATTCAAGAACAGTCTGGAGTTGATGTGTATCGTGGCCGACAAGCTGGTAACTATGTTACCACCAGCTGAGAAGGATAAAAGAAAGGCTGATTTCATCACATTATTGAAGGTCGGTTTTTACAAGCTTAAATAGTTTCACCTGTCCGGTGTCTGTAATCGAATTTTGCAAGTTAAAGACCGACTTCCCAGTGTCCGATTGAGCTGAAATTTGGTATACATTAGTATATTAGATGACAATGCAAGTACAGACGACAAAAAGTACTGTCACCATAAAAAGCTTTTTCATAAGATATGTAAAAGATCTGTAGGACATTTCGTTTACGAGCTACGAAACGTGACATATAGATGCAGGGCCGTCTTAAGCCATGCTGGGGCCCAGGGGTACAAAAGATATTGGCGCCCCGTTAGAAAAATGTGAATAACATAAAATCTTTTTTCTGCTATGATTTTATATTTTTAATAAGGTTTATTGTTAAAATTAAAAACTGATCTGTCCGATTAACATTTTAATTTGGAATGTTGAAGGTAATTCGTACTATTTACCTAAAATAGAAAAAAACATTGTGTAGTGTAAGCGAATATATTGGGGCCCCCGTGATTGTGGGGCCCTAGGCCTGAGCCCCGTGTGCTCTTACGGTGAAGACAGAACTGTATAGCCGGACAGATTGACAACAAAATGGCAAGGTTCCGTTTTTTGATTCTGTATTATTCAAAAACTAGTTATTTGAAGCTCTTTTATTTGCATACTGTTATACAATAAAGATAATTAAATAATAAATAAATATCCTGTGACATTCCTCACACACGGTCATCTGATCCCAAACTAAGCAGAGCTTGTACTATGGAAACCAGATAACTGATATAATACATATACTACTTTTTGTTTGTAAACACATACTTAATATATAATTACACCCAGACTCGGGACATATAGATATGTTCATGCACACAAATGCATGTCCTGTGTGGGAATCGAACCCACGACCTGCGGCGCAATAGGTTTGGCCAACAGGTCCGTCTCAGATAAGTCTGTCAAAATACTTCTTTCAATTTACAGCCAGATTACAGCTATTGCCATTGAAAAAACAGCCCTAAATAACATAATTATAAATTTCAGATATGTCTATGGGCGAACAAGTGTGACTTATCTCTTTCAATGGGGGAACAAGTGTCCCTCAACAAGAAGGAGGCGGCCCCCCCAGTCCCCCCGGCCCCAGGGGCCCCCGCTAAGAAGGGGCCACAGATATCCACTGCCACATCGCAATCCACAGACCCTTTCCAGATGATCATCGACTTTAAAGATAAAGTAAGATTGCTGGTTAAATTATTATTCAAAAAATATTCAACACACAACACAAATTTAGCTGATTTAACAATTTAGTCAAGTATTTTTTTAGTAAAGACACTTTTTTAATAAAACATTTTTATTTTATTCATACCGCATTTATCACTTTTATTTGCTCTATTTTCAGCTATTGGTCGACGACACAGGTAAAATTGTCGACCAAGTGATTGCAAAAGCAGAAGCAATGGCGAAATCTGTACAAGGGGTACGTACTAACTATAATATATGTACCACTTTTACATGAAGAGCCGGTTTCCATATGATGAAATCAACATGTTTGTGGAAAAAAATTAATATCATACGATCTAAAATATGATATGATTTTATTTCAGAATTCAGTGTTTAAATTTCAATGCAGTTGTCATAGGCTGGCAACATTGTTCGGTATGCCTATATGCAAAGAGGTTAATATATTCGACGTATTTATAACTTTTAAGAAATAGATTTTTAGATTGTGTTGCCCGCTTTAACTTGAGTAATATTAGCATAAAAATACTAGTAGGTCCATTTTTCTAGTTATATTTATATCATACAGAATATTATATTTTATTCAACAATAAATCAATGTTACCATATATTAAAGCCCTTTAATTATTATTATTTCTTCAACTGTCTACATATTATGGTTAATGAGATACAGCCCACTGACAGACAGACGGACAACGGAGGCTTAATACGGTTCCGTTGACACCTAAAAATGCCATCAAAATCGGTAGTTACCTCCATATTGAGTTTAATTATTTATTTAGCGAATTTTAGTAATTGATTATGGATTAGTTAGTAATGTTAGTATAGACTAAACATTTTAAAGTACTTGAGTATCCTAGAACCTAGAAAAAATTATGTACGATATACACCACAAAACACGTAATTATAAGACACATTTACGAATTTGTATTAAATTCTTTAAAAAAACTATCCTTGAAAGGGACGTGCAAAAGTAAGTTTCACATTTACGATTCGTATAAAGTAACGATAAAATTGATTTTTCTAAAGTATTTTTTACGAACTCTTAACATGATTAGTACAGTTGTACCCAAGTGATATGGCTTACCGATATACCTGCGCAGAAGATACTTTTTATACATTTTCACGCGCGGGTAATGCTATTGGTCGGCAGCTGCCGCCATGTTAACGCGCGCCGTGCGGAGGGGCGTCACGCGCGAGTGAGACGGAACTAACAGCTGCGCTGTATTATGAACCTTATAGTAGTGGTCTAAGGTTGATTGTAAGTTTTAAGCATTCTTTCGTTAATCTTCGGGCCATACTTTCTTTTCTGTGCGAACGAAGATTCACGACGCGCCTTATCAGTTGGGTACTACTGTATATGTATAATGAAGAAGTATTGAAAAAACGGACAGTTTAACATTTTCCGATTATTAATACTTAGTACACTATATTTCAGCCCGTAAAACCCGGTTCAGAAGCTGGTTCCCCCACTAAAGGCGCCGATTCCCCCAAGAACCCCGGATCCCCCCCTAAAGAACCCTCAGCACCTGCAAAACCAGAGGGTGAAGGTGAAGAACCAGAGAAAATACCCTGTCCAGCTAAAATGGTTATTCCACAGGCTGTTATGTTTGGTAAGTAACCCACAGGAAGAAACAGTAGATTTAATCCCTACGAAATTTAGTTCAAAATTAAAAGTTAAGACTTTTTAAAAGGTTGTGTTAACGAGTTGATTGAAATATTTAAAATTACCTTGTAACTTGTCAAAAATAATCCTTCGGGAGCTCGACCCCGGGCGACAATCGCTGAGCGATTATTTTGTCGCGGAATATAAAACATAGTTCGATACTGAAATGCCCTCTTGCTACAAAAAGTCGCTCGTAAACATAATTTTTGTAGCTGCGATTTATCGGTGCTACAAAAAGTGGGCGAGCTCCAATCTTCCCCTATCCCCCTCGCCCCCTCGCCCCCTCTCCCCCTCGCCCCCTCTCCCCCTCGCCCCCTCTCCCCCTCTCCTCATCGCGCATTCATTAGTAACGGTTTGTTAAATTTCTTCGTCTTCGGCCAAAACTTCGGCAGCACAACCGCGCGCGATAACCGCTAAGTTAATATATATTTGTTATTTGCAGATATCGTGTGTGATAATGCTGGCTATGAATTATTCTCAGACCTCTGCTTAGCGCATTTCCTAATATCACAAAATATTGTACAAAAGGTAAATACACTTTCCTATTTATAAGTTCTTGACATGAAATAAAGACCTGTCTGACCTGACCTGAAAATGTACCTCAAAATATTGTTCATATTTTAAATCTTTGATTATATTTTTATATTGGTGCCGATTCAATTGTAAATCGCACTAAACAAATTTTAGTCACATCACATCTCTTTCTTACAAACATTGAAAAAGGATTGAACATATTTAAAGCTGTCTAAGTCTTTGCCGTTTCAATTTGCGGGTATTTAGACGTAACAACGATAGATGGCGACTAAATTTATATTGAAACCAAGCATTGGACTAATTTGACAGGACTAAATATCCTACACCCTTTTCTTATGTTCTTTGTTAGAAAGAGACAGTGAGACTAAATTAGTTTAGTTGTGAACAACATAATCAGCACCATTGTTATAAATTATGTACACGATTTTACGTTTTTAACCGACTTCAAAAAAAGGAGGAGGTTCTCAATTCGGTTGTATTTTTTTTAATGTATGCTACCTCATAACTCCGTCATTTATTAACCGATTTGGAAAATACTTTTTTTATTTGAAAGGGTACACTTCCCATTGTCATCAGATCAGGATTTGATTACTTCTTAGTGTAATTTGAAGTCGGTTTAAGTTTTTGTAAAACAGTCCGGTTTTATTTTTCAGATCAGATTTCACGTTAAGAAAATACCTTGGTTCGTTTCCGACGTCACACCAAGAGATTTCCAGTAAGTTATTTACACTGACAAAGCGAATAAAATCGCGTGTGTCCCTCTGCTACACTTGAGAGCAAATAAATAGAGCCACGTATTGTTAAAATTACAGATTCGTGATAGATTCCTGTAAAAACGCGAGCTTCAATAAAGAAATAACCGTGGAGGCGGCAGGTAAATCCTAACTAATATTATAAATGCGAAAGTGAGTTTGTTTGTTACGCCTTCACGCCTCAACTACTCAACGGATCATCATGAAATTTGGCATGCAGATAGCCTATGGTATGGAGAAGGACATAGACTTTTTATCCCGGGAACGCGAGTGAAACCGCGGGGGACAGCTAGTCACATGTATAATTTCTTGTCAAAAATAGTTGATTTCATTAGTGTCGTATCAAATTAGCCCTCTTGACAAACTAAATTAAGAAATATCGATTAAGAAAAGGAAGAACGCACAAATGCATGTCCTGTGTGGGAACCGAACCCACGACCTGCGGCAACTGGCCCGTCATAATCATAATGACAAGATTAAATTGACGGTTCGCAACAAGCATCTCTTGGATGGCAAGTTTTTGCTGAATTGGAGCGGTGCTGTTATAGTGAGTGATGACCTTTGTAGGCTACTTTTTGTCCCGGGAACGCGGGGAACAGCTAGTTAGTTAATATTGGAGTTCCCCAGCTTATAATCAGATTGTTTTTAATAGAGGGTGCAGAACCGGAACCCCCGCGACAGCTCAACGCAGATAACTTGAAGAAACTAGGTGAACAGTGGACCCAGTACGTTGCCGATGGGAAATTCGTTGTTCTCGTGAGTATATCATCTCAAAATCATTTAGGGTTGCAGTTATGGAGTATAACTATTGATGTTACCACCGGGTCGAAGTCAGCCGAACTGAGAAGAATTGGCGTGAAACTAAGCAAATAAAAAAAATGCCAAAAAATTGTATATTACGATACGTGTGCCTTAAATAGTAGATTTTTTTATCCAAAAATTACAAGTCGCATCAGTCATAGTCATGAACGCGCGTGTAAAAATCCCGCACTTATTGCACATTTATCACGGAAAAGCGTGTGATAAGTGCTGGTTTTTTACACGCATTACAGTAGTACCCAATTAATATGGCTTACCGATGTACCTGCGCAGAAGATACATTTTCAAAGTGGGGGAAACGCTATTGGTCGGCAGCTGCCGCCATGTGTGTGGAGGGGCCTCACGCGCGAGTGAGACGGAACTAACAGCTGCAGTGTATTATGAACCTTATAGTAGTGATCTAAGGTTGATTGTAAGTTTTAAGCATTCTTTCGTTAATCTTCTATACTTTCTTTTCGAAGATTCACGACGCGCCTTATCAGTTGGGTACTACTATAAATATCATGTCAGGATATCAAAAAAGCTTTTTTTTATTAATATATTTTTTTAAATATAGTTTCTCGCCAATTCTTCTCAGTTCGGCTGACTTTGAACCGGTGGTAACTTCAATAGTTTTGACCTTCATAACTAAAAACACACACTAAAAAAAGATATTAGTATCGTATTTCCGTGAAAGAATCGACCTTACAGAATACCGCAGCCAAATAACTGTATGTTGTGTTCCTGCGCGTGAGTAAGGTCACCAGAGCTCATTGGGGAGGGGGGAAGGTTCGGTAACAAGAGAGTGATGCTCCTGGTGTTGCAAGGGTCCATATCGCTACGGTAACCGCTTACCATTAGCCGAGCTGTATGCTAATTTGCCCCATATGTAGTTTCTGACATATATTCTCTTTCTTGTTTTTTTCGTCTATATCTATGCTTAAGTATATCTTTTTTATTGATAATAGCCAAACATAGTCAGATTGTCCAAAAAATATTTAAAAAATGTAACCTTGCTGAGTTTCTTGCCGGATTCTTCTCAGTTGAAGGCCGAGTTCCGAACCGGTGCTAACTTCAGTAAATGTGACCTTCATAAGTGTCCTTCTGGGGCATAAATTGAAATTGGCTTTGACTTTGACTTTGACACGGGATAAGATATGTTTTAGTGCTACAAAATACTGTTTACTTTTTCAGTGCGACGATTTTTGGACGTCGCCTCACGTGTACAAAGACATGAAGAAATATGACTTCAATTTGTACAGAAAGCTTCAATACGCCGTCGCCATTTTGTTTAAAGGAGACTTGAATTATCGCAAGTTGTTGGGAGAGAAGAATTGGAATCCTACCACCGCTTTTGAGCCGGCTTTGCAAGGTACAGTTCAAATCACTTATGTACAGTCAGCATTGAGGAAAAAATAATAACTATAATACCAAACCAAGTCCGCGACTAAATAAGTGATTTTGCATTGATGAATCAATACCGCAATAGACTTAGCCAATCAGAGCACATTGTCGATGGTGGGGAATTGACGGAATAGATTTCTAACATAAAGCAAGTCATTGGTGTTGATTCTGGTGTAAATCGCACTAAACTAATTTTAGTCACATCACATCTCTTTCTTACAAACATTAATGAAAAACGATAGAAAATATTTAATGCTGTCAAATTAGTCTTTGCCGTCTTCATTTGCGTGCATTTAGACGTAACCGCGATAGATGGCGACTTTTATATTGAAAACAAGCATTGGACTATGACAGGACTAAATTTCTTACATCCTTTTCTTATGTTCTTTGTTAGAAGGAGACATAGTGAGACTAAAATTAGTTTAGTTGTGACCAACAGAATCAGGGCCATTGTGCAAAAAAAAAATACATTACTTTTAGTTTACTTTTTAATGGTGTCTCTTTACTGTGGACCAGTAAATACCCACCGTATCAAAACTCGTGTCTAATCTCAATAATAGATTATGATAAACGAAAATAAGCATTATGTCAATGGTCCAAGTTCCAAATCTCAAAACTTCACTTGATTGAATGTCTCAAAAATACGGATCTTGATCGTATAAAACCAATATATGGTAATATTGCAGGTTTCATGCCGGCGCCCGTGATAGCGGTGCGCACAGTGAAGGCCGATCTAATCTGCGGTCTTCCCAAAGCGACCGCCAAACTTCCCGGCAAGTACGAGCAGCTGTGCAACATCGACGACAAATGGATGCAGACTGGAGATTACGGGTGAGAAGAAACATTATGTTAATACTGTTTATTATTTGATAATGATGCCGATTCTATTGTAAATCGCACTAAACAAATTTTAGTCACATCACATCTCTTTCTTACGAACATGATTGAAAAAGGATAGAACATATTTTAAGTTGTCAAATTAATCTTTGCCGTCTTATTTTGCGTGTATTTAGACGTAACCGCGATAGATGGCGACTAAATTTATATTGAAGACAAGCATTGGACTAATTTGACAGTACTAAATTTCTTACATCCTTTCTTAGAAATAGACATAGTGAGACTAAATTAGTTTAGTTGTAAACAACAGAATCAGCACCTATGGGTAATCTATAATTTTTTATTTTTTTTTACTGTCTATCGGCCTGTGTTTGACCGCAATATCACCATGGTAAGTGATGATGTGGCCGAAGGTGGTAAGCACACAAAGCCTAGAAGGAACTGGCTCTCAAGTGCAGCTATCGGAACACACCGAAAGGTGCTTGGCGACAGATTTTCAACTTGAGGGTGGTAGCCAGCCAGGCGGGTACTGCAAAGTACCCTACCACCGTGCTATGGTTTCCTCACGATGTTTTCCTTCACCGAAAGCTCAAGCTCATTGTAGGATTCGAACCCGGGACCTTCATCTCGGTATCCGACGTCACTACCACTGAGCTATCATCGCCTTATATTAATATTAATTAAGGAGCCAAATCTGTACATTAAATATGTTTTATATGTAGTATATAGTTTACGGGCCAGTTGTCATTGGTTATGATTTCACCTATCATGCCACAGGTCGTGAGTTCGATTCTCACGCTGGACATGTATTCATATGCATATATTAATATGTCTGTATGTCCTGAGTGTGGGTGTAATTATGTATATTAAGTATGTTTTTTTATTTTTTTATTTCTTTTTATAAATTATATTACTACTAATACAAGTTCGCCAAACTGCACAAAACAATTTGTTGGCGAAAGAGGCGCTCGGGATACACACGCATTTTATCTTTATAATATTATAATAATAGTACAAAAAAGCTAAATATATAAACTAAAAAATTTTTACAAAATAACAATATATTATTATAATAGTGAGAGCAAGTTCTTTTTAAGCTTCTTCCGTAACGTCATAATACTAACATCTGTTTTTATTTCTCTCAAGAAGTCCATACTATTATAAATTACGGGCGTTACATACAGTCTAGTTCTCTAGTAAATAGTTGTTTACTCGTGATATTACAAATTTTCCTTGTATATGTATTACATCAGTTATCTGGTTTCCATAGTACAAGCACTGCTTAGTTTGGAATCAGATGACCGTGTGTGAGGAATGTCCCTAGATATTAATTACGAGCCTATATAATGGTAATAACGTTCAAATTGCAGTGTGATCCAGTTCTGTGGTAAAGCTGAGCCTCTGAAGGTATCGGACCGGCCCTGCGCGGACTACGGGGAGGTCTGCTTTGGAACTGTGTGCCCTGTACACAATGATTTGTGATAATTATTATAATTGGTAAGATTTAAATATGCCTGTAATTAAAACATAAGTCATGTGTATTAGAGTGTATGGACCAAGCCGTTCGGTCGGTACAGTAGTACCCAATTAATATGGCTTACCGATGTACCTGCGCAAAAGATACATTTTCAAAGCGCGGTAAACGCTATTGGTCGGTAGCTGCCGCCATGTTAGCGCGCGCCTTGCGGAGGGGCGTGACTTGTGAATGACGGAACTAACAGCTGCAGTGTATTATGAACCTTATAGTAGTGATCTAAGGTTGATTGTAAGTTTTAAGCATTCTTTCGTTAATCTTCGGGACCATACTTTCTTTTCTGTGGGAACGAAGATTCACGACGCGCCTTATCACTTGGGTAATACTGTACAGTGATAAATTGTGTAAAGTTGCAACGATAAATAATGACCGGTTTTGGATATATGGCTATTTAAATTTTGAAACAATAAAAATTAAAAAAATACAGTTGACCTGGGCCTGTATACAAGATGATTGTCGACAATCATCGTTAGTAAACGATCAACCTTTGTATGGGATTGACATTTGAAATCGAAATATGAAGTGATTTTTAACAATCACTTATGTCAACCCCATACAAAGGTTGATTGTTTACTAACCATAGCGATTGTCGACAACCATCTTGTCTAGGGGGGGCAATATTTCAGCCAAATCGACTCAACGGCTTTTTTCATACTCTGTGCGGGTCTTTTTTTTATTAAGAAGGACCCCGCACAGGTCCTTTTTTATAAAAGGCGCGTTTATACGAATGTCTGCTACACTTTCACGCCTAACTATTGAACGGCACGGATACTTTTTATGCCCGTAAACAATAGATCTCTCTAAAATATAGGTGAAACCATGGGGCGGAAATTAGCTGAAAATATACCTTATATCAAAGGCACAATTCGAAATTTAATTATTTTAATATAAGACTCAAAAGTTTGAAGTTTGATTGACGTGCAAGACGTAGAAAATCTAAACAAAAGATACAAGAAATGATTGTGCAATTGAAAATAAGCCCTAATGTCGAAAGTTTAGGATTTATATTAAAAAAAATATCTCGAATTACGACATGACTTATGTTTTGTATTTTTTATTTATGTACTGATAATATTCATCCATTGTTTCGTTTCTTTTCAGGTAGTCTAAAAATATTGGTGGGACTCATTATTCGTAATCTAAATCAATTTAATATTACTATTGCCTTTAAGCATAATTAAAATGCGATTCCTTTATTTACAATCTGTTGATATTTTTAACGATCAAAAATTTAATAAAAATTGAAAATTATGAGAAACTGTTTTTATTTTATTCATCCTAGCGTAAGGTAAGCGTGAGGTGGTGGAGGTTCTACTGAAGACAATTGGATTTCTGAAACAAATCCTACGCAGAATTTCAAACTTTACTACATCCTTAATTGCTTGACCTATCACGCCTGCCCCCCTAGACAAGATGGTTATCGACAATCGTCATCGTTACTAAACGATCGACCTTTGTATGGGTTTGACATAAGAGATTGTCAATCCCATACAAAGGTTGATCGGTTCAGTTGAAGGCCAAGTTCCGAACCGGTGGTAACTTCAGTGTGACCTTCAGATGGCTTTGACTTTAGTGACGAAAAGGAAAATGATAGTCATGGTACCGGCGGCCCAATCACGTGGGCGTTAATCGAACGTGTCGGATAAATTTCGAGTGTCGAACGATTTGTTCCACAAAATTTTTGTATTTTCCGATAGTCGATGAATAAGAAATAGGCGGTTGCGGGTATTAAAATGAAATGTTGTAGACTTAAGCTAGTTATTAAGTTGGTTTCAATAAAGTATTATAATCACGATTATATTATTTGTACCAGGCAAATTTTTTCATAGCTCATCATCGTCGAAACCATACTTTTCCGACGATTTTAAAATGGCCGCCATACCACCGCAAAGGCGCGATTAACGCCCACGCGATTGGGCCGCCGGTACCAGCGCTATGACCATCATTTTCCTTTTCGTCATTACGTAGGTAATTAGACCGCTGAAGGATCGCCATACTGGTACATATGACCAGGAAATTTGTGCCAGTATCTCCCGGTCTTTTACATTATTTCCTGTGACTTTATCATGACACGCCAGTCCGGCAGAATAAACAATCCTTCGATCACCATCCACACATACAGGTACATTCCTGTCAGATTGGATCTTGTCGGTCAAACCCGATCAAGCATCTCAGATGATCACAATCCTGTTATTTCTTGAGGATTGTTGACTTTTATGAGGAATACCCGTCATTTGGTATTATCATTAAGGATTATTTTATAAAAACAATAAAACAAGTTTCTTGCAATAAGTTAACAATATAATTCATCCAATACTTTAATTATTTTTACATGATGTTAAAATACAATTATTTACATATTTACAATGTTTTCGACTTATACAAGTAAATGTTGATTCATACTTTCGTGTATTACATTTTACATCGGACGAAATCGCCATTTAAGATTTGTGTTGGTACAAAAAAGTCGACATGGTGCTAAATCTGTTGCAAACGCAATAAACTAATTTGAAACGCACATCTCTTTCTTACAAGCATTATTGAAAAAGGATAGGAAATATATAAAGTTATCAAATCAGTCCAATGACATATACGGGTAAAGACGAATTTAGATGGCGCTAAATCAATTTCTTTTATTGTTGTCATTGAGATTAGAATGTAAATATTATGTAATGAATCTAAGCTTGTTTTGAAAAGAGTAATTGCTGAGTTTATTGCCGGCTCTTCTCAGCAAATGCAACCATATGAACCGGTATTAGAGTCAGACAGTTTGTAAACAGCAGATTTAGTACCACTATAAGAGTTCACTTCTATGAAATTTTATGAACTAATCATATGATATAGTTTCAATGTATTTCTGTGCAGGTTTTCTGTGTTCAGTTGATGGCCACCCATCTGTGGTTGCCGTCAGGCAGTTTAATTTGTATCAAACGCATTATTTCACCGTCCACGCTCGTCACAATCTGTGAAAGTTTTATAGAATTAATAGGTACATTAAAATTGGAACTTGTTTGGAATTTTACAAATTAGGAGACATTCTAGCTATAATAAAATGAATAAAACCGGCAAAGTGCGAGTCGGACTCGCAAACGGAGGGTTCCGTACAATATGAACTAACTCTTTGTTCTATGAAAACACAACACCAAAAAAGGCGTTTGTTGTCTTAAATTTTTAATTTTATTTCATTTTTATTATTTGTTATTATAGCGGCAATAGTAATAACATATTCCCTGAAAATTTCAGCTGTCTAGCTATTACCGTTGATGAGATACAGCCCACTGACAGACGGACGGACGGGACCCTAAAAACGAAGGAAAACTATATCTATAGGAAATAATATAGTAAAAAAATCAATCATAATTTATTGATGACCCCTTATGAAAGATTAAGTTTGTTTGTTTGTTAGGTCTCTGGAACTACTGAACGATATGATTCAGAAGGTATTTTCGCTAATAGAAAGTTGAGCTGAGCTACTTACATCGGGTAAAACCGCGGCAGAAAGCTAATTTATAATAAAATAATAATAAAGCTTACTTGAGCACCCTCCGCTAATTGTTCGGCGTCTACTGCTTCTAACAAAGTACCTTCCGATTTTTCATCGCCGATGTTATCTGAAAAATATATATTTTATATACCGTTTTTGTAATCTAGTTTGGATGTTTGTACATTGTAAATCATTTTGATACTTACGGAAAGTTAACAAAGTTGGATCTTCACTGTCTTGTACAAGATTCAAAGTTGTTTTACCTGAAATAGAATGTAGACAAAATTAAGCGCAATCCTTATCTTTGAAAATGTGTGAAAAGTATTATTTTTAAACGTGGAATGGTTTTGTAGAAGTCTAGCTTACTCCTGCGGTTTTTTGGCGGAACCCTAAATTTTTTTCACTATAAAAATTTCCCAATATCATCAGCTATCTGCCAGTGATAGTCCATACAAAATTGGTCCTGCTGTTTCGGAGATTAGCCCAAACAAACAGATAGAAAGATATTTTTTTTGTTAAAGTACCATATTAGTATTGGGTTTTTAAATATAAACACTTACCAATTTTTTCATCACTTTCCTCCAATTGCAATTCTTCAGCTTCGAATATCTGTAACAAAACGATTATGTTAACAGATAATAAACCCTATGGCGTAGATCTGCTAGGGTTTTAATTAATTAGTTGTATTCTCCACATAAGATTTAATTCAGATCTACGAAATCTATATACAGGGTGCTTTTTTTTCTAGCCAGTATAGGCAAGTTCTACTACAGGTCTTAGAGGAAAACGCTGAACTCATGAGCTTAATTTTGACGGAAAAAATGGGCTTTACAAAATGAAAAGTTTTTCAATTTTTTGCTTCTACGTCATACGAATCAAATTATGTATAAGCTTGAGTTAAGGAAAACATCATGAGGAAACCATAGCACGGTGGTAGGGTACTTTGTAGTACCCACCTGGTTGGCTACCACCCTCAAGTTGAAAATCTGTCGCCAAGCACCTATCGGTGTGTTCCGATAGCTGCACTTGAGAGCCAGTTCCTTCTAGGCTTTGTGTGTGCACCACCTTCAGCCACATCATTACTTACCATCGTGAGATTGCGGTTAAACACAGGCCTATAAACAGTAAAAAAATATACTGATATAAAATTGTCTCACCGTGTCAAACTGGTTCGAGTTCTGCTGCGATTCTTCAGTCACTTCTGTTTGTATACTCACTAAATGCGTTGTCATACCCTGATATTAAAATAAAGTATTTTTGAGTAAATCGAAAATAAAATATGGAAGAACTATGCGTACATACAACGTGTTACAAAATACCCCGTAAAAAATATAATTAATTATCAAAGCCAAAAATTTTGTCAACCCTAGTTAGCTGTCATGTCAGGGAACCAGATTATTTAACAGAAAGGCCTACGTAACTATTTTACCTAATAATTGTCTACTTTAATAGTTTTTCTATTTTTCATTCATAAATGTTTGCTACCTCAATACAAGGATGTCATTATACTCAAGTACTGGCTTCAAAAAATTTCAAGTTGGAAAAAAAATGTTTCTGTAAATTTGACGTTTATTATGAAAAAGTAAGTGTTTGTTTAGGTTGTTCTGCTAGGTTAGGTCTTTTAAAATTTTTGTCGTTCCGCGAAAAAGGTAGAAATGTAGGTATATTCTGCGTAGTTTACTCTTTAATTTTATTGAAATAGGGTTGGCACATCAGTGAAAATAATATTTATTTTTTATTTTTTTAGTTATGTTATAAAGCGTTACTACGGTTCTTAAATATTGTGAATGGACTAGTTATAAGGCCCCATTTAACCTCCTTTCGGCTTTACAGGTAATTTTGTAACAGCGTGTATACAACGTTTAACGGAGAGGGTATATCCATAAAAGTACACGACTTCTTTGGTACTAGGCGCACAGAGCGCGAAAGAGAACATTTTATAATAATATAAGCAAGTTGCGTGAAAAGATAATGACCCTCATTGAGCGGTGACACGTTGGTTATGATTTTTATTCAAGTTTGAATTAAAGCAAAATTGAATTATTGAATTAAACATTTGACGGGCCAGTTGGCGCAGTTGGTTAAGATTCTACCTATCGCGCTACAGGTCTTGGGTTCGAGTCTGTGTGTTCATTAATTATGTATTTACAAACAAAAAGTAGTATATGTATTATATCAGTTATCTGGTTTCCATAGTACAAGCTCTGCTTAGTTTGGGATCAGATGACCGTGTGTGAGGAATGTCCCAGGATATTTATATTATAAGCTAGTATTATAACGTGAACTTACATTATCTGTAACTTTGTTCACTCTAGGATGATTCACTACTATTGATTCCGCTAAATGACCCTGAAAAAAAATATACAATTTTAATGTACATTTTCGTGGTGGTAGGGTACTTTGTAGTACCCGTCTGGTTGGCTACCACCCTCCAAATCTACCGCCACGGTGAGTTCCAGAAGCTGCAGTTGAGTGCTTTTCACCTTCGGCCACATCATCACTTCCTTCTTTCGGTTCTTTTAAGGTATCAGAATTATAAAATTTACATATGTCCGCAGGTGAGGCACTCGTACTAGTCGCTATACTAGTTGAACCACACCACTTGTAACTTACACTGGCGTGCATATGCGCGTAGAGCAGCTGTTTCCGCATGTAGCCCTGTCCGCAGGTGAGGCACTCGTACTAGTCGCTATACTAGTTGAACCACACCACTTGTAACTTACACTGGCGTGCATATGCGCGTAGAGCAGCTGTTTCCGCATGTAGCCCTGTCCGCAGGTGAGGCACTCGTACTAGTCGCTATACTAGTTGAACCACACCACTTGTAACTTACACTGGCGTGCATATGCGCGTAGAGCAGCTGTTTCCGCATGTAGCCCTGTCCGCAGGTGAGGCACTCGTACGGTTTCTTGTCGCTGTGTACGAAGCGATGAGTGTTGCGGTTGTCGCGGGAATTGAACGACTTGCCGCAAATCTACAACAAGAATAGTTAGCTAAAATCCAAGCTTATACGCATGAAATTTGGCCTAAGCACGAAATTTCATACAAAAGAGGTTTTTTCATGTATGATATTCTCATCTTTAATGTTTTTGGAATGCAATGTATTAAGAATTATTTAAGATAAAGCCTTTTACTGTAATTTTTTGTGCTTTTGTCCGGAAAATATGTATTTATATGTCGTCATTTACATTATCACAAAATATTAGACACATATTTTTATTATATTGTTCTTTTGTCCATCAAACAAAAAAATACGAAGATATAGTGTGTTGAAGTTTCGCGTGACGTCACGCCATGGTACACTTTTCACAATCCTCTTGATATTAAAAATCAAAGTAATCTATGTTCTAAACTCTTACCTCACACGTATAAGGTCGTTCCCCACTATGAATACGTAGATGTTTCTTATAATGCTCCGGATATACGAAAGTGGCGCGACAGATCTCGCACTCAAGAGGCCGCTCGCCGGTGTGAGACGCCTTTATGTGGTACTCAAGTAACCTACAATTACATATTGAGATTAGTTAACTATCTGTGATAGGAAAAACGTGTACCACAGTACCAAAAAATATACAGGATCACTTTTCAACAGATTAAGAAAAGAAACTCGTATTTATCGTAGACTATTGACGGGCCAGTTGGCGCAGTTGGTTAAGATTCACCTTACGCGCCGCAGGCCGTGGGTTCGATTCCCACACAGGACATGCATTTGTGTGTATGTCCTGAGTCTGGGTGTAATTATGTATTTACAAACAAAAAGTAGTGTATGTATTATATCAGTTATCTGGTTTCCATAGTACAAGCTATGCTTAGTTTGGGATCATATGACCGTGTGTGAGGAATGTCCCAGGATATTTATTAACTTATTAACTTGAAAACTACAAAAAATCGCTGAAAATATATGGGCATAATTAACGCAGCCTTCTAAGATACTAAGGGTTTTTCTAAATTCCCAAAGAGAAGCAAATAGGAGGGGAGGTAGTAAGCAAGTTTACTATAATAAACAAAGTTTAAAACATGCCTTCTCCGCTTAAACCGTTTCGGACACTGTGTGCAGTGGTATCGCTTGTCGTCTAAGTGTGTCGCTCGCTTGTGAGTATGCAGGTTCGATCTCTGTGCGAATGTAGCTCCGCATATGTCACACGCGAATGGACGTTCACCTGAAAAAAAAAAAGAAACATGAGCTCGGTTCGTCTCACAAACGCCTTGCCGCAGTGGTCGCACTTGAAGGCAAGGTAAAGTAAGGTAAGGTAAGGTAAGGTAAGGTAAGGTAGTACCGGTGTGTATCCGCACGTGGTCCCTGAGCTCGGTTCGTCTCACGAACGCCTTGCCGCAGTGGTCGCACTTGAAGGTAAGGTAAGGTAAGGTAAGGTAAGGTAATGTAAGGTGTGTGGCAGTAAGTACCGGTGTGTATCCGCACGTGGTCCCTGAGCTCGGTTCGTCTCACGAACGCCTTGCCGCAGTGGTCGCACTTGAAGGTAAGGTAAGGTAAGGTAAGGTAAGGTAATGTAAGGTGTGTGGCAGTAAGTACCGGTGTGTATCCGCACGTGGTCCCTGAGCTCGGTTCGTCTCACGAACGCCTTGCCGCAGTGGTCGCACTTGAAGGTAAGGTAAGGTAAGGTAAGGTAATGTAAGGTGTGTGGCAGTAAGTACCGGTGTGTATCCGCACGTGGTCCCTGAGCTCGGTTCGTCTCACGAACGCCTTGCCGCAGTGGTCGCACTTGAAGGTAAGGTAAGGTAAGGTAAGGTAATGTAAGGTGTGTGGCAGTAAGTACCGGTGTGTATCCGCACGTGGTCCCTGAGCTCGGTTCGTCTCACGAACGCCTTGCCGCAGTGGTCGCACTTGAAGGTAAGGTAAGGTAAGGTAAGGTAATGTAAGGTGTGTGGCAGTAAGTACCGGTGTGTATCCGCACGTGGTCCCTGAGCTCGGTTCGTCTCACGAACGCCTTGCCGCAGTGGTCGCACTTGAAGGTAAGGTAAGGTAAGGTAATGTAAGGTGTGTGGCAGTAAGTACCGGTGTGTATCCGCACGTGGTCCCTGAGCTCGGTTCGTCTCACGAACGCCTTGCCGCAGTGGTCGCACTTGAAGGTAAGGTAAGGTAAGGTAAGGTAATGTAAGGTGTGTGGCAGTAAGTACCGGTGTGTATCCGCACGTGGTCCCTGAGCTCGGTTCGTCTCACGAACGCCTTGCCGCAGTGGTCGCACTTGAAGGTAAGGTAAGGTAAGGTAAGGTAATGTAAGGTGTGTGGCAGTAAGTACCGGTGTGTATCCGCACGTGGTCCCTGAGCTCGGTTCGTCTCACGAACGCCTTGCCGCAGTGGTCGCACTTGAAGGTAAGGTAAGGTAAGGTAAGGTAATGTAAGGTGTGTGGCAGTAAGTACCGGTGTGTATCCGCACGTGGTCCCTGAGCTCGGTTCGTCTCACGAACGCCTTGCCGCAGTGGTCGCACTTGAAGGTAAGGTAAGGTAAGGTAAGGTAATGTAAGGTGTGTGGCAGTAAGTACCGGTGTGTATCCGCACGTGGTCCCTGAGCTCGGTTCGTCTCACGAACGCCTTGCCGCAGTGGTCGCACTTGAAGGTAAGGTAAGGTAAGGTAAGGTAATGTAAGGTGTGTGGCAGTAAGTACCGGTGTGTATCCGCACGTGGTCCCTGAGCTCGGTTCGTCTCACGAACGCCTTGCCGCAGTGGTCGCACTTGAAGGTAAGGTAAGGTAAGGTAATGTAAGGTGTGTGGCAGTAAGTACCGGTGTGTATCCGCACGTGGTCCCTGAGCTCGGTTCGTCTCACGAACGCCTTGCCGCAGTGGTCGCACTTGAAGGTAAGGTAAGGTAAGGTAATGTAAGGTGTGTGGCAGTAAGTACCGGTGTGTATCCGCACGTGGTCCCTGAGCTCGGTTCGTCTCACGAACGCCTTGCCGCAGTGGTCGCACTTGAAGGTAAGGTAAGGTAAGGTAATGTAAGGTGTGTGGCAGTAAGTACCGGTGTGTATCCGCACGTGGTCCCTGAGCTCGGTTCGTCTCACGAACGCCTTGCCGCAGTGGTCGCACTTGAAGGTAAGGTAAGGTAAGGTAATGTAAGGTGTGTGGCAGTAAGTACCGGTGTGTATCCGCACGTGGTCCCTGAGCTCGGTTCGTCTCACGAACGCCTTGCCGCAGTGGTCGCACTTGAAGGTAAGGTAAGGTAAGGTAATGTAAGGTGTGTGGCAGTAAGTACCGGTGTGTATCCGCACGTGGTCCCTGAGCTCGGTTCGTCTCACGAACGCCTTGCCGCAGTGGTCGCACTTGAAGGTAAGGTAAGGTAAGGTAATGTAAGGTGTGTGGCAGTAAGTACCGGTGTGTATCCGCACGTGGTCCCTGAGCTCGGTTCGTCTCACGAACGCCTTGCCGCAGTGGTCGCACTTGAAGGTAAGGTAAGGTAAGGTAATGTAAGGTGTGTGGCAGTAAGTACCGGTGTGTATCCGCACGTGGTCCCTGAGCTCGGTTCGTCTCACGAACGCCTTGCCGCAGTGGTCGCACTTGAAGGTAAGGTAAGGTAAGGTAATGTAAGGTGTGTGGCAGTAAGTACCGGTGTGTATCCGCACGTGGTCCCTGAGCTCGGTTCGTCTCACGAACGCCTTGCCGCAGTGGTCGCACTTGAAGGTAAGGTAAGGTAAGGTAAGGTAAGGTAATGTAAGGTGTGTGGCAGTAAGTACCGGTGTGTATCCGCACGTGGTCCCTGAGCTCGGTTCGTCTCACGAACGCCTTGCCGCAGTGGTCGCACTTGAAGGTAAGGTAAGGTAAGGTAATGTAAGGTGTGTGGCAGTAAGTACCGGTGTGTATCCGCACGTGGTCCCTGAGCTCGGTTCGTCTCACGAACGCCTTGCCGCAGTGGTCGCACTTGAAGGTAAGGTAAGGTAAGGTAATGTAAGGTGTGTGGCAGTAAGTACCGGTGTGTATCCGCACGTGGTCCCTGAGCTCGGTTCGTCTCACGAACGCCTTGCCGCAGTGGTCGCACTTGAAGGTAAGGTAAGGTAAGGTAATGTAAGGTGTGTGGCAGTAAGTACCGGTGTGTATCCGCACGTGGTCCCTGAGCTCGGTTCGTCTCACGAACGCCTTGCCGCAGTGGTCGCACTTGAAGGTAAGGTAAGGTAAGGTAATGTAAGGTGTGTGGCAGTAAGTACCGGTGTGTATCCGCACGTGGTCCCTGAGCTCGGTTCGTCTCACGAACGCCTTGCCGCAGTGGTCGCACTTGAAGGTAAGGTAAGGTAAGGTAATGTAAGGTGTGTGGCAGTAAGTACCGGTGTGTATCCGCACGTGGTCCCTGAGCTCGGTTCGTCTCACGAACGCCTTGCCGCAGTGGTCGCACTTGAAGGTAAGGTAAGGTAAGGTAATGTAAGGTGTGTGGCAGTAAGTACCGGTGTGTATCCGCACGTGGTCCCTGAGCTCGGTTCGTCTCACGAACGCCTTGCCGCAGTGGTCACACTTGAAGGGCCGTGTGCCTGAGTGCACTACGCCATGGACTTCTAAATTGTGCTGAGTGCTGAACGCCTTGTCTATAAACATACATTAACATTACCATCTATATCTATACATATAATAAAACTGTAGAACCGGCGTGTCTGTACATTGAATATATTTACCAAAAACTGATCGGGGGTGATTTGAGATGAGGAACTGAATACAAAAAACTAAAAAAAAAAATTTTTGTCTGTCTGTCTGTTTGAACACGCTAATCTGAGAATCCACTGAATGGATTTGCATGGAACTTCCACGAGCTGATTTGACTTTTTTTGGCGCTTCAACTAGGCTTTGTTTCATTAAAAACGGATGACGGGAAGAAAAGATATCCCAATTTAATAATTTTGCAGGCCGTCTCACGGCTACACACAGATGTAAGTACTAAAATATTGATGACTAGATGGCGTTGTCATTTTCCTAAATCGCACTATGGTTTCGTTCTCACGATTTTATGACACGTTCAATAATTGCTTAATAAGATTTTCTCCGTGTAAGGGAGGAAGGCACAAGCAGCTTCTATCAAAAAAAAATTAAGATGATTTCGGATGAGGAATATAAATTCATCAGAGACTCCCTCCCATTTAGTCCACTGAAAAAAGCCAGTTTAGTTACATAGCAAAAGCTAAAAAAATATCACAGCCGTATTGATAGATTTTTTAAAAAGGCCACCTAGACAACGAACCAGCGAAATAAAAAAAATCTTATTAAAAATACTTTCCCTCCATGCAGCATGCTGAGGGACGACTTCCCACTGTTCCCGTTACAAAAGGTGCCGTAATAAACAGACTCAAAAAAAAATAGGAAGTTCTTTGATCGACGCGTATGTTTCTTTTTTCCATGCATGTATGTAGGCGTCTCTTTTCACTTTCCAAAATATATCCTTGCCTATGTGCGATTGGCTTGATCTCCTCGGTATGAATTTAACAGCCAAAATAAACTTGGACTGTTATATTGAGTCGAAGGCATAAACAGCTGTTAGATAGCTGGGAACCTGTCTAAAATTAAGCGGTACTTCATGCCTGAACAGTTGCTACAACTTTATAAAGCTATACTAGCTAACTTCATCTATCTATACATATAATAAAACTGTAGAACCGGCGTGTCTGTACATTGAATATATTTACCAAAAACTGATCGGGGGTGATTTGAGATGAGGAACTGAATACAAAAAACTAAAAAAAAAAATTGTTGTCTGTCTGTCTGTTTGAACACGCTAATCTGAGAATCCACTGAATGGATTTGCATGGAACTTCCACGAGCTGATTTGACTTTTTTTGGCGCTTCAACTAGGCTTTGTTTAATTAAAAACGGATGACGGGAAGAAAAGATATCCCAATTTAATAATTTTGCAGGCCGTCTCACGGCTACACATAGTTGTAAGTACTAAAATATTGATGACTAGATGGCGTTGTCATTTTCCTAAATCGCACTATGGTTTCGTTCTCACGATTTTATGACACGTTCAATAATTGCTTAATAAGATTTTCTCCGTGTAAGGGAGGAAGGCACAAGCAGCTTCTATCAAAAAAAAATTAAGATGATTTCGGATGAGGAATATAAATTCATCAGAGACTCCCTCCCATTTAGTCCACTGAAAAAAGCCAGTTTAGTTACATAGCAAAAGCTAAAAAAATATCACAGCCGTATTGATAGATTTTTTAAAAAGGCCACCTAGACAACGAACCAGCGAAATAAAAAAAATCTTATTAAAAATACTTTCCCTCCATGCAGCATGCTGAGGGACGACTTCCCACTGTTCCCGTTACAAAAGGTGCCGTAATAAACAGACTCAAAAAAAAATAGGAAGTTCTTTGATCGACGCGTATGTTTCTTTTTTCCATGCATGTATGTAGGCGTCTCTTTTCACTTTCCAAAATATATCCTTGCCTATGTGCGATTGGCTTGATCTCCTCGGCATGAATTTAACAGCCAAAATAAACTTGGACTGTTATATTGAGTCGAAGGCATAAACAGCTGTTAGATAGCTGGGAACCTGTCTAAAATTAAGCGGTACTTCATGCCTGAACAGTTGTTACAACTTTATAAAGCTATACTAGCTAACTTCATATACTTTATAAAGTTCGGTCATACATGGAGTACTGCTGCCATCTCTGGGATGGGTCCGCTGAGCACCAACTAGACGCCCTTGACTCAATAGATCGTCGAGCAAGGATACTCATTGGAGATGAATCTTTATTAAGGCGAAACTCACGAGCCTCGACCATTGAACGGTTGCTTGCCTATCGATTTTCTACAGGATATAATTGTTTTGAAGAGTGTGCGCAGGAATTATTCCACCATCCCCATTTTTATACCGAACCACTAGACGCTGGGAACATTTTCAGACGTATGTTGTTGACATACCGAAAGTACGGACACAGTAATTTGTATATCCTCATGTATAATGCGGACAGCAAGGGAGTGGGACTTGCGTCCGACGTCTAGGGACTTTCAAGGCCAGAGTGAATAGGTTTCTTCTGAGTAAGTGTGCTTTATCTTAGGCTTCGTCATCGTCCTTTATGGATTGGTCAGTGGCAAAACGCAACGTCATTTTATTAAAAATAATATTCACCGATTCCTCAGAAATGGCTTAGGCGCTTCGCTCGCGTATACTGTAAGATATTTATATTCGTGTAATCAACGCTAAAATGTTCGTGAAGAAAAATTTTATCATGATCAGACCATACATTGTAAAAATATATAATTCCTCGATAAACAAAATAGAAAACAAACAGAACACAAATAAAAAGAAGGGAACAGCCGTTTACAAAGAGAAGAGCTGATCTACTATCAGTTGGTAGTGGATCAGCTATTGAATCGCTACCAGCTGCCTGTAGTAAGCCTAAAGCGTTGCCGGCGCTGTATGGTGATGTTAATATACTGGCAAGGTATTCGCCAGCCCTCTGGCCACGCGAAGCATTAGGTAATCAGATACCTCGAAAAATCGCGTTAAATACGATGATCTTCTGACCTCCTGAGCAAAATATGTAGCCTCCATCAATTCAGGTGATTGATTACATTTGCGCTGCTTTAGATTTTAAGCACAGTCAGCTTCACTGCGGCTATTTTGACAGTCTCTTAACGGTGTAACGGTGCGTGAGTATCGACACAAGTTACATCCCATATTAAAGGCTGTCCTTTCCTCTAGGACATTAATGTTATTCCATCAGGCTTATTACCGTCGGCGTCGTCCCGCATCAAGCCACTCGATTCACGAATAGCTGACATGTGGGCACTGGCAAGAGCCCTATGAATGATGTCATTAAGATCGGTCGGAGTGGCGTGCCTGCGCTTCTTACGCACAATAGCATATGGTTGCCAAGCTGATCAACAAAAGTACCATACTGGCATCGATGCGGCACATAATTAAATAGGTGTACCTAGATGCAGATAAGATAAAAAATTTCTTTAAGTGGCAAATATGCAATCTGCCAGTCTAATAGTAGCCTATAGATGCTTGCACCACCCTGCGTATCAATCGCGCGTTGCCGACCCTCACTTCACTTTTTTTTGCGATGAAGTCGGTATACTAGCACACGGTCCACCTGATGGTAAGCGGTTTCCGTAGCCATATGGACGCTTGCATCACGCGTTACAAACCTTTCCTCTCCCCAACGAGCTTTGGTAACCTCACTGACGCGCACGATCACAACATTAAGTTATTTAGCTGCAGTATTCTGTAAGGTGGAGGTACTTTCCCATGCAGTACCTACATCTCTTACTTCCATTCACTCGCTCTTCATTTGCTGTAGCTCCATAATTCCAGAACACTTCCTCGACATCATAAAAAGCTACGGAATCCTTGGCGTTCATATCTCTAACGACGTTCTGTTCCGTAGTCATCTAGAAGACAAAGTCAAACTGGTATCCAAAAAACACGGAGTGCTTAATAGAGCGAAGCTTACTTCTCATCGGGGCAAAGACTGCAACATTATAAGCCGCAAGTTCGACCCCATATGGAGTGCTGCTGTCATCTGTGGGCGGGAGCACCTTGATACTAGCTTGGGCCTCTAGACTCAGTTCAGCGACGTGCCATTAGAATTCTCGACTATCCCGAGCTCACAAGTGGTTTAGAGCCCTTAGCCTGAGGAGAAACTTTGTTTCCTTATGGAGCTCTGGCAACACTTCTCACCTCAGGAATACAACAACACAAAGTAATCTTATTTGGCTGCAATCTTCTGTAAGGTACAGGTACTCCGTCACTTGGACTGCTCCAAATTTTGAACGAGAGAACCCGATATGCCTGACCTCTCTTGAAAAAAAAAAAGCTTGCAGCCGAATACCGGGTACCTACCCGATTCTCTTACAAGGAAAATTTTGGGGAATCCTATAGCCTAGGCTATATAAATCCACTTTTCCGGGATAAAAAAGCGGGATAAAAAATACTCGGGGAAAATGTAGCACCTATTAGTGAACGAATACCATAACACGGGGGTACTTTGTACTCATCTGGCTGGCTACCACCCTCAAGTTGAAACTCTGCCACCAAGCACCTGTCGGTGTTTTTCGACAGCTGCATTTGAGAGCCAGTTCCTTCTAGGCTTTGTGTGCTTACCAGATTGTGGTCAAACTCAGGCCTACACTTAGTTAAAAAAAAAGTGATGTCTTGCCACGTCCTCATCCCCTAAATACCCTCATACGGTCGGTACCGTCCACCGAAGTCCACAAGAATATACGAGTATTTTGACAACAACAATCTTCACGAACAATATATCGTTGATAACACGAATATAAAGATCTTATAGACTACGCGAGCGAAGCCGCGGGCAAAAAGCTAGTTTATAATAATTATATTGTAAAGATAGTGATTTCCGCCCAAAAACTGCGACAAACACCTTAAAATGCTGGCTGACGGGTCAGATTCAGAAGGCAGGGCACCTGGAGACGGCATGCATTGTGAGAAAGTTCCTCTCTAATTAACGAACTACTTTTTTTAATTTAAATATTTATTCTTTTTATAATTTAGTACATTCAAGAATATAAATAATAAGTAACAAATTAATATAATATAATAAAAATCTTTATACGACTTAAAGAAACAGAAACAGTTTTAATTAGTAGCAAATATTAACAATAAAAAAATTATACTCACTGCATACATTACAAATAAAATCCTTGACACCCGAGTGTGTCTTCTCGTGCTGGCTGAGATTCTGTTGCGTGAGGAACGACTTGCCGCATTGAACACATTTGAAGGGACGCGGCCGGTCCTGTGAGAAGTTATAATATAATAATAATAATAATAATTTATTTTCGACACATAGATTAAGTACATAATTAAAATAGTGGTTGGAGCCTCCTTTTAAGCATGCAATGCCTGTATTAGGAGACTCCACTCTTCCATAGCAATAAAATTACAATTATTTAACTTAACTACTAACATATTATGTGAGGACGTGTTTTTATGTGGGTGTTTGTGTGCGAGTGTTTGTTTGTGTGTGAAGTTAAATTTTGTAAAACACCTTAAGTACAATATTTTTGAGGGATGAACTAATAGGTAGGTACCTAAGCAGGAACCGGTATCCTGGGTAAAGAAAACGGCATGTATTTAATTGCCTTAACTATTAATTTTCTCTATTCCAACACAACAAATCAAAACTAGAACCAAAAATACTGAATTGCACACTAAATAAATCAAACTGAGTATCAGTTTTATGGTTTATGCAAAACTGTTTGAACTGAATGATCATTTAGCGCGATATTGTCACAGTTCTAACCTAACCTAACCAACTGTATTTGGAGTGCCCCGAGTCAGTTCTGGATGATAGATCATGTTTTGATGAATAGGTGGTTTAATTGTACAACAGTCATTTTTCTGATATGCAATAAGTAAATTAGAGAATCAATAAATAAATTAGAGGAGAGTCTTAAGTTTGCGTAATTTTTAAACAGAGGTGCAATTAAAAATATCCCCAAAAAACTAATTAGTCCGTCAGAATATTAAAAATATTGGACACGTATTTTTTGCTTTACCATATCATAAAATTTTTACAAAGATAAAACGCGTCAAATTTCAGTCAGTTTGGAGTAAAAAGTCTACCACAACGTGAAGTCACGTGGAACTTCAATACACCGTATCGTCGTATATTTTTCTTCAATTGACAAATGAAAAAATACGTGTCTAATATTTTTTGATAATGTAAATGACGGACTAAATAGAATTTTCCAGGAATCTAGCCTATTGAAATACAGTAGATACTATTAAGTACTCGCTGTAGACAATCTATGTGAATAAACGTCATGTCTATTTCAATTTGTCCTTTTTTGTGTACATTTTATTGTTTCTCAAAAATATTACGATTCTATATTCGATCTATCTTTGATTTTGTGATTGGGGATTGATATTTTGACACTAATTACGAGAAATATAAGAGTACCACTATAAGTTGTACCACTTATGACATATGGAGTACGAGTGGACTGTACCGCTTGTGACATATGGTGTACGAGTGGACTGTACCGCTTGTGACATATGGAGTACGAGTGGACTGTACCGCTTGTGACATATGGTGTACGAGTGGACTGTACCGCTTGTGACATATGGAGTACGAGTGGACTGTACCGCTTGTGACATATGGTGTACGAGTGGACTGTACCGCTTGTGACATATGGAGCACGAGTGGACTGTACCGCTTATGACATATGGAGTACGAGTGGACTGTACCGCTTGTGACATATGGTGTACGAGTGGACTGTACCGCTTGTGACATATGGTGTACGAGTGGACTGTACCGCTTGTGACATATGGAGTACGAGTGGACTGTACCGCTTGTGACATATGGAGCACGAGTGGACTGTACAACTTGTGACATATGGAGTACGAGTGGACTGTACCGCTTGTGACATATGGAGTACGAGTGGACTGTACCGCTTGTGACATATGGAGCACGAGTGGACTGTACAACTTGTGACATATGGAGTACGAGTGGACTGTACCGCTTGTGACATATGGTGTACGAGTGGACTGTACCGCTTGTGACATATGAAGCACGAGTGGAATGTACAACTTGTGACATATGGAGCACGAGTGGATTGTACCGCTTGTGACATATGGTGTACGAGTGGACTGTACCGCTTGTGACATATGGAGTACGAGTGGACTGTACCGCTTGTGACATATGGTGTACGAGTGGACTGTACCGCTTGTGACATATGGAGTACGAGTGGACTGTACCGCTTGTGACATATGGTGTACGAGTGGACTGTACCGCTTGTGACATATGGAGCACGAGTGGACTGTACCGCTTATGACATATGGAGTACGAGTGGACTGTACCGCTTGTGACATATGGTGTACGAGTGGACTGTACCGCTTGTGACATATGGTGTACGAGTGGACTGTACCGCTTGTGACATATGGAGTACGAGTGGACTGTACCGCTTGTGACATATGGAGCACGAGTGGACTGTACAACTTGTGACATATGGAGTACGAGTGGACTGTACCGCTTGTGACATATGGAGTACGAGTGGACTGTACCGCTTGTGACATATGGAGCACGAGTGGACTGTACAACTTGTGACATATGGAGTACGAGTGGACTGTACCGCTTGTGACATATGGTGTACGAGTGGACTGTACCGCTTGTGACATATGGAGTACGAGTGGACTGTACAACTTGTGACATATGAAGCACGAGTGGAATGTACAACTTGTGACATATGGAGCACGAGTGGATTGTACAACTTGTGACATATGGAGCACGAGTGGATTGTACCGCTTGTGACATATGGTGTACGAGTGGACTGTACCGCTTGTGACATATGGAGTACGAGTGGACTGTACAACTTGTGACATATGAAGCACGAGTGGAATGTACAACTTGTGACATATGGAGCACGAGTGGATTGTACAACTTGTGACATATGGAGCACGAGTGGATTGTACAACTTGTGACATATGGAGCACGAGTGGATTGTACCGCTTGTGGCATATGGAGTATGAGTGGACTGTACTACTTATTTATTAGGTTATATAGGTATATTTTATAGTATTATTAGTTTATTTTGTCTTTTATTATCTTGCTTTTGTAGTGAGCCTACCGTGTCTTCACTTGCCGACCCCAACGGAAGATCAGCGTTGGTAATAAGGACATCACGTATAGCCAACATTATCCTGGGTTGGAGGACTGTTTTGTGACTGTCTTTATTTATTATTTTATACTGTGATTTGTGGCATATGGAGTGCGTGTGGACTGTACCACTTCTAGCATATGCCTTTCGCACCTGAGATTGTTCCGCGCAAATCTTTTTCTTTTCTATAAAATCTTATTACGTACGGTAAGTATCATGGGAAATAATATTTAAAAAATATACCATTTACACAACTTCTAGAAAGTTTTTAGCACGTTCATGACATTCAGGTGTGTAGACTACGTTGTAGAATTTTAGAAAGAATTTACTCACTATCGTATTATTAAGGTGCGAAAGGGATATAGAGGATCAGTGGACGTGAGGGTTCAGCTTTGTTATATAATAACAGGTGGAGATTTCGAGATGGCATATTTTCGAAACCTATGTTGGGTTAGTCATATTGAACAACTTTTACTATGGGACCAACACTGAATTCTCAAAATTTTTTTTTTACTTTTCATACATTATGATCGAGCAAGGTTGACATTTACTATGAAGAGTTAAACATTTTTTTTGAGAATTCACCATTGGTCCCATAGTAAAAGTTGTTCAGCATGACTAACCCAACATAGGTTTCGAAAATATGCCATCTCGAAGTCACCCAGTATAATACTTACAGAATGCGTCTTAATATGCGCGTGCAGCGTGTACTTGCTGGCGAACCGCTTGTCGCAGTGGCTGCACTTGTAGGGCCTCGCGCCGGTGTGCGTGTGAGCGTGTTCCCGCAGCAGCGTGCCCGAGTTGTACCACTTGTGGCAGATGGGGCACGTGTGGACGCGAGGGGTTTTCAACTTCTTCGCGTGCATCGCTGGATACAATAAAAAAAAAAAAAACAAAATTGGACTGTTTTACAAAAAACTTAAACCGACTTCAAAGTACACTAAGAAGTAATCAAATCCTGATCTGATGAAAATGGGACCAAACGGGAAGTGTACCCTTTCAAATAAAAAAAGAATTTTCCAAATCGGTTAATAACGACGACGGAGTTATGAGGTAACAAAACATTCGAATTGAGAACCTCCTCCTTTTTTTGAAGTCGGTTAAAAAAAATCATTTTTAGTTTTTCTTAAATACACTAAAAAAAAAAACAATTGCTGACTTCAACAAGGGGCCGGGGGGATACTGTTTACTGGCAAGTGGAGTTCTTAAGGTAATTTTAGCTTAGTTGTTATTATATGTTGCATGTAAATGCCTTTCTTGTATGTATTTTTAATAATGGTATATGTAAAGAGCGTGTCTCGCCATCAAACTTCATTTTACCAAGGTTTTGAGATGTTTTTCCTTTGACACCACATCCGTAGCTCGTATCAATAAGCCAGGCCGTCACACATATTTGTCCATATCTTGAAAACTACTGAACCGATTTCGATGAAACTTGCACTGTTCCCTATCCTTACCGATGTACCTGCGCAGAAGATAGATTTTCAAAGCGCGGGTAATGCTATTGGTCGGCAGCTGCCGCCATGTTAGCGCGCGCCGTGCGGAGGGGCGTCACTTGCGATTGAGACGGAACTAACAGCTGCACTGTATTATGAACCTTATGAACCTTGTGATTTAAGGTTGATTGTAAGTTTTAAGCATTCTTTCGTTAACCTTCGGGGTCATACTTTCTTTTCTGTGCGAACGAAGATTCACGACGCACTTATTGCACCTCTAATTTACTTATTGCATATCAGAAAAAAATGTGTTTTTCTCTTTTCAGTTATGTTTTGTTTTACGCAGTCGGGGTGTTTGTTTCTTTTAATAGTTTATTTGCTTTATCAAATCAATAAAAATTTACAAAGATAAGATATAAGCGTCAAAGTTCGGGAGTACCTCGTGACGTCACTTGTTTGGAATGTACTATGGCGTGACGTCACGCGGAACTTCAACACACTATATCTTTTGTTTGATTGACAAAAGAAACAATATGTGTCTAATATTTTTTGATAATGTAAATTACGGACTAAATGTAATTTTTAACAGACTTAAAATAAAGGAGGAGGTTTTCAATTCGGTTGTTTATGTTTGTTACCTCATAACTTCGTCATTTATTAACCGATTTGGAAAATTCTTTTTTTGTTTAGAAGGGTACACTTCCCGTTTGGTCCCATTGTCATCAGATCAGGATTTGATTACTTCTTAGTGTACTTTGAAGTCGGTTTAAGATTTTTGTACAACAGTTCAATTATGTTTGAATTCAAACCAAACTTACCAATATGAGTAGTATAGTCGCTTCGTTTCCGCATAATGGCGTCGCACAACTGGCAGATATATATGCGGGCGTCGTGTACGCTCTTCAAGTGTTGAACTATTGTCTCGGAGTCGCCGATTGTCATGGTTTTTGAGTCTGTTTACCAAATCACCAATTATATAACAGTGGGGCGGAATTTTGGCGGAAATTTGCAGTGACGTTGCGTTTTCGTTTTTACTGCGACTAAATTTATATTGAAAACAAGCATTGGACTAATTTGACAGGACTAAATTTCTTACATCCTTTTCTTATGTTCTTTGTTAGAAAGAGATATAGTGACATTAAAATTAGTTTAGTTGTGAACAACAGAATCAGGGCCATTATCAATGGTATTTTATCCAATAAAGATCAATCCATGTGCACCAGTGAAGTGAAATGAAATGAATTGTGTAACGTGACTTTTCAAGTTGTCTCAAAAAGTCCGTGAAGAGTTTTAGTACAATGACCACCATTGTATACTGTTTTCAGGATTAGAAGATATCGGTGACAGTTCACATTTTCCGGTTCACTCATACTACTTGCGAGTAACTAATATAATATTTTACAAAATATATTTTAATTTCCATTTTATATCATTGCAAAAATACAATATATATCGCTATATATAACTAAGAAACAATTTCAGCACATTAATACTATAGCTTGATAATTTTAAAAATTAAGAAATAGGATGTACTTAAAATACTTGCTGCATGAAACGGAACATTGACCTATAGTGATTGACAATGCTTGATCGACAGGGAAATTCAAAAAAGTATCGATATATGTTATATCGATTATTTTTGAATTGGTTTATCAATATCGAAATATTTTTAATTACCAAAAAATTTCTATATATCGGTACGATATCAAAGAGAGAGAGAATATTCTTACATTATTAGGTAAATATCAATTAACAAACATAATTTCTCATAAATCCTGTAATAATTATCTGAAATTAAGAACAACGATAATAGTACAGTATGATACATATGTGCAAAGTTGGTAATTACACACGAGGCGGTATTAAGCAGTAAGACAGTGATAAGGAAATATAATTTGGAAAATAAAAGCACTAAAATGAAAATCGATTAGACTTTCTTTATTAACTTTCTCGATACGACAAAAAAATCGATTGGATATCGTTAAGGCGCATGACTATAATTGTCAAAAGTGAACTGTCACCGATATCTTCTAATCCTGAAAACACTTTAGTAAAACATGACTTTTATGGACGGTAACTGATTGAGGACTATGTGTGAAAATGATATCTTGTGAATATAACTCGACACTGGCAGAAATAAGTCCTAATCTGGATTTGGTTGCCTAACTTAAAACTAAGAAGAACAGTGGGGCGATTACGTTACTTTGTTGCAATAAGTTTCAATCATTTTCGAATTGAAACCGCTTCAATATGGCGGTTTTATGGTAGTTTTTTTAACGTTCTGGTAAATGTAAATAAAAACAGTACTTTATCAGTTATTGTAACATTTCTAACGATTCAGAGGTTATTTCAATCTAATTGCAACAAAGTTACGTAATCCACGTACAGACGATTAAATTTAGTTATTCTTCAGATTTCCGTACTAACTTATTTTACCACGGTAAATGAAATTCAGATTTTATTCCATGAAGATCAGCTGTTTTTTTTGCGAATTCGCAGTTGGTAACTTTGGTGGAGTACTTTACGTGGTTTCATTTATATCCATCCTGTAGATGAACAGTGGTGCCGATTCTGTTGTAAATGTCACTAAACTAATTTTAGTCACATCTCATCTCTTACGAACATGATTGAAAAAGGATAGAACATATTTTAAGCTGTCAAAATAATCTTTGCCGTCGTTGCAGTCTTATTTTGCGTGTATTTAGGCGTAACCGCGATAGATGGCGACTAAAATTATATTGAAAACAAGCATTGGACTAATTTGACAGGACTAAATTTCTTACATCCTTTTCTTATGTTCTTTGTTAGAAAGAGACATAGTGACATTAAAATTAGTTTAGTTTTGAACAACAGAATCAGGGCCATTGTTATCAGAATACATACCAGTGGCTTTCTGACACAATAAACACTTGAAGTGTTCGCCCTCGCGGGCCACCATTTGCATCGCCGGGTCACTATCCACAGTTTTACTCTGCACAGACTTCACTCGGTACATTTCACCCGATTGCACTTTTATGAACGCACCGCCTGAAATATAAAACGTATTAGGCAACGGTCCCACTGCAAGTGGTCTAGACTTTTGCGGTCACAGTTAATCTAACTGACGGACTAATTAGATTTTTCTTCAGGGGGCGTCCATAAATTACGTGAGGCGTTGAGGGGGAGGAGGGGGTCGAGCCGAATCTCATCCTATCTTACGTGGGGGAGAGTGGGAGTCTCGGCAAATATCACGTAATTTTTTTCCGCAAGAAACTAATGTAATATTGCAAGAACATTGGGTTCCGTTTTCGAATATTTGTAGCTCCATTAAAGTATTTTATTGTTCGACATTTTCAATTTAATTCTATCTACGTTCAAAAAAAAATAAGTATTGTTGTTTTTAATAAATCAAACACAAAAAAGAACTGATTAACGTACATATTTACGCAAAAAATAAGCATAGGTATTGAAAAATGTCACGTGAGATTAGTGGAGAGGGGGAGGGGGTCGAGCCAAATCTCACGACATCTGACCAAAGTGGGGGGAGGAGAAAAAGCACTAAAATCGCCTCACGTAATTTATGGACGCCCCCTTACTAAGGAATCAGACATACATAATTGAAAACAGTTTTACAAAAAACTTAAACAGACTTCGAAGTACACTAAGAAGTAATCAAATCCTGATCTGATGACAATGGGACCAAAGGGGAAGTGTACCCTTCCAAACAAAAAAAAAATTCAAATCAAGTTATGAGGTAACAAACATAAAAAAAAACATACATCCGAATTGAGAACCTACTTCTTTTTAATCGACTTCAAAAAAAGGAGGAAGTTCTCAATTCGAATGTATATTTTTTGTTTATTACCTCATAACTCCGTAATTTATTAACCGATTCGGAAAATTCTTTTTTTATTTGAAAGGGCACACTTCGCGTTTGGTCCCATTGTCATCAGATCAGGATTTGATTACTTCTTAGTGTACTTTGAAGTCGGTTTAAGTTTTTTGTAAAACAGTCCATTTATTTTGAAGTCGTTTAAAAACGCTTCGTACAATTCAGTTATCCCGGCATATATAATATGTTACCTTGTTCCTGTGCGGCGGCTATAATCGCGTTGGCAGTTTCCTCATCACCCGACACTTGGAGTTCTATCTGCGATTCATCGTTCGAATCTGGAATTTATCATTAAGTTTATTGGTTCTGTTGTAAATCGCACTAAACTAATTATAATCACATCACATGTTTTTCTTACAAACATTATTGAAAAAGGATAGAACATATTTAAAGCTGATAAATTAGTCTTTACCGTTTACATTTGCGCGTAGACGTAACTAATTTTGATGGCGACAAAATTTATTATGAAAGGACTAATTTGACTGGGCAAAATTTCTTGCATCCTTTTCTTATGTTCTTTGTTAGAAAGAGATATAGTGAGGCTAAATTAGTTTAGTTGTAAACAAGAGAATCAGCACCATTATCTGTACATAGGTTCACACGGCTACACATCAATCTATACATTTCCAGTATAAGTTGATCTCGCATTATATAGAATTTCCGTACAATGACAGGTCGGCTTATATTGAAGTGTCTGTTTTTATGTCAAAATAACAGCTTCATATTAAACGAAGAAAAAAAATGTCTGTCTGTCTGTTTGATCCCGCTAATCTCCGAAACGACTGGACCGATATCGACGGGACCTTCCCTGACAGAGATGTTATTAGGGTACTTTTATTTTGGAAAAGGGATCAGGGTTTCGCGGAAAAAAAATTAAAACCGTAAGCAAATGAAACCGTGTACTCAACAAATGTAAACTAACCTTGTGCATCACCATCATCGTTGTCTTCATCATCATCATCATCATCTTGGGACTCGTTCTGAGGCATCACCAGTGATATCTCATTGCCTTCGTATATGAACTTCTGACCGCTTACCATGCGAAGAATTGATCCATTCTCGCTGTCCACTACTATGGTATCTGAAAATTCACGAATACATACAGTTAAATACAAAAAAAAAACAAAAATATATTTATGTAGTAATACAGTAAAATACTTAGTTACTTAAGAAAAAAAATCATTTTTTAATTTTTTTGTTTGTTTGTTCCGACTAATATCAGAAACATAGTTAACACAACTAAGTATTTCATTATAAATTTTAATTGCAATTCATTTAATGTAATTTGTCTAATCTAATTTATCTAATGTTATTTATTTAATGTAATTTGCCTAATGTTATTTATTTAATGTAATTTATCTAATGTTATTTATTTAATGTAAAATATTGAATGATATCGAATTAGTTAAATATAATATATATATTATAATATATTGTATAATAACTAAGAAAAGGCTTTATTATTATTATCTCCGAAACGGCTGGACCGATTTCGACTGGACTTTCACAGGCAGATAATTAAAAGGCGTAAAATAGGGTAAAAAAAATTAAAACTGTACGCGGGTGAAACCGCGTGGGTTAGCTAGTATATGTTTTTCGCCCGGGCTTTTTATATCCGTCTACCCGGTTCTACTCACGTTCATCATCATCATCACCTTCGTTAAACTCCAACTTGCCGAGTATGTACTTGTTCTGTGCCTCTTCGGTTTCCTGATCACCCAGTGAACTTATTTCCATGTAGCCGCCGTCTTTTGATTGTGTTATTGTTGATTCCTCCTGAAAATATTTTGTTTTCTGGATATCATGAGCTAAAATAAGCAGAGCTTGTATGGAAATCAGATACAGTATTAACCAACTGATAAGGCGCGTCGTGAATCTTCGTTCGCACAGAAAAGAAAGTATGGCCCGAAGATTAAGAGGATTTAGTACGTAATAACGCACAATGCCGCAATATTCCAGGTTTTCGGTGTGACACTACTCAGTTATATTAATAGTTATTCATTTGCGTTGTCGTAAATCCAATAGGAAATTTATTTTTTTACTTTTCACATAGGAAAAAACATTAAATTGAGTGTTTGTTATTTAGTTTGGAGTAGTTCTTTGAGAGACCTTTTTTGAATTTTACGGAACATGCTGTCTTTGCACTCAAATCGGTATTAAAGTACTTGAAACAAAAAAATACAAAAATACATGTTAAAAAGTTCATATTGTCTTCTATTTTTTTGTACATTTTTGTTATGAAAATGACAAAACAATACCGCGTAAAAATTAAGATTTTTATCGATGTTTAGCGCTGTTTTTAATATGGAAATCGAATGTCAAACTTCATAATTACTATTTATTAATACGTAGCAGTTAATGCTTAAAATTATTACATTAACAAAATCCGTAAAAATGTTATAATTATTTTATACCGAATATTTTAAAACTGCTATATAAATCGATTGCGGACGCCACGGATCGGCAGACCCGGCTCCGCCGTCTCAGAGAGAGGACGTATCGCTCTGTTAACCGCGCGCTAAGTTCGCCAACATATTATTACGATTGAGAGTATTGCTACAATCGCCCGCATTATAGCGCGCTCTTACCACTTATGATACTTGGGTTGATAAGTTAAGTTATATTGATAAATGGTAACTGTTTCTTAAATTACGTTACGCCAGTAACTGTTTTGAATAATAAGCTGACAAATATTCAAAATTAGTTTTTTTTTGTTATTGTTAATAAATGTCTTCTACCGGAAATCATCGCCTAGAAAGGCACGATCGATCAATGCCAGTCAGAAGTAATGGATAAATATCAAATATAAGGGCGGCCTTATGTTTGAAAATTCCTCCGTTTATATACACTAATAATAATACCTACTATAAAAGAAAAGATTTGTAGTTTTGTTTGTTTGTAATTTCAATAAATTTCAAAAACGACTGTACCGATCTTTCACCACTCGAATGCATGTTACCTATCATGTCACTCAGTAAAATAGGCAATATTATATTAAGTGATATTTTGGCTACGGTAACCGCTTACCATCAGGCGGGCCGTATGCTTGTTTACCGACTTTGTGGTATAAAAAAAACTATATTTGAGGTCCTAAAAAAGTGTCCGCCATTATGAACTATTTAGTTAACTACTCGTCCGATTGCTCTCAAAATTGATATTTGAGAGACCCTTGGCCCATATAACATTTGGTCAAAATTGAAAAAGTGCCCGCCAAAATGTCCGCCATTTTGAACTATTTAATTACTGGTCCGATTGCTCCCAAAATTGAGATTTGAGAGGCCTTGGAATTACAAAACACGAATCTTTCTTCATAATCCAATAAAGTGTCCGGCATTTTGAATTATTTTGTTACTGGTCCGATTGCTCTCAAAAATGATATTTGAGAGACCCTTGGCCCATATAACATGAATCTTTGCTCAAAATTGAAAAAAGTGTCCGCCATTTTGAATATTTTGTTAGAGGTCCGATTGCTATCAAAATTGATTTTTGAGAGACTCTTGTACCATATAACATGAATGGCGGAGACTTTTTTTCAAATTTGAGCAAAGATTCATGTTATATGGTCCAAAGGTCTTCTATACATCAATGAGACAAAATTGGATAAGAATCGGTCAAGCCGTTTCTGAGGAGTTTTATTACAACCTCCGTGACAGGAGACTTTTATACAGGATGGATATGACAATACGACAATAAATGAAACCATGTAAAGTACTCATGTATACGATCAACTTTTACAATCGGACCAACTTGGAAATCGCAAAAAAAAACAAAGGAAACCGGCCAAGTGCGAGTCGGACTCGCACGTAATATTAATTAAGTAACTCTGCTATGAAAAAGAAAACGCCAAAAATATTGAATGAAAGGTAAATTGCCGTTTACGTATTATGACGTATTAAAAAGAAACTACTTACTAGATCTCGTTCAAACCAATTTTTTGGTGGAAGTTTGATCATTTTTGAAGACCTATCCATAGATACCCCACAAGTATGGGTTTGATGAAAAAAAAATGTTTGAGTTTCAGTTCTTAGTATGGGGAACCCCAAAAATTTATTGTCTTTTTTCTATTTTTGTGTGAAAATCTTAATGCGGTTCAGAGAATACATTTACTTACCAAGTTTCAACAGTATTGTTCTTATATATTCGGAAAAAAGTGGCTGTGACATACGTACGGACAGCCAGACAGACAGACATGACGAATCCATAAGGGTTCCGTTTTTTGCCATTTGGCTACGGAACCCTAATTACTGCTTTTCATACAATTCTCATGAAATTTTGTGTGTATATTCAGTAGGTCTTAGAATAGGACTTAAACTATTATTCATACCCATAGGGGAGCCGGGGCGGGTCGCTATTATAATTATATTAAAATAATAATGAATTATTTTAAGAAAATCAGATAAAAGTTTAATTAGATAAATTAGGTATATAGGTACCTGAACTACATTGTTTACTAGTGTAAAAAAAATGTATCCAGTACATTGTACTATATAACTACATAATTATAACCTAATTCAACCTACCAGATACCTTGTTTATAATATTATAGTTTTACATCGACATGAAGCCATACTGAAGTATCAAAATAATAACGCGCGCAGTATGTTAGCGGCGGAGCCGCACCAATGTTGGCCCGGCGTTGACTCGGCTTGGCGCTGGCAAATACCTAAACTCGAGCGCGGCCGGGTAGCATATATGCTCTTAACGAAAGAATGCTTAAAACTTACATTCAACCTTAGATCACTACTATAAGGTTCATAATACAATGCAGCTGTTAGTTCCGTCTCACTCGCAAGTAACGCCCCTCCGCACACATAGCGGTAGCTGTCGACCAATAGCGGTTTTCCGCGCTTTCAAAATGTATTTTCTGCGCAGGTACATCGGTAAGCCATATTATCGGTAGCCAGTTGGTTACTACTGTACCTGGGTATCAACGTCAAAGCCAAATTCAATTTAGACCCCAGAAGGACACTTATGTAGGTCTTTACTGATCCTTTTCGTCATTACGTAAAGACCCCTGAAGGGTCGCGAATGTCGCCATACTGGTACAAATTACCAAGAAATTTGTGCCAGTATCTCCCGGTCTAATACATTAAGATAGGTTTTACCACGGACTTATAGATTTTTACCTTCAGAAAAGCATTCATGGATCAGATGTTATTCCTGTTACCTGTCGCCATTTCATACAACCTGAGCTGATGAAATGTAGTTTAACTAATTTACCTTATCGCTTTCCACGTGAAACGTTAACTCCTCACTTTCAGGAGAGGCAGGAACCACTGATAGCGAACAATCTGGAAACAACAAATAGTTAATTTTAGCCGCAGACAGACAGTCGACCTCATGGTAAGCGGTCACCATTGCATATAAGCTATAACAGGGCGATTCAAAGTCAGTCAATTTAGGCCGGTGTTCACTTATGAAGGTCAAAGCTACTGAAGTTACCACCAGTTCGTAAGTCGGCCTTCTGTGAAGAACAGGCAAGAAACTCAGCAAGGTTAGAAAGACTCCGTATGATTGCCAGTGTTGCCAGACTATACAAGCCTTGAAGGCAACTGGCTCTCAAGTGCAACTTTTGGAAAACACCGCTAGGTAGGTGCTTGGTGACAGACTGAGAAAGTAATATTTAAAACAACAGGGATGATTCCTAGGTAAAAAATATAATAATTCTAATTAGTCCGTCAGATTATCAAAAAATTTTGGACACGTATGTTTTGCTTTATCAAATAAATAAAAATTTACACAATTAATACGCGTCTAGGTTCGGGAGTGGGGGCTCGTGACGTCACTTTAAGAGTAAAAAGTGTACTCTCACGTGACGTCACGCGGAACTTCAACACACGATATCTTCGTATTTTTTGTCTAATTGACAAGAGAAAAAAATACGTGTCTAATATTTTTTGATATTGTAAAAGACGGACTGAATAGAATTTTTTAGTCATCTCGCCCATTCCAAATCGATAGCAATACCTAGCATACTTTTGAATCACGAAGTGAAACCCTTGGTCGATGGGTGGAGCAATACTATCAGGAGTACTGTCACGCTAACAACAGATTCGTAAGTAAGTAAAAGTAATTCTTTACATAAACTAACGTCATTGCGCTTCTATTGGTTAATTGTTCGATGTAGGGTTCGAACCCACGACCGTCGTACTAGTCTTACACTAAAATTAAGCCAATAAATATTACCTTCATCAATTTCCATTTCGATTTCATCATTTTCAGCAACCTCAGCTTTAACATTATTATCCAGGTCGATTTTAGTCAAAATGGCCGACGACAGAAAGTCCTTTGGCAAAGAACTTACATCAAAACTGATTGGATTCTTGCTAAGAGTTGGCATTTTATTTTTCTGTATATATTTATCTAATGATTTCTCTACTTCTTCGCTAATCTGTGCATTTATGTCTGGTTTGGCTACTGTTGTTTTTATACTCTGTGTTAGGACTGAAGAGCCAACGGTCACTTTTAAATTTACCGTTGAAAGTGTTGGTGTTAGTGTCTGTAATAAATAATTATAGTTATTTATTATCTATAATAATATAAGGTCTTTTTTTCGGTTTTTTTCCCTCGGTTTTTTTTTCTAATATTATTTTTTGATTACTAATGACCTATACATTCATTCCTCACGAGGAATTTCACTAATTTATAAGGACCTTATATAATAAAGCGGAAGACTTTTTTTGTTTGAACGGGCTAATCTCCGGAACTACCAGTCGGATTCGAAAAATTATTTCTCTAATAGCAAGCTACATTATTCCCGAGTAGGCTTTTATCCTGGGAACGCGAGTGAAACCGCGTGGGTCAGCTAGTCTATTTTATAAGGGCATTTTCAATGGGAGTACAGCATGGGGTTCTATGGGTGTGCAGAGATTTTTGCAGGGTCATTTTGCGATTGATACCCCTGGTGTTGCAAAAGCCTATGGGCTAAGGTAGCCGCTTACCATCAGGCGGGCTGTATGCTTATATGATAAATAGGAAGTCTAAAAAAATTGCAGCCTAAACTACTTATGAGCAATGCCACCTTTAAATGCAATTTAGATATAATATGGGACTTAATAAAAACCGAAGAGTTCCGGAAACGTTAAGATTCTTGTATGGTATTGTTATAGGGCCCCCTTGAACTTTCATTTTTATTATTTGGCGCTATAGCGACAACAGGAATAACAGATTCTATGAACATTTCAATTCATTATCTATTACGGTTCATGAGATACAGCCCACTGACGATGACGGACGGACGAATGGACAGCGGAGGCTTAGAACCCTAAAAATGGTAATTTGCTTCTACTGTAGTTATGAGACAAAAATAGGATTAAATAAACAGTTTGATTTCTTGCTATTCTCTATTTCACATAGGATGAGTCGTCAAAGTCAAGGGTTTTTTACCAATATCTAGTGCAATTCCCTTTAATTACTCTGAAATAGTACTCAAAATATTTCATGAAACCTCGCTCTATCATAGTATTCCTTTATTATATCGAAATGAACAGTAACCATTGAGAAATCTAATAAAATCATTCTATTTGAAATCTACTAAAACTTATTTTTACCTTAGTGTTGCCTGGAATCAAAAAGTTTGGTCTACTAGCCGCTGCCAATTTTTCCACTTTCAACAATAAATCTGGTGGTATAGGCTGCAACTTTGACGCTGGCAACACAAGCCTTTTGCCAACCACTTTGTTATCATCAGTGTCCTTTTTTATTGTGCTCGGTATGGCAACACTTTGGTACGTATCGTACGACAAATTGTGGTGCGGTAGAGTTTGCTTGAATTGTTCCAGTAACTCTGATTTTATTGTTTTTAACCTGGAAATATAAATACGGAGCTTTATAAATTTTTTAAGAGAGGTAGAGCATAGCTTTTATTCGCTCAAAGATCAGCTCGACTGGGGCAGTACCTCCACCTTACACAATACCGCAGCCAAATAACTTTATGTTGTGTTCCTGCGCGTGAGTAAGGTCGCCAGAGCTCATTGGGGAGGGGGGAAGGGTCAGTAACGCGTGAGCGATGCCTCGTGTGTTGCAAGCGTCCATATGGTTACGTTAACCGCTTACCATCAGGCGGGCCATACGCTTGTTTACTGACTTTGTAGTATAAAATAAAAGATATTGGATTGTGAAAGGTTATGAATATAAGTAAGTACATGCATTAACTTACTTGGATTGTATGGAGTCATATTCCATACAAGACTTGTGACACTTCTTGCATATAATACTAGAATGTGCACCATTTTCTTGCACCGGTTTCTCCAAAATCTCACTCAGCACTTCCGATAGATTTCTACCTGAACATGTGTTCTGAAAATGTGAAAATTAATAATCATTTTACTAAACCTATTTATTAAGCTATCTATGAGCCAAATGAGCAAATTGACAGGCCAGATGGCCTATCAAGCCACAGATTGTGAGTTCGATTCCCACCCAGGACATACATTTGTATGCATGAACATGTCTGCATGTTGTGAGTCTGGGTGTAGTTTTTTTTAAAGTATATTAAGTATGTATTTACAATCAAAATTAGTATATATGTAGTATATCAGTTAAAGTAATAAGATCCTGACAGATGACAATGGGACCAAACGGGAAATATACCCTTCCAAACAAAATAAAATTTTCCAAATCGGTTAATAAATGACGTAGTTATGAGGTAACAAACATTTAAAAAAAAACAAAACATGCAAGCAAATTGAGAACCTCCTCCATACAGATGGAGGGACTCGCGTTATCTATTTAAATTGATGTCTGTAGGGTAGCCTTATCAATATTACCAGGGGCGGACACCCTGGATCTGCTAGTGGGCCCGAATGCCCTTGGTTGTATAAAAATATATATGTGGTATGCTTACATGCTCCCCAAAAATACTAATAGCATTCCTCAAAGAGACTCCAGGTCTATTGTTGCATAGAAAACAACATGGATTCATTCTGAAAGTAAAAAGGTCATATTATGTCAGAGTAGCCTTAGGAGCAGTTTCACTCTGCGGCTAAGTTATAATAAAATTGTCTTTAGAAACAGGAGATTTAACTAAATTATATTAGATCTGGTGAAATCACCACAAAAAGGGTGGAAGTTAAAATGTTCAAATTTAAAATAAGTCTTACTAATGTGGTCTTATCTACTCTGCACTGGGCCCGTGTATCAGGCTATGCCTTCGGCAGTGGACATGAAATACTATTTAAAAATAGGTACCTATATTATTAGGTTTTGTATTATTATAAAAGGTTTTATCGTTCAACTAAAACCCTGAAATTTGCATAGCATCAACTGCATAATCTCCTTTCCAATTACGTAATAAAAAAAACAAATAGACTCGCTTTCTAAAGTTTTTGTCCTCTATCAACTTTGCTTTGTTTACATTCTTATCAGTAGTCGATAATTTCAAAATTACTACCACAAACACAACACTAAATTAATCTCTAAATTTGATCAGAAATATTTTAGTTATTTGTAATACAATGGCAGACATTTTGGCATAGGAATCACTTCATATAAATTAGTAAAGCTATTTCTATCATTGAAATTCACAAATATTTGGCTTACCTTGCAAAAATAGTGAATTTTTCATAAGTTTTTATTAGTATTTGAAGGTTTTCAGTTGGACTTTATAAAATATGTTGTCAGCAATGCGTTCGACGAGCAGCCACCATTACATTTTCTCAATGTTGCTGATTTTCACGCGAGTGGCGCTTCTGACATCCGGGCGCGTTCCTTTCAGTCCCAACGTTATTCGATTCATTTACGGTTTTTTTAGTCATAAAATTACGGTTTTATTAACATATAAATATTATCGCCAGTCGTGGGTTCGTCATGAATGAACATGTCTGCATGTCCTGAGTCTGTTGTAGTTTACGTAATATATTAGTTAGGTATCTGGTTTCCATACTACAAGCTATGCTTAGTTTTGGAATACCCGTGGGTGTAGATTGAGGATTAGGTAGATATGCTGTCAGCGAATGGCGAAGAAGATAGCGATATTTCGACATATTTACATATAATACAGCTACGTACAATTAATACTGCCATACTTAAACTTTTACCCCATTCTGTGAGTAAACTGGTATTGGGTATTTTGTTTTTACTACGAGTCTTAAATCAATGGTGTAGCAGGTGATATTGTTATAACTTTATAGAAGTCATAATAAAACACTGGATTGCTGTATCATAGTTTAATTAAGACCTTAGACATAATTATACAAAATAAAAAGGTGCGTACAGGCTAGAAGATTGTTTTTGTATGTGTTGTGACATATCACGTTTTGACCGCAACCTCCTCAGTTATTGATTGTATATACTGTACTGATAGGTGATGTATTCTGAAGACACAATTAAATACCTAATTATCCTTTGCTTCCACATAAACTCACAAATTTTCACATTTAGAGAGTAACTCTAAATGTGAAAATTGAATGGTTGGACCTTGCGGATCTGAAAGAGAAAAAATATTTGATTTCATGATACATGACATATATCGTCGTTTTTTTTGTAAGTACCTAATTATTTCCGCGTCAGACGAATTCAAAACAATTACTTTTTATGTATCAAACTTACCTATAAATATAACTAAATAAAATGTATGTAAATAATTAAATGGTTCTTTATGAAAACTACAAAAAATAAAACACGTTATTTAAAGTGCTAAAATTAATAATTTGGTAAAATTTATAAAATGCTGGTATCCCCATCGACTTATAATCCGACTATTTACGAATGACACGTAGTACCATAGTTAACCACTCCACAATAATAAGCCTCACACTTTGCTCGGTTAGCACTATAAACAAATTTTGTTGATCATTGTATTTCGACGAAATTATCTATTAAATTTGCATAATATTGACAGAAAATACACTTGAGTATAGTAATCCTTTGATTTCCTAACTGTATCAGATAAAAAAATCTACTTACCGATGAAAGGTTATGTTTGGTTCATTTCGTTCACTACGGCTTTTACAGCCAATTACACAACAATTCACCATCACTGCACACTAAACAATATATTTGAGAAAAAGTCACAAATAACATTCAATTAGGGTTTCACAGCTCTCATCAACAAATATCTTTTGCAACCAGAAACTTGCTTGCCATCAACGAGTTCAACGACACCGATTTTGACACTGATGTCAAGAATAGAAACCTATACGCGAGATAAGGACAAAAATATGCTTAGTCCTGCTCACACATACACATTTTGTCATATACGTATCTTGCTTTCGTAATTATTATTATTTTAGTGACATATCTACCTAATCCTCAATCTACGGCCGTGGGCTATTATTTATTCTGTACTGTGGATGAAGAATGTCCCAGGCACGTCCCAGGTTAAAAAATCACCAGACTTTTTTTTCACGATAAATATGTATTTTTTTATTTTCAAACAAAATATTTTTTCCAAATAATCGTGCGTGAGTTATCCCTGTGTTTAGTAATATTGCAGACTCCCGCGGTTTCACCCACCTTTCCGGAATAAAATCCTATGATAATCAACGTGAATAGTTTCATCTAAATCGATTCCAACAGAAAAAAACATTTTCGCTATTATAATACCCGCTGTCCCCCACGTAGAGAATATGCGTAATGCGCTGTGCCGCGTAATTTTGTCAATACAGCTCACATCTTCAAAATTAGTTTGAGCAAGTGTTATGATGAGTTGCCCGCAATAAAAGGCATAACCCGTTTCTATAATTATGTATGGTTAATGCCTTAATGCTATTGGATTAAAGATTAATTTCTTTTGACACTCAGAACTATCACTATCTAACGTGAAAAATATTATACAAATTGACTGAAAAAAAAAAAAAAAAAAGACAGCACTCAACGTTTCGCTGCTCACTCGGCGAAATGTTGAGTTAGGGGCCGTCCATTAATCACGTGAGGTTTTTTAGACCACTTTTTGACCCCCCTCCCCCCTGGTGATATGTGGTGAGGTTTTAGCCTACCCCTCCCCCCCCTACAAAATCACGTGTATTTTTTAACCGGCCTCAAAAGAAGTAAAGATAGTCAAAAATGTTTTATTAAATAGAACCATGGGTTTACTTTTCCGTCTTCAATGGTGAGGAGTGGACAAGCATCATGTTCCTCAGCAGATAGCACCACTTAATGCTAGAAGTTTTAATTTATTCTCATCCAAGCGATTATATACTCTTTGTTCTCATCCAGTCACTCGGCATCATCGTTGTCTCGCACCACGCAAAGAACTTCCCTATTATTTGTGCTATAATTCGTGCAGGTTGGATACATTGCGTCAATGCACTATCATCACTCGGTGCCGGAGAATGCTGGCTTTTTTATGTTCGACGGTCGAGTGACCCTAGGAGGAAACACTAAACTAAAGATGTCGCACACTTACCCAGTAAATTCCTGTTCCCTCTAGCCTTGAAGACTATCTACATCTAGGTTAAAGGTTTCAGGAAACACAGACCACTGAAGTGAGTTCCACACTTTTGCACAGATTACTATACAGATAAACAGCTCCTAAGAACGCGAAATGGTAGGTACTTCACTACATGCGCAGCGATGTGTGCGTGAGCGCTCACCGACGGGTTCACGTACGAGAGCCGAGAAGTTGCTTCGGGTGTTTCCGGCGAACCCGAGGGTCTGAGAGTCGGGGGCGACTCGAGACCGAGCGGCACGCCTCGATACCTACATCGCTTGCAGTACGTCGTCGCTCGCTGCTCGTTACTGCGATACTTTGTTTTTAATAATTTTAAGAACAACTTACAAACAAAATGATTATTTATTGCAGTGCGTTTATAAATAATTCCAGGAGGAATAATGAATATAAATATATCCAATAATTTATCCATATGAAGTTATTTTCTTACTAGGTAGGTATGTAGGTACGAATAATATTTTTTGTGGTGGGCGAATTTGGACTCATGTCATCTAGACACGTGGTAGCGTGTCAAGCCAAGTTCAAGATATCTTTTACTTAATGCATATATTACAATACTTATATGTATTTAAACTGTTATAATTTAGGTACATTATACAGGTTGTTGTTTTGGTCAGCGACGAGCGACTCAGGGTCGATTATACAAATGATACAGGTGCTAAAAAAAATATAAAAAAAAATACATTATTTTTTTTTAATAATAAAAAAAAAATATTGAAAATCATGTAATAAGCTAAAGTGTGGACATAATACTCAACGGGAGTACGAGGGAGTAAAGGGGTGGGGCGATGGCGGCTTGCGCCTAGCTCTAATCTGTGCACGTGCCTAATAACCATACTTTGCGGTAATTTTATTTCAAACTGAATAAGGTATTTCTCAACATATTTACAGTATTTAATGGAATTAAGTCCATTTTTGGGGAATATATATTTTGTACTACCGCTCCTAGGTCGCTTGTCGCCGACCAAAACAACACCCAGTATAATAATGTAGACACTGTTACTTTAGGATTTCAAGTGTGTGATAATGACATTATTTTCATTGTTCACAATGGTTGTAATAATGATTAGGTACAGTTGGACATTATATAAAACGTTAATAATAACATTCATATGTGCAATAAAGGAATTTCATTCTAAATAATTCTAATTCAATAATTTATCTAATGTTAAAAAAAATCTAATACAAATTTGCCCTCATTACTTTCGAGTAAGAGTTCATATTAGTGTGATCAAAACGCCATTATTTGTGTCATCTTGGTATTATAACGCCTAATTGTAGTAGTTTTGGAGTTTGGGTAGTGGAATTCTTCAATGGGAAATTGGGAACTAGCAAATTCCACGAGTTTGGGCGAGCGTGTCGTAAGACTAGGCTCGTTGTAAGTCTAAACTTGACGCCGCGATGATAACGTGCAAAGCGGTTAGGCTCGGCTTGCCTAGCGTAGACGCACCTCAATAAATTATACTTAGAATTTATAATTATTAAAAAAATTACCCAGCTTTCTAATTACATTTATTTCCTAGTGTGACAGCCCTACAAGAATAGGCTAATATAATAGACGTTTGTAGGGAGCTGTTGCTCTGTATAATATAATCCTCTGTGCTTTTGCCTTCCCTTCCCACACTATGCTATGCCACTGTGTGTGTTAGCATATTAAACATCCACACAAACATTCACGTTTATAAGTTTAGTAAAATTCTTAGCTTGGGTGTTCAATAGAATAGATAAAATTCAATCATTTTCTTACATTCATTCCTAAAGATGAAGACTTTCAGATGTCGGTTTTTGACAGGCCGATTGGTGTGGAGGTTAGATATCCTCAATCACCGTTTTTAATTTCACGATTAAAAAAACGGTTTTAAACGGTTATGAGACAAGATTGTACCTCCCTATCTCAAGTGTCAAAAGTATCTAACGGAAGTATTGTTTTGGCGGGTTATTTAAAACTTTATCTATGACCTTATTTCCCAAGACACTTTTACACTGTCTTTTTTCTCAATACTTTTAGGTAAAAATATAATAACACACGTAAGTAATTCAAAAACATGATTTATTTTTCTATACAATTTACATTTCTTCGCGTCTCAAGTGCAGCCCACTAATGTATAAATATTTTTTTTAATATTTAACTTTACAATAAATCTATAGTTTTGAGAATAAAACATTTACTATATACATTATGAACATATTCTTCTCGTCGCATTAAAATTATCTATATTTTATTTCTCTATACATTTTTTTTGTGTTTTCAGTAAGGCTGTGCAAATTATTATTTGAGAAGTGTAAAAATGGAAAGTATTATACGTTACCTATATGAAATGAATGTTCTAAATTAGATTTAAGAGAAATTGAGCAATTACTTTTATATTTATTTAATGGCACGTTATTTTAATTGCTCAATAAGTACAATTTTCTAAATAAAGGCGAATTGAGGGATGAGTGTTCTTTTTTCGATCCCACTGTATCTAGATACTTGCCCAGATGAGTTATTTCATTGAATTATATTTTCTTCCTTAAAAAATTGGAGAATAAAGCAAAAAGCTGTACCTACCCAAACACCTGAACAACAATTTGTTATGAAATTGATAGGAAATGTAGGTGCATACTTACGTACTTATATTTTGTCAGTATATTTTTTAATAAACCGGTAATTCTAAATCGCATTACCTAATATTATTTTACTATTTATGAAGCCAAATCTGCTGTCACTTTGTTAGTAAAACTGCTGGAGTGTGAGGAAATGAGGGTAGATGTACTTCCATGCAAATGTACGGTCATCGACACGAGTGTTTCAAAATGTCAAATTGACTTTGACAAATGAAAAAATAACCGTAAAACGTAGTGGTGGACTAACCACACTGGTGTTAGATTGTGGTAGCATAGTGTACTGAAGTAGTGTTGAAATGAAAGAATATTTTGTTGTGTTGACATGTATTTAATGTTACTTAATCACACCGATTTTTTTGGATACCTTGTAGATGACTTTGGAACAGAACGTCTCGCTATAAATATTAATGCGAAGGATCCCAATGCTTTTCGTGATGTTGAGGGACATGTTCTAGAAATGAAGACCCACATCAAATGGACTTTTCTCAACGGTGCATGCGCAGGCTTGTGTGTGACTTAGGGGGGTTGAAATAGACTAGGTTTAGTCGACCCCAATCGGAGTCACTAGTTTGTGTACTCTTGATTTAAGACGAAGTCCTTCGCGCCTTTTCTCCAATATAGAACGAGGTATATTTGCACGGCTCGTGTAATGAGCGTCCCCTGTAATTTCATCTGCATAGTAATTAATGCTGGCAATAGAGAGTATATCATTGATATGCTGGAGGAATAGTCAGATGTCGGTTTTTGACAGGCCGATTGGTGTGGAGGTTAGATATCCTCAATCACCGTTTTTAATTTCACGATTAAAAAAACGGTTTTAAACGGTTATGAGACAAGATTGTACCTCCCTATCTCAAGTGTCAAAAGTATCTAACGGAAGTATTGTTTTGGCGGGTTATTTAAAACTTTATCTATGACCTTATTTCCCAAGACACTTTTACACTGTCTTTTTTCTCAATACTTTTAGGTAAAAATATAATAACACACGTAAGTAATTCAAAAACATGATTTATTTTTCTATACAATTTACATTTCTTCGCGTCTCAAGTGCAGCCCACTAATGTATAAATAATTTTTTTAATATTTAACTTTACAATAAATCTATAGTTTTGAGAATAAAACATTTACTATATACATTATGAACATATTCTTCTCGTCGCATTAAAATTATCTATATTTTATTTCTCTATACATTTTTTTTGTGTTTTCAGTAAGGCTGTGCAAATTATTATTTGAGAAGTGTAAAAATGGAAAGTATTATACGTTACCTATATGAAATGAATGTTCTAAATTAGATTTAAGAGAAATTGAGCAATTACTTTTATATTTATTTAATGGCACGTTATTTTAATTGCTCAATAAGTACAATTTTCTAAATAAAGGCGAATTGAGGGATGAGTGTTCTTTTTTCGATCCCACTGTATCTAGATACTTGCCCAGATGAGTTATTTCATTGAATTATATTTTCTTCCTTAAAAAATTGGAGAATAAAGCAAAAAGCTGTACCTACCCAAACACCTGAACAACAATTTGTTATGAAATTGATAGGAAATGTAGGTGCATACTTACGTACTTATATTTTGTCAGTATATTTTTTAATAAACCGGTAATTCTAAATCGCATTACCTAATATTATTTTACTATTTATGAAGCCAAATCTGCTGTCACTTTGTTAGTAAAACTGCTGGAGTGTGAGGAAATGAGGGTAGATGTACTTCCATGCAAATGTACGGTCATCGACACGAGTGTTTCAAAATGTCAAATTGACTTTGACAAATGAAAAAATAACCGTAAAACGTAGTGGTGGACTAACCACACTGGTGTTAGATTGTGGTAGCATAGTGTACTGAAGTAGTGTTGAAATGAAAGAATATTTTGTTGTGTTGACATGTATTTAATGTTAACCATGTAACTACAAGACCTAATATTTTCAATGAAGGGTACTTCTAGAAAAAAAAACAAAACATTACATTATTATATAAAATGTAGGTATAATGCTCGGGTGCAGTTTCTGTGTTTTATTTTTGTCAAGCGATAATTCAGCGACATATATGATTATTCTGTAGTATCTCTGTACCATTTGACAATGAATTTGACAATAATTTGCCATTAAATGTAAAATTCAGTGTCAAAAACTAGTGTTATGAGAACATAGCATATATATGAGTAGAATAGTGTAATTTGTTAGTATTTAACATAATAATGTTGGAATATTTATAAAACAAATTATTATATATGTTTCTTTACATCCAACACAAAAGATAGATTAGCTATCACGACATCGACGTCCTAACACTAAACATTTAGTTTTTTTTTATTCCATTCGAAAATACTTCTAGAGTAAAAGATATGCATCTATTTACCTGATAGATAACATTGATTTTAATGTTATTTTTTTTATTTTATTATCTTTATTATCAGCTATTTTAAGAGAACTATTCATTTTACGGTTGGCTATAGTACTGTTTATGGTATTGAAAAGAGTGAGCAGTATATTTTAGCAAATGAGATAGTGTATTCTAAAATGTGGCACTTTGCAAATTAGACCTTTTTTGCCATAAACAGTAATACAGTCATTGTAGCACAAAATCCACACCATACAAACATCTAATATTAGACCTTAGAAAAAAAATAAGTAGATAAAAATAGCGCGATTATGGTTCCATACCTTTTTTCGACAATACTAGCTCTAAATCCACGTGCGTGAGTTACTCTTCAAAGTCAAATTGTCACTATATTTTTCAAATTTTTAAGAAAAATTTATAGAAAATCCGTACTGTCATATTTTTTTTCCACTAATCGAATATAATTGACATTGCAATGACACTTACTATTAGCCTAAAGAGTGCTATACTATATTACATTTAGACACATTTTTTGGTTCTTAAAACAGTTTAGATTAAAATGGTAAAGGAAAAGCGACTATTACAAGAAAAGTTCATGCAAAAATAAAATAAGAAACATGCACACTCCAAGCGTGGTCCTCCTAATTAAAAACCAAAAATAAAACTCAAATATTCTACCTTAAACCTCATTTTCTTTATTTCTTGTACATTTTCACAACTGTCATGTTTACAAAAACAACCGAGTGTATGGATAGAGAGCTAGTTTTAATATATCGACAGATGGCGTTGCTAGATTGATAAGTGTTAACGTCAAATTTGACGTTGCCAGCTTAACATAATATTAAAACGTTCGCCCTCAAGCCAGCCTTCCGCACTCACTCGCGAATTTTTATTTTTGAAAATATTTTGTTATTTTTATCTATTTACTCTAAGTAACATTTTGTAGTGCACGTACAAAACAGGTAATATAAGAAACAAAAACTAAGTTTTTAATTACAACATTACTACAAAAACTAATATCATTTTACTAGAAATCGTCTCTAAAAACGGGATGTTTCAGTACCATTTTCAAAACTCACAAAAAAGCGTAGTCTACCAACATTCATTTTTGCCAATTGCCACACGAGTGTTTGAAAACGGCACCAAAAAATAATACAAAACTATTCTAAGATTACTCAAATAAAATGGGAATATTACTTAAAAATTACCTAAGAAACTAAGTTTTTCATAAAACAAAAAAAAAATGCATGATGCATTCAACAGAGCGTAGCCCCGAGTTAAATAATAAAAAAAAAAACCAAAAAAACAAATGGAAATGTAGTCAATGTGTTAATATTTCTGAACAAAAATTGTTACTGTGTCTATAAATTATATTTAAAAGAACTATCTGTTAATGTCTTTATAAGAGTGATCTACATCACAAATTGGTAAAAAATAAGGAATTATATGATGTTGCCGTTGTAATAATTCATCAGCCCCCTGGTAACATTTAACCCAAATAATCACATCAATATTTTGAAATAAGAAAAAAGAAACAATTTATCAAATGGTATGGACATAATGAATTTTTCAACGTTTTTTTATGTTTTGTCAACTATGGCAACCCCAGCCCCCCCACACGAAGTGGTGTGCCTGTGTGTGTCAGTGTGTTGCCGTCCGTCTTGATATGTGTGAGTGTGTGTGCTCCGCCGCTTCGCCGTTAACTAGAAGCAAATAGTCTTATGTGAGTTGCATGTATTTGGTACTCGATAGGAAAACGTAACGACCGAAATAATAACTTGTGTAGATACAAAAATAACATGTAAATTCTATAAATTTGTAGAAAATAAATCATTTGTATTTCTGTATTTTTTTTTGTTAACTGTCATATAAACTCTTTTTGGGTTTTATGAGTATAAAGGTGTATTGTAATGTTTTTTCTAATTATGTGATCTATTATTTTTTCGGTCGACTCGTTAATGTAAGTATCTACTGTTAAGTATGTCTGTGACAAATTGAATGAGAACGAGAAGAAAAAAAAAAAAACGTAACACAAACGGAAAATAAAAATAATAACAGGAGAAATGGTTTGAGCAAAATTAGCCTGAACGTGATTTTTGTAATGTTGTCCGTAATATTGACACGTTGTGTTCGCTCTTTACAATTAAAATTACAATAATTTTCATTACAATATTATTTGTCTTCTTGATATGTAATTTCGAAGCATAATTGATACAATTTTTCATTTAAAATTAAAAAAATGAAAAATAGTGCTAATGGAGGCTGGCAACAATTTTTACCAAGTAAGATATTAATGTCAGTGTCATGATAACAACAGCTAATATGACATTTTGACATTGTCAAGAAAATATAGTTAGCCCACATTCACATATTTTTCTTTTCAACATAAGAGTACAAGCATCAGTACAGTCGAGCACGACATTTCTATACTATTTAAATTTATTATTTTTAAATATTTATACTATTACCTAGATCAGCGTTTAAGTACAAATCTAAATTAATAAAGCTTAACATTCAAGCATTTCCAAGTGATTATTCTTACATCACAAACGAACTGGATGCAAAATTTAAAAGTACCTACTTAATTTGGAAGGGTTCGAAGATTTTTGTTTGAACCTGGCATACACTCATCAGGTGCCACTTTTAATTTTGTTTTCTAATAGCAGCGCATGATAAACCCTATATATTTCGATTAGGGACACATTAGACACCCTAGTAACTTTTTGTTTGTATGCCTCTATTGATGTAGGTATGTTATTTAGATTTTTGGAGCGCCGCTGTTAGAAAAACAAAATGGTTGCTGTAAAGTATGTCAAAATCTTGGAACCCTTTATATAAAAAAAATATCTAAATAAATACAAACAATCTGTAGTTAAATATTACATAATAATAATGTACTTCTAAAAAACGTCATACATAAATACGAAAGAAATGCTTAGAAAAGGATTCAGATTCACTGTATAATAACTAATATTTTGCACCCAGTAAAATGAAGTTGTGCGCGACTGTACAAAGTAACACGATATCTACAGGCATAAATGTAAAATTAAGGAAATTGACATTTGTTTGCCATCAACGACGTATAGTCACAAAGATATGTACCATTTCCAATCTATATGTAATTTTGTCCGATAATTCTTTATTTAAACAATTTTATATTTATCGAACGTGACACTTGAGTACTTGATTGTACTTTGACAGCAAAATAATTTATACCAACAGCGTTCGTATGTACAACAGTTTTTCTATACACAGTAATGTTATATACTTTATATTCTAACATCTTTTTTTAAACTTTGGCTTATTTTTTGGCTTAGACAAGAGATAGAAGTATCGAAGCAGACTAGGAAATAAAAAGTTTTTTTTAATGCAAAACTGTCAAATGCTCCAGTGTCATAGATAAAGTTAATAGTAAAACTTAAAAATTTATAAAAAGTTTCTTTGTGTACAATTTTTCATACAAGAATAGATAGAATTTTAGTTTTAAAATAACGACGAAGGTATATTATATAAAAAGCTCTGATATCTCAATATTTTTGCCTCAATAAGAATAAATGTACAAGGAATTTACACAATTCCTTAACATCGTAACTTTGTTTATAAAAAAACTATTTCATCAAATTATGTCTAAGAAAAATGATATAAAAAATTTGAAGTTTTTAGAAATCGCTGAATCAGTAAATTGTCAAATATTGGTAACTTAAAAGACGAAAAAACTTATTCAGGCAAAAATTTTAGATAATCATTATTTATCTATGGTCCCTACGAATACACAATAAACATATATAATATAATTTATGTTCTTTTAAAATCCTTAAAACCGTTGAATATATTTCAGTCTGGTAACACCGCGTGGTTATTATGCTTTAGTTTTTTTTTGACTAGATTAAAAAATAATAAAAAACAATAAGCAAAAAAGTAGAATTCATTTAATTTAAAATAAAAATAGAGCCATAGTAAAATCGTTTTATATTTTGGACTCTTCCATATACCACGTATAAAGATGTGTAAGATCTAACAATATAAAATAATTATTTTTAATATAATTAAAGTAAAAAAAGGAAGAAAAAACAGAAATTTCCGATTTTATTTGAATTTTTATTTGACTAGAAACTGCCCCAAACGGCTCAAAGAACATAATATGGTATAAATTTTACAATACGTGGTATTTTGATTAAATAGCTGCAGCATAACCAACTAAATAGAAAAATAGCCCCTGCATTTTTAAAGAAGTTGCGTCTAGCAGTAAAAATCAGGAAGTCTCTTTCAAACACGTAACAGAATAAAGAGACGGACATATTTATTTAAAATGCGTTAACGAATACGAGGGTAAATGTTTTCCCTAAAACTTAGGCCGGCACAATACAGAGTGTATACCTAAAAATCAAAGTTAAAATGGCAGGAGTATCAATGCATTGAAAAGTCATCGACGTCAAATAAAATATATACTATGCTACATCATTTTGTGCAGACAGGTAATTAATATACACGGTTCATTCAAACTTTATAACGTATTTTGGTGCCCCTGTTGTTCTTTTAAGTAATTTCAAATTTCAAAATTATGAAACGTATTCAGCATAGAAAAAAATTAAACACTGTATACTATGTCGCATATAGCATGGCTAAGCCCTAAAAAATTGAACAAAACATGCTATTTATCCAAATTCTAGCTTTTTCGGGGCTTTCTCCAGAACTCGTTAAAAAACTTGAATCAACAATATTTTACATACAATTTTCACTACGTAAAAACTCAACAAACAAATAAATTGACAACTATTTTCATTTATCAATAAAATCTATATTAATTCTATTTATATAACAATTAATTAACGTAAGTAAGCTGGTAACACTTCTTTGGCTTACGAGCGAACTTAATCATTTTCTCTAAATATAATTGCACAATAGCAACACCAATGTTGCCAACGTTAAAAATCATTCCGAATCGACTTAATTGGTCCGACGTCCTCTAAAACACAATTTACATGTCTTTTTTTAAACCACTTGCGTTTCTATACATTTATTATTAATATTTGCTGTGTCTTACTAGTATTCATGTTCGGCCAATCCATTGTTTTGTGGTTGCCGTTGGGTTTGGTTGTCGGTCTTCTGTCCCGCGGGCGGCAGCTGGCCCTTGCCTTGCCCGATTTGTCGTGAAGACGAGAAGCACAGCTTCATTACAAACGGGAATTTTGCTCCTGAAAATTTTAATAAGCCATTATATGTTTCATCTTTTAATTGTTGCTTTTTAGTATGATTACATTTCTTATTACAATGCTAATTAAAATCTTTCCTAAAAATTTGAGTAACCTCGACGTTTTGATCAAGTTGATTGTTTACCCGTGACCACGAGCAATACAACGTGATCGAAACGTCAAGGATAGTAAAAATAAAATGTTGATAATAATCTGTGCGCGAATAGACCCGATACATTAATATTACAATGAATCTTCTTAATTCTTATAATATTGTTATATACCAAAAATAATTTATCTATGAATCCCAATTCCCAAGGCGACGAAAGCTTGACATAATAAAACATAAGAATCAACTGATGTTAGTTCCACAGACCCAGACGCATTTTTATCAACTTTTGTAAAAAATATAGCCTATAATTGTCCAAAATATAAAAAAAATAGCTTTGCTGTGTTGTGGTTCTTCTCAGTTGAAGGCCGACTTCCGAACTGATGGTATTTTCAGTAGCTTTGACATTCATAAATGTCTAAGTTAAATAAATGGCTTTGACTAAATAAAAAATGAAAATACCTGGGTGTTGTATGGTCGCATGGTTGCATGCCATGATCGCCATCACTGACTGGGATATATTTTGGAACTCCATGAGACCCGACGATGATCTGTAAACACATGACATACAACTATAATATCATCTATATAGAATAAAATTTAATTAGAGAATAATAGTCTGAAATTTACAAAACCTTCAATTATTTTGGTGATTAAGTTATGTTTGTATGGATATTAATTTAATATTTACAAATTCTGATAGTTCATTGATTCGCCTTTTTATAATTTAAGTAAAATTCACATAATTGGTATCTGTAAGAAACCTAAGCACGTATCAACTCCGTCATTTCTGTTTCAGAAGTGAGTCATCGTCATCAGCAACCACTGGACAATTTAATATTACTAATATTATATGCAAATGTGAATTTGTCTGTTTGTAAACTAAACTCTTGACGCCTCAACGGCACAACTAACCAAAATTTGGCAACTTTTTATACTGAGAATGCGGGAGCCAATAAGGGACTCCTTATGCTTTTAAATGATTATTTATATTTCGTAAATTAAGGATTCTATGGGGTGTCGTTAAAGTGCTGAATTTTCCTCGTGTCCTCCTCATCAGTCTTTTTATGAATTGAGTTTGAAAACATAAGCTGAGTTCACTTTGAAGTGTAGTTGATCTTACGCGATAAAGTTATCTTTTAATAATATTATAAAGAGATAAAGTTTGGATGTAGCAGGTTATCTCCAGTACTACGATTCTGAAAATTCTTTCACTAATACAAACTACATTTTTCTAAATTTTAATGAGAGTGATCTCACCTCTCACTCTTCAAGGGGAATTTGGAGATGGTGTGCGGCGGCGTGACTCCGTAGTCCTTGAACACCTGCAGTAGCTGCTCGTCCGATACGTCTGGTGGGGTGTTGAAGAAGTGGAGAACCTAGAGACGGTGGTACAAAGATTAACATCTATATTAATTATCATCATTATTAAACCTATGCTAGTAGTGTGATGACCACCAGTCCACATGGTGGGATTACTTTCATCCTCTTATAAGACTTAAGATATTGACCGTACGGATTGAAACAGAAAATAAGGGAGGAAGAAACTAAAATCAATGAATAGGTTTCTCGCGCTGCGTCGTCCACGAAAGTTGTGCTGTCAATTGAAACCAGCTCTGCATGGGTTGTTGAAATCAACAGCGCTGATCTTCAATTGGCACCTAAAGTGATCACAGACGAAGAGTAATAAAACAAAAAACTAAATAAATAAACTAAAAAAATATGTTAGTATTGAGCAATTCCTGTAAAACTCAGGTTTTAGGGCCCTTTTTGTTATATGACGTTAGAAAGTGACGAATATATTTAATAAGGGAGAAAATATTGAATAAGTAGCCACAAACCTTGGACGGCGGTTGTATTCTGTTCTTGTGGATGGAGGCTGGTGTAAGGAACCTATTGTTCTTGTTGCCGACGTAGTCCTTGAACGAGGGACTTTTGTCCGGGAGTGGGTACGGGTTCATCACCTCCGATAGGTATGCTTGCTTTGAGAAACTGTAATGGACAAGATTATGACCAGTGAGTTATGACTCAAGATCTTATTAGTCAGTTAACCAGAAAGCAAGGTACCTTAATGTCAAAACGGCCACATAGCGTGCCGCTAGTTTTGTTTATTTACGATGTTACTAAGAAGCTATAATGAAGAGGGTGACTCCCCCTACCGTATTATGTTTGTCTCTTTTTATACCTAGTTTAGAAATCGTTACAGAATAGCCGAATTCAGCAGTAATACTTATAATATTTCATAAATAATTAATTGCATCTATTGACGATACAAAACTGATTTAAAGTTCTCTAGCACTCAACATTAATTACAAATTTCATCCGGCTTAGATCAATTCCATTACTGTAATTATACTCACGCTAATGTCAACGTGTAGTCTCCAACGGTTACATTGTTCAGGTTCTGTACGCATCTTTCCACCGATACATCGTCGCCCATCTGTACCATTGCCGTGCCTTCCTTTGTTTTCAAGAACTTTATCTGGAACACGAGAGAATTATGAACTCTTTTATATTATAGCTAAGCATTGTATATAGGCATTGATTTCTACAATTAACGGATATAGGCCAGTCGCCTACAACTCTGACCAGGTAATCGGTCATTTTACAAAGCGGATACAGGGTTACTACTTTTTCTTCCCAATCGGTTATCGACTCTTTGAGCGATTTGATCTGCCCAAGCCATTACCACTTCGGCTTACTGAATCTACAGGCTATATTAAAAACTTGTGGTCTTCAAGTACTAATTGTGAGTTAATTTACATTTAATTCACACTGATATCAAAACGAGCAAACGGGGGACATCTAAAGTGTAGAAATAAAGACGTTACATATTCTTTAAAACTACTGATAGATAATGACAGAGTAAAAAGAGAATTTACACGATATAGCAGATAAGACTCACTCTGACGACGTTTCCGTACAGGCAGCACAAGTTGAAGAGACGATCGGCATTCACAGTCTGAGGGTCGAGGCCATACACCATCATGACGGCGCCTTGTTGTGGTGGACCACCCTGAAAGTTATCAAATTATAATCATCAAATCAAATACCGTAACCAAGTAAAGTATGTCTTTTTGGGTTGAAGCGGAAGTGTCTTAAAGCTTTCTAACTAGATACTGCTCTACAGGAAAGATTTTCTACATAATGTCACCGTTATGCTTAGAATGTGCTGGTAAAGATGAAAGTCTAACTAAATAGATGATAACAAGGCTCACTTATAAGAAAAAGTTACAACAATGCTGGTAAAACAAAATCAAATTCTAAAATAAAAATTACCTGATTCTGTGGAGGCATTGACGGATGGTGCATCGGCGGTGGTGGAACGAAGCCTTCACCACCGTAACCTTCAGGTCCGTAGCCACGTCCATCGCGCTGGAAATCCAAGATATAGTTCTTAGATTCATCATCCACCTGAAAACGTCGAGGGCTGAACATGGGCCTAGCCTAGAGGAGGTTGAGCTTTACGCTTGGCTAACGGATTAGTAGGATAGGCTTGACTTTGACCTCTCATCAAGATAGGCGATTATGAAGCCGAAAGTGGTACGCCGAGTCTTTGAGAGAACGAGACAAGATAAAATAAGTAAACAACCTTTACTGAGTTACATTACGATAGCTAGCGAATATTACCTCTCGCATACAATAATGACGTCAGTTGGTCGACAACGTCAGTTGTAGTTGTGTGATTCGTGGTATAGGAAAGCGGTCGGTAAAGTAGCTATCAACATTTGGTCCGCACTTTTTGTGAACAAGTTGGATTGCTTTCGAAGTGATACGAATTTGGTTTTTTGTTGCTACTAATCCATTATTGTTAGTTTTTAGGGTTCTGAACCAAAAGGTAAAAAGAAACCCTTATGGTACCACTCCAGTCAGTCCGTCCATTTGTCTTATTATCCCCTTATCTCCGAGCACAGTTTTTTCGAAATCATCAAAATTCCTTCACAAACACAAAGTTATGCAGTTTTTACAGCTATGGCCCAAACCAAGAATTATACGTTATACGTCTGAGGAGGAACCCTCGGTGCGCGAATCATACTCCGACTCTTGGCCGGTTTTTATTCGTTTTGTTTCTTCTCATACAGACGACAGCGATTAGAATAGGAAGTTAAAAATTTACATTAAATAATTACTTTAAATAAAAATGTTATGAACCCCTGAAAGTTTGTTTACATTATTTATCTCTTCTCATTGGCCTTTTTCTAGACTATAATAGCTTTGTTTCTAAATTTTTTACAGGTTTTCAAACTTAAGTTGGCATGGCATCACACGCATTCGATATTTGCCGAAAAACATAGCAGATATCTAAGAAGCTATGAATTTCATAACATTTTTGACAAATATCTGCCATGGTTTTCGCATGATGTCGAGAATTGGGTAGGAAAAGCAGGAATTAGTGCGGGCATTTGGAACTTTTCTTAAAAAAACAGCTTCCACTTAAAATCCCTCTGCGTTTAGAGGCTCTACATACATCGCTTGATTTTTTCGCAGGTGCTATTGAGGTGCTCTTTTAAAATTATATGTAACTAGTTGCGTCCCGCGATTTCACCCGCGTACCCGAGGGATATCCTATCCTACCTTACCCTACCGTTAAGTTTTCTTAAATTATCTACGCAACTTTCTTAATTTTATTTCCGTAAGAACCTTCACCAGAATATTAGAAAACTTAAAAAAAAATATGGATGAAATCGGTAAAGTCGTTCTCAAGGGAAATAGGGATTCATTTTTATTAAGCAAATATTCAAATCGGTTCAGATATTGCGAAGATATAAGGCATCATAATATAAATAAAATGGTTCAGATATAAGAAATACGGGTCCAATAGATAGCCCCCAACTCCATGTGTCCCCAAAGTCATAAAAAGGTTATGACGGCTAGCCTAGTTCAAATTTCGACACGTGTCTCCCGTGGTCGGCAGAACATGATAAATTAAAATTAATTGTATGCGACCATAAACATATTATATTAATAGGAAGAGAGATAGGTCGGAGAGGATATTTCTGATCTAATTACTGATTGAAGACAATGAGTCAAAATACATAAGCATTTTAGATATACATACCCAACTCTAACTTCTCCAGACGTCTTTAATTAATAATTATGAAGAACATAGATCAATGTTCTTCATGGAAGGACAAATTTAACTTTTATGTGAAACTAAGAACATGTTGACTAGGGTTGCTACAACTGTTAGATATTGATTAAGAACAATAAAATAAATTGTATTCGAAATCCACAGGGTAGGTACTTTACAGGCATTGCAGGAAATTTTAAAGGAATTCAAAATGTATGAAGCGACCTGACATATAAGCTGAGCTTTTAGCCGATAAGGCGAGGATATTCATATCCTATGAATTGTAGGTTATTTATATGATTTGATTTATAATTTTTATTACATTGTTGTGTTCGTATTATTTAGTTCATATAATTAAAGCTTGTCAACCCTATATTGCGTGTAATATAACATTTGTACGGCAATTTTCAATGGCCTATTAAATTCTGAGAATGTTGTAATTATAGAATTGAATGTTCTGGAGCTTCTAGGAATAGTTGTATTTTACAAAAGCGTTTGCTATAATTCTGACATAAAAGATGCAACTAGCAGTCCTAGATTTTGTCCTCGTGTTCGATAAATAATCTCGGATTCATTATTTTATTCTGAACGATACTTATTTAGCTAGATTTTCGCATTATATTAGGTTATCTGATCCCAAACTGAGCAGAGCTTGGGTCTATGAACCAGATAAATGATGTAGGTTCTATACTTTTTTTTTTAAATACATTCTTAATTTGGATAATTACTCGGACTCAGGACAAGCAGAAATGTTTGTCTTGAGAAGGAATCGAATCCACTACCTGCCACGTGATAAGTAGCGGATGTTACCAACAATGCCTACTGGCCCATTTTACTAGAAGATTACAAGTTTCGAGTCATCAGTCAGTTTAGTCTTTGTCATGAATGATGATACTTACTGGGTGATGTGGAGGTGGAGGGCCATGTCTGTCCTTCATCATCCCCGGAGGCGGAGGCCCGCCACTCCCATAATCCATATCTGCAATGAAAAATATAAATATTAAATGTCTTTACACTAATCTGATACATCAATAAATAAAGGATTTAACACCAATCAATGATTTTAATCATCACATTAAAATGGTTAGGTACATTTAGATGTAAGATAGGACATAGCTAGAAGAGTCGTTAAAACTAGTGGAGTTTTAAAAAATAATGAGTACAAATAATACAAGTAGCCACGTAAATGGCCTAGATCACAGACTAAATATAACAATCGAATATACTGACAAACATGTGGAAATCATTGGCATCATCACAAACGTCACTGTACATGCAGAGGACACAATAGGTTGTGAAATGAAAGTCTGTAATTGAAGTAATGTTTTATTTGTATAAAATGTTTCTGTATACACTGACATACAACTATGAATGTATTTGTAAACATAAATAAATACAAGTAATGTATCTGATTGTTTTATGTATAAGTAAAGTTGAGTAGGTTATGCTAAATGATGATGAGTGAAAAAAAAAAATATGTAAACGAAAATGATAATTATTATACTGTTTGTGTTGCTGACTTTGTCAGTGCCAAACGTTGCATTTTTATAGGAAATATGAATACAATAACTTTTGATGGTGAGAATGATGCTACGTTATAGTAGTAATGATTTAACTATATTTTTTAAAATAAATATATAAACAAATACAAGTCTTACAGTATTAGGGCTACCAAGTAAAATATTGACAACCGTATGTAACAATCTCAAATGTATAGTAATAAATATAGTTGTACATAGTAACTTAGTAGTATTGACAGTATGAAACGTAAAATTTTGTGATGTACTAATAGTATAATTAATTCTAACACATCTTTTAATAGCTAAAACGTTACAGTAACACATAGGAAAACATCATGCTATCATCTAGGTACACAACATTTTGGAAATGTGATTAATTGTTTAGTGGGATGACCAGGATTTCAGTGGAATATAATTGGGGTTGTTCTTATTCAAATTTCTTTAATACACACCATTTTGTGATTGTTCGCAAGAATGCTGACTATGCTGACTACAAGAATCTTCGCTACAGGATCTGATGGAAGCCTGCGGTACAGTCGATGGATCTGCCAATCATTCGACGAATCAATCCGATGAAACAGGTGATTTTTAATGATTTACCTTTGTTGGACCATAAATTGTAATCATTGTGTGTAGGGATTGCAATCCGGATACTTCGAAATTCGAAAATGACTGAAAAATCCGGATTTTTGGGCCTATTTATAAATCCGAATATTCAGAATCAAATCCGGTTTTTTCGAATTTAAGGTTAACATTAGTTACGAGGCGGGAAATTTGAATTTTTTCGAGTTTTTTTTTACCTTCATATTTCCCGCCTCGTAGCTGATGTTTACTCTTAAATCATAATTGACAATAGTTGATAATTACAATTCTCATCATTGAATATCCAGTAGATGTAGATCAGTATTACTCTGACGCACAAATCCGCATCATATTTAAAACTCCTGCGCTTTAGTTCGTGCGATTGCGTTGCCGTGCTGTTCACGGTGCCTATAAGGTCTATAATAAAATCTATAAACCGCTCGGCTCACACGCTGCTAGTTGCTCCCGCTCATCCATCTAGCTAGTAGCTAAGTCGGCCAGTGAGTTTTAGATGGAGGCGACGCGCGCGCGGCGCGAGTAACAACTCTGCACAACATAATATCAAGAATTTCTAGAAGTTCTAGATGGGTTACCGCTGAAAGCATTTTGTACATTGGCTGATCTCAGTTTTTTTTTTATTTCGGGTCTGGCACACCAGCCTTCTAAGTAAGCTTCCTTGATATGGAGTCTCTGGTGGTCTGTACGCTTGGGTTTCCAATTTCCTGAGCGAACGGTTTATTCATGTGGTCATAGACGGGTGTTCGTCGCACCTTTTGGTAATCAATGCTTCAGGGTTCAGTTTTCTCTGCAACCTTATTTCTGCTGCATATTAATGATCTGGTGAAGCCTGGTATTTTTGGTTACGCAGAAGATAGCACCGTTGTCTATATTTACAGCGCGCGAGCTACCAGTGACTAGATCGAATTGTTGCGAGAGGCCATGGTAGAGCGTTTGAGCGTGAGCTTACAGGCAGTCTCCGATTGGGGCAATGCCAATCTGGTAACTTTTAATGCCACCAAGAGATCATCTCATCTCACTCATCGGAGATGAGACTTTAATTAGGACGTAACTTACGAGCCTCGACGATCGAAGAAAGGTTGCTTGCCTTATCTGTTTTCTACAGTATATATTTGGAGAGTGTGTGCAGGAATTGTTCAACCTTATTCCATCCACCATCCCCATTTTTACTCCAAACCACAAGAAGCCGGGAAAATTTTCACCCGTACGTTTTTGACATACCTGTCCTGCGGACAGCAAGGGAGTGGAACTTGCTTCCGGCCAGCGTCTGTGTTACCTGACTCTTTCAATCTAGGCATTTGCAAGGCCATGGTTTCATCTGGGTAAGCGTGCTCCAACTTAGGTTTCGTCATTATCCTTAATGACGGCTCATTGGCCAAACGCAAGTCCATATTTTATTTTTTAGAATATTTCCAATTTTATTTAATTTTTATACAAAAACAATGGAAAAACAATAAAATAGAACACGCATCTTCAAACTACTAATAGTTTAGCATAAAACTACGCGTACAATTTAAAATTACCAAAGATTGCAAAAAAAAAAACCGAAATTCGAAAAATCCGGATAATCCGGATAATCCGGATTTATATGTGATGATAAACTTGGAATCCGGATTTGAAGAAAATCCGGATTTTGCAATCCCTAATTGTGTGTGTTTAGTACTATTCAATCTTTTATTTCTCTTTTTTTCTTTTATAAAATGATCTTGTATTATTTCTTTGTTTGTAAGTGTCTTTTCATCCAGTGTTTATTCATATATTTTGTGCATCAAATCCAAAATGTGTAGTAGAGGAATACGTGAAGGCAAATTTAGTTGTTTTGAAGTTATTTGAAAGGAATATAAATATACGCAGCGATGATCTTAAAGTAAACCATCAATGTCGTATAAATCAGAGTGGTGTTTTTAAATAATAATAACGACATGGCCAAGACCTCGTATTGTCAATGTTCATAGGCTACCATCAAGTGGATAGTTACCAGCCTGCTGATTTAGGTATCACTATATTCGGGGCCTCAAAATAACTCTACCAAAAAGTGCTTTTAAAAACCTCTCTGTATCAACTTAATGCATTTAACCTGCAAAATTGTAAATAAAATCCATTAGGGTGAACGTATAAAGATACAAAGGGTTGATATTAACGGAACTAATTGTTTAAAAGCATCTGGTACTAGTTGTAATTGCTTGAAACCGAGGACATAAAGTGAACGCGCGGTTTGGTAATATTACACACAAATACCACACAAACTGTAATGTTTTGAGAAATTGTAAAACTTTGCCATCGGGAATTGTATGTCTCTGTTGCTTGTTAGCTATATATGTTTCCACATAATCATCTTAATGACTTACTTGCTATGCTATTCGGGTGTTTAGTCATTATGTCTCACTTCCCAATGGCCCGCAGGGTAATTCGCTCAATCATTATAAAAGACTGTTTAAATTGTTAAATATTTATCGATTACCTTACTGTCATTGTCAAAAATATGTCGTTTTTTACGTGGTCATTTCCTGGGACCCTGGGACATACATACATTAATCAGTATTATAAGATTTATAAGTAATACATGTTTTATAAGTAAGTTAGTTGTTGGTAATGGACAGTCGCAACATTTTGTGAACTAACAATCTTTATTTTCAACCTACATATTTCATTTATATGTATAGTCTACATTCATAAAAACCATATAACTGTAAAAAGCCCGAAAAAGGGATTCAGCGCCGTTTTATAGACAAAAGAATAATTTATAAATATAAAAAAGCCCAACACGGAATATCTTCATTTCAATTTCGCTTTGCGGGTAAAATTTCGACGATCGCAATGCAAGCAGACCGGGCGGTAGATGAAAAAAAAAGGAATAAAATCCATACATTTTTAAAACATAACACTAGCCAGGTGTGAGCGGAAAACGTTGCAGGGGTACACTCCCACTGGTTTTTTATTATTTTCAATTTTCAGAAACGGTTAGGGTTGTCGCTGTTGAGTTCATGCATTCGGAATCAGTTTCACAATATTCGTTAAAGCAAGTGATCGTTTTCTATTGTTACACAATTACGCAAAAAAGTTCAATATCGAGTTTTTATCAAAAGCACTGAGGATTAAACATTTGAAAACGTGAAACTAACATACAAATTGTTTGAAACGTGTGCCAACCAATCATATGATTTAGATGTAACTTTGATGAATTATTGTGCGCAGGCCGGGGAATATAACAAAATAACTGGCATTGTAAAGCACGTTGGGTATTACAATGCGACCGCCGAGACAATACGTCGTATTTCTGACACCTGCCTTTGGTTCTCGCGAGGACCGCGCGTCAATAACAATTGTTTTCAACTGCGATTATTGGCCAAATCAAGAAAACGCTAATCTGATTATGATGTAACTTTCACTAAGCTATGCCTAAGAAAATACTGAACTTTCCTGTGAAATTACCAATAAGAAATGCATTCTCTCGGCGGTCGCACTGTAGCTTTAACAAAAAATCTCAAATAGTAAGTCTATTTTTAGGTAGCAACCCTGCCAGCTCTTCAAACAAGCAGATTCCTGTATATGAAAATTATGTTATACCGAAGTACCTACGTTTCAAAACAAAATACTATTGTGACTTTATAGTGTAGTAAAGTGAAAATTGGACTGGTACATTAAATAACGGTTTTTCTTTTTATATTCGTGCTCGGATTTTTAACTGACTTCAAATAAGGAGGTAGGATGTTTGACGCTTATGTTTTTTTTATTATATTAAATTGACAGATTTTCTAAGATCTCACCGTGGTAAGTGATGATAGGATGCATGAAGGTAGTAAGCACCAATTTCCTAAATTGTAACAGGCTCTCAAGTGACGTACTTGACACTTATAATCCTACAATACTATCGTACTAATCCTAACTATAATATTATAAATGCGAAAGTAACTCTGTCTGTCTGTGTGACACTTTCCCGCTTAAACCGCTGAACCGATCGCGATGAAATTTGGCATGCATATAGCCTATGGTATGGAGAAGGACATAGGCTACTTTTTATCCCGGGAACGCGGGTGAAACCGCGGGGGACAGCTAGTAATATTATAAACGCGATTTGCGAGGGTGGATGAATATTTGTTACTCTTTCATGTACTACTGAACGGATTTGGATGAATTTTGGTACACAGGTAGAATATGTTTTGGAATACTTTTTATCTAGGGAAAACAATAGGTTTCTGGGGAACGCGAGTGAAACCGCGGGGAGCAAACTAGTCAAAGTCAAAGTCAAAGCCATTTATTCAATTTAGGCCCCAGAAGGGCACTTATGAGTCATTACTATAACTGTGAATGGCCCCTACTGAGTATAGGCTATGCTACGTTACTTGGCGTGCCGCCAGCCAGATCAAATGGCCGTCCTGCACGCCTCTTTCATTAAAATAAAAACACAAAATAAAATTCCCGCCACTATAGGCCGTTCCACGTTTCCACAGCATCAATTCGCTTCACGAAACCAGCGACACGGCACCGGCAATAGGTACGCGACGCGTTCCACGGAATTTATGAATTATTTAAAACTGGCAACACTTTCCGCGCTATCTAATAATATATATTGTATCAGGGCTGTCCCATTATATTTTTTTTTCTTGTCGTTGTTACTTATTAAATCTATTGCTTCTTCTCTATCTTACTAGAGACGGCGAGAAAAGACGAGAAAAAATAAGAATAAAGAGTAAAGCAGACGGCAATTGAGGGCTGTGTTATATAATGCGATATGATGTAGGTCTCTATACAGCAGTAGATAAGGGCTAATCAAGAAATAAAAATCTGACAACCCTAAATTCCACTCCACTATCAACAATTCCCAGTAGATTCGCTCATTCCAGCGACAGGTCGCGTCGCGTTCGGACGCATCCATTCACCTCTCCCCGGGTTATGACGCCGCCATTTCTTTAAACAACCGACCTACTTTTCATGCACCTTTTCTGCAAGAGATTGTATGGCCTGTCTATTTATTTACCTTTTTATTTCTTGCAGCTCGACTCCCGAGGCTCGCGGTTCTAAAAGGTTTACGGTCTTACAAAGTGACTGTTACATTTTTATGAGATGGTCTTTCAGTGAATCTATTGTTACGTCAGGTATACATTTTTTGTTTATTTCTTGTAATAAAAATAGAGATATTTGCACGTTTTAGTTATCATCATAATCGACTAAAAACCTATGCTCCATAGTTTTATCCACCAATTCTCTTTTAGCCGCTTGAGTCCAGAGTCCAGATCTGCACTTTTAAATCCTCTACGGTTTTATAATTTACATTAAACTATCACACAGAACCCGGCACAGAACCGTTCGAAGTGGAAATCAATGGGGGAGGCCTATGTTCAGCAGTGGACATCCATGGGCTGATATGATGATGATGATGATGAACATAAATTCAGAAAAAACTGATAGAATTCCTACCTACCCTAAAAACAAGACTACCAAATTGAAATACGTAAACTCGAACATTTAACTCCAATTGAGCTTGCTTGAAAAAAGGAGTTTTCATTACTCATTCCATTTGCGTAACGTTTAATACAAATTTCAGTTTTATACAAATGAAACGAGTCGTTTGACTTCCTGAATGAGATGAGATGAAATGATACATATCTTTTATGCATGAAACTTTTTTACTTCATACGAGCAGAGCGGTGAACGCTGGGTGAACGTATAATTTTAAAAATTAATCCTACGTTCCACTTTTAGTTCAGTTATAGCCTATATTTAACAATGACAAGAATATATGGTCGTATTTGTCTATAAGGACGAAACCTAGTTGATTTCTTATGTTCAGTCTATTGACTCTCCCATAGGGGCGGTTCTAGCTCTAAATATATTTGTGCCGGTACCACATCTACAAAACGCAGAATTATTCGCTTATTCAGCTTCCTAATAATTATTCTCTTAAATCTCGAACCAAACTCAGATCAATGCTAGCTGGCTCATAATAGCACCTTTTGAGCCTCCAAGAGGTTATCTATGTACATCGTACCTCTTTTTTCAATACTAAATACTTCAATATCGTTTACAAAATTGTCATGATTTTTTTTTTGTTGTCTGAACCACATTTACCCATGGTTATTTTGTTCATCTACGGGTGCAAGCCTATTTGAAATACTAGCAATGTTAAATCCATACGAAACTTGCTTAGCAAAGTTTCTAATACCTTCATGCGCAAGTGTAGACAGGCACCATTTGGCAAGTATTACCCGAATAAATAGAGGAGCACAATTTAGTTGATCACCGCCAGAGTCTGCGGTGTTCATTTCGGTTATATCCCCGTTCCTTACGGCCAAAGTTTGATGCATCGATTTGGGAGATAATGAACCTATTCTTGAATATGTCGATTCTCTCTCACCAAATAGTAGGCGTCTCGACGATAATACCAAAGACACATTTGCTACATGCTTATAATTTCTAATAGAACCTTAAACAAAATGGCTTATCAATTTTTATATGATCCTGATACAAATTTCTCAACGAATATGCCAAAATAAAAAGACAACGTATGTTTAAACAGTATATTTATATTATCATCATTACATTCCTTGCCTTCTCCATGCTTAGGTTCTCGTCATGTCTCTCCAAATATATCAAACTAGAATATTAGAGACCAAGATACAATATCGCAGGAGATAAAAAACAAATGGCTGCGAATTCGAGCACACGCTAAATCAGAATAGGCCCGCAGTAAAGTTTGGAAACTTTCTCAACCTCCAACCGGTCGCTGGCTATGTTCTAATAGAGCCTTCGAAACTCGCGCTTTAAAACCTGGAGACTAGAGGGACCAAGGTAACTGTCAGACTGATCGCTAGAAGAGTAAGGAACGGAGAAGCCGAGCAACGCAGTAGACAAAATATTGTAAAAAAATAATCATATTACGAAACCAGTGCTAAATTTGATAGAAGATGGTCGTAAGAGTAGAAGAAGACCGAGTAAAGTGAAGTGTGGATAATTGTTTGACACGTGATGTCTATCCCACTTGAAGATAATTAGAAATAAATGAACTAGTAAATTTGCACCAAACAACTAGCATTCAGTTTCTGCATCTGCACTTAAAAACCTGTTATCTTATTTGAGTGTCTTACATCCAGTGCCTATCCATAGAAAAATCATCTATAGTTTAGAACCACAAAATATTTTGCGAGAAAGCGAGTGATTTATATCGCTTGTCTGTGGGGGCTGAGACAGTAGCCGATTGGAAGTTTGATCCGGGCCGTTGGAAGCATGGGGGATTTGATGTGTCTCCCGATGTATTTTGATGTCGAAATTTTAAACCCAGTATGAGATTTGGAATATGCTTTGGTAGGTACATAACTACAATATTTTCGACTGAAAGTTTTATTTTTGACTGAAAAGGGTGTTTTGTGTTTCAGATCAGCCAGACATTGAAGTAGATGTAAAACAATTTGCGGTATCTGAGGTAGAACTGCAACATGGTGAAACCAAAACAAAGGTGTACACGTAGTTCATATTATATCGCAAGATTTTCCCACTCTGTGTATAGAAACTGCTATATTTTTATTATTTTTTTGCTATTATCATTTTAAACATCTACGAGACCCAACCTCCTCAAAATAGTTCAATAGGGCCATAGTTAGAGCTTGTTAATAATTACTAAAATACATAATACCTTCAAAGCGAACGCATGTTCACGCTTAACAATTTAACATGCATAATAACTCCACAGCACGTTTAAAAACGTCGAGAAAGCAGCTGTCGACACAATAGCTATTCCAAATGTTCTCGCAATCCTGCACGAGTGACAATGTCATCAAAAGTTCTGCTGCGACTTCCTCCGCGCTTCAATGGAGTTTTTCGAATACCTCATAAACTTCACTTCCATCTGTTTTGTTGAAAATAGCCTCGGAAATAGTTCTCAGAGTGTTTCGAAAGACTAGGAGTTAATTGAGCTGTGAGATCCTTTTGTTTAAAATAAGTTATTGACTTAGTTATGCAAAAAGTAGTGATCCAAGCAGTAACGCATTCTAGGATTTCCCTTGATTCTTAAGGACTACAACGAATTTAAAAAATACCTTACGGACTTACCAAATATTATTCAGGGAAACAGGATGCAGGTAAAATATCGGTTTTAATGTCTTTGGAAAGATTTAAAAAAAAACAAAAAGCTAGATACTCACTGTACGGCTGTGGTCTGCCACCGGTGTACTGCGGAGACTGAAGCAACGGTGCACTCCGCTGTACTGGCTGGACATCATCAGGTACTGTGGAAAATGTAATGTTAACTTTAATCGGACTGCAAGAAACAAAGCGAAATGTGGTGGACGAATATAATCTGTAAAACGTAGTAGACTATCTAGGAGTAGACTGATCGACGACGACGTCGTGACTGACCTTTGAAGCTTCAAGGGCGTCCGGCTTCACCTAGGATTTTCTTTATTATGCTCTTCATTTAGAATCTGGCTTTCAAATTTCCTTCCCAACTACAGTAATTACAACCTCAGATTTTCTTTGGAGAAACCCTTTGAGATACTGTCGTTATGAAGAGTTTAGATCAATAAGTAAGCGTAACCTAAATAATTTGCGTAAAAAAACTAATCTTTTAAACCAATAAATAGTTTAATTCTTCTTTCTGCTCCTTGCAAAGGGCTATGGAGCCTACCATAGCACCAGTCTTAGAGATGAGTGGTGACCAGAGAGGGATGGAAATCAAGACTTAAAAGTCTTTATCTAGAATATAATGTGTCAATCTAAAATAATCCTTATGTCATAGGTAAGAATTAACTAAATCAATCAAGCCATAATCACACCATGGTAAGTAAAGAGGTGGCGTAAGTATACAAAGCACAACTGCAAAAGTTACGGAACACATTGTTGCTTTTCAATAGATTTTCAACATGAGGTTGGTAGCCAGCGAGACGGGTACTATAAAGTACTCTATTACCTAAACATGATATCAAAGTAGTCACACAGTAATCTGAAAACGACTGTTACATTTAAAATCAAAGCAAAATAGATATTAGTAGTTATCATTAAACTGCAAAGAAAGGCATAATCAAGCTTTTGATCATGATCAATTTCAAGATGCAAAAAAAAATACACTATGCTATTCAATATCGCCATAAATTAAGAGTATACCATCATCTGAACTCTATTATGCCTTTCTAAAGTCAAATATCTTTTGCAGAAAAAACTTACCGTTAAGTTCAGTGAACGGTAACTCTTCACCACCTCATCATCACCACCCCAGCCACTTCCCTGCACATATAAAAAGACGAACACACTCTTTATCATCATCTCTTTCCAACTTGTTATAATCTCCATTATTTCTATCTCTTTCTGACGCATAGCGTTAACTGTGCATGCCAATCTCATGATTAAGAAAAAGCTACATAAATAATAAATTAAAAAAATAGATATATTATAACAATAAAAACAACCAAAAACGAATTAAATGTTCCGCAATATAATTTCTTTCGTACATCGATTTCTGTGGTTGTACGTGTTCAATTTGATTTATATATTGTGTCTTGTGTTAATTGATAACATTGTACTGTTTTTGCTGTTCTGTGCTTTTGATTGTCCACAATTCATTAAAGAATGTTTATTTCTCTTCATTATTTATGTTTTCTATGATGATCATTTAAAAGAGTGTGTTTGACATTAGTCTTATATGTGCATGGAAGATTTCTAATAAATATAAAGATATCACTTTCGGGAGTCGTACAATTGAGAAGAAGGAATGTCCACCATGTGGTCAACTTAAATTTGATGTATTATTTGATACCAGACCAAAGATGGTGAACATTCAGCCTTCTGCTAGTGTACATCTGTATGTTATAAGTAAAACGCTGTAGTGAATTAATAGCTATGTAAAAGCTAACTAAATATAAGTAAATAATGAAGCTGGAATAATAAGGAAAGTTGAGACAAATAATTTAACTACTGACATTCATAAAAATCATAAAATAACTTCATCACTAGAATCAACTAGTTCTGAATGCGATGAAAATAATTCATGATCAAATTAAATTAATTGTCTCAATAAAGTGCTTCCTTAACTTCCAATAAAGTTTTTAGTGCCATAGTTTCGAATGACAACAATAAAAAAGTAAAATTAAAAGATGCAATTCTTTTAAAATATCCTAACGAGGATGATCTAAAAGAATTTAGAGATTATATTAATCTTTTATAAGAAGATGTTGAAAACTATGACACTAGTAATATTGTTAAATGTAAAAGTTATTGTAAGCAATACGTACCATTTGTTAAGTAGCCCAAGCAATGTGGTGACCCTGTTGAATTCTATAACGTGTGTGTGTTTGTATGTAGAACTTGATCAGATGAAGATGTTACCTTTTTAAAATTTGTAATTCCGAATAGGCGAGATGTAGAATCTATTCTATTAGTTATTTCATTACTAAAATAATTTTCAATCACAATTTCCATCACAAATAAGTGACGTTATAGGTGGAATGACAAATAGATTAAGCTTAAAATATAAAAAGCAAGCTTAAGCACTAGAAAAGGAATTTGATTCAACACATCTAGTCAAATTCTACGCTTTAATGTTTAGTGGAGGTCCTGTGTAATGAATGTTGAATTGTCTGTAAAATATTTGCTTGTTAAACCTTTACACAGAAGCTTATTGAAATATTTTCATAAGGATAAGGGATTTGAGGATCTTAAAATAAATATTCGAAAGAGAAACTACAACGGGAATGCTTTAAATAATGTTCAATTCAACCCCAACTCAGGTCGAGTCTGCGTCGTGAGTTAAGGAATATTCGAGCTCATGTTAAGAGTATCTAACAAAGATGTAATGTTATTTGATTCAATGGCCTCCAGGTTTGAAAGGTTAAATAACGTATGCTGACTATAATAATAGAAATCTAAATAAGAATCGAAGTGGGCTATGCTACTTACAGTAACCGCTTCGAAACTTCGACTAGTGTATGAATTGGATTGAATTTAATATAGAATTTAGTTTAATGTAAAAATAATGACACTACTTTAGCAACTTGCACGTCACAGATGGTAAATACTGTAAGTCTCACTCTATATCTTTTCATTTACCTTTTGGTTGATGTTATTCGGCTTTATACTCCAAAACAAGATACTGCAAATATCCATTTGAATAAGTTTAATTTTATGTTGTAGTGTGGACCTTCGTCTAGAAACTTCAGTTAAAAAGAAGCAAGAAAGGAGAGAGAATTATCTAGATACAATACTATACAATAAGTTGTATAACCATGATATTTATTAAGATTTCTACAGTTGCCTAACATCATACCAACTGGAATTTATGGTAATGTTTGCGAGTGTAATAAGCGAGCACGGATTTAATATCTGGGGATCCCCGATCCTTTTAAAGGGATCGAATATTTTTAGCTGGGTTTTGGGAAAATATTACAACTATTTTAATATGGAACTGATTATTTCAGTCATTGTTGTGGAGACTGCAATAGTTTTAATCAAGATTAGTGTAATTAACTTAGGTATCAGGTTTAAATTACCTTTATGTCAAGGTTTTTTAGGTAGGTAAAACTACCACCAATTCTGGCACCTGTATCATAGGTGTAATTAGATTTCTTTTATTTTCTGGTGGCAAGAATCGGAACGGACGTAAAAATCTACCATTTTTCTTCAACCAAACGACTTTATATTAAAGACATCAGACACAGAACAGCCCGTCTCAAAGATATCTAAAATATTTCACGGCTCAATCGTCTGAAGCATCTCCAGTATGGAGTTGAGATCGTTCAGCGATTGATAGAAGCTCACATGGGTCCGTGCACGGTTTACTGACAAATCGCATCGCGTAAACCTGACTGAGTGGGTTGTGTTAGGGATGCCACTGATGTGAATGATAGACAGATAATAAGGCGAAATGGATATAGCATTTGCAAATAAGACAAATTACTCTACTCGCTCACACAGTTCAAATAGGACGGTCTACGAACTGTAATTTTGCACATTCCTTATATGGCTATATAACTTAGGCCTAATATATAATATGATCCTATACAGAAGGGTTTCGAAATTCTACCCCTAAGGGGGTAATAGATGGGATTGTGGGTGAAATTTCGGGGCAGAAATCTTATAGTCTATATTTGTCTATTTCAGATTTTAAAGCTATTTCTACCCACAAATCAGATTCATTAACCAAGTAATAGTATAAAAACAAAGGAAATTGATGATTATATACAGTTTCTACTAAGAAAGTTTGTTATCTAAGGCCATGGTGTTCGTAGAAGAAGTTCGAACCTGAACAGTAAGTGAGCAAAACGAAGTCGTAACGATCAGTCATATGGCATATGCAAAAAAGGTGTCACATTGACATAAATTGGAATACATGCAAAACAAGTAAACTGCCACGACAAAATATTTTGTTTTGGAAGTGTGACAACCCTGTCAGACGCTCAGCTACTTGAAGGTTGATAGGGTTCTGTGCCGAGTGTGTGTTCGTTGCTAAAAAGGTTCCGGTCGTCCGTTTATTTGGATTCGAAGCCCGATAGTTCGTTAGAAGTCTTTGGTCGGATTGGTTTATTTGGATGACCTGTTAATTAATGGGAAAGATGCGTCAGAGCAGAAAAATCGCCTTTTGAACATTGAATTTTTCAATGCGATTTTCTATTTTGGCACTACTTTTTACGTTTTTTATATTCTAATTAACTTCTGCTTTTGCTTCAAAAAGAAGTATACCAAGTAGAATTCCAGATCAAACATACATAACTATTGCGTAGCTGATCCGTGGAAATAAAACATTAATCTTAACAATAATGAAAGTACATATCAAGAACGACCATTGAATAGTCTTATAAGATCAAAATTGGTTTCAGATAACACATCGTATAGAATACCCAACCATTATGTTATAAATGGACCTATATATCAATAGTAAGAAGACGGTATTGATAGATATATCCCGATATATTACACAAGAGTATTAGGTACATAGATTGACGCGTGATATCGAATTACATTCAGTTTTATTGGATTACTAGTGGATACTGGATACATAGCAGACATATGACAGTAAATTAGTTACTAGTTACGTGAATATATACTGAGATAATGTAGGAGTAGAAATCGGTGTTCCATCTACCGTTTGATTTGCAAATAATTTGGTATACTAAGAATGGAAAAAAAAAGGCTCTGTGTGAAATAAAAAAGGTAATGAGATACTTACTACAGTGATTTGTTTGAATCAGAATCAGAATCATTTAATGTCATAACTTTGCTTTGAAATACAGCCTTGTTGTAAAACACTTACACTTGTCTCGTAAAAGCCACATTTAGGGAGTTTGCAGATCACAGACAACGACATTGGCTGTCTAATACCGGTCTAAAACACTCCAAGAAATTCCTAGGCTCTACTTTCAAAGCCCGGGAATGCATTTGGAATATGAGCAGGGGGCAAATCCGCTACCTGCTTGGGGCCATTACTGGGCACTTTGGAACCAACGACTCATGAAGATGGGTCTAACCGCGACACCCACGTGCAGGTTGTGTGGGGAATATACGGAACGCATGAACGATAAATAATGAACCTTTAGGTCTTGTTTAAATAATGAACCTTTAGACCTTTAGGTCTTGTTGAATCATCAGTGTTCTTAGGGATTACTTTAGACTCGAAACTTCAATGGGGCAACCAAATATCATGTCTTTCGGGAAAGCTCAGTTCAGCTGCTTATGCAGTTAGAAAAATTAGACAGCTAACAGACGTAGATGGCATTTTACTTTGGGGTAAAGCTGCTGATATAGAAACCATTTTTATTTTGCAAAAAAAAGCAGTGCGAGCTATTTATAATATGAGTTCTCGAGCTTCCCTCAGAGATAAGTTTAAAAATATAGGTATCCTTACAGTAGCATCGCAGTATATTTATGCAAACATATTATTTGTACACCAGAATATTAATCTTTTTGTAAAAAAAAGTGATGTGCACTCTTTTAATACTAGAAATAAGCATAAACTTTTGACCTCTTCTTATAGACTCCAAAAAGTGCAAGGTTCATTTTTAGGACTGAGTGTACAATTTTATAATAAGATCCCTAATGAAATTTTAAATTTACCGTCACTAAAGTTTAAGGAACGTATAAAGGCCGCTTTAGTACAGAAGGCTTACTACAATATTAAAGAATATTTAAATGATAAAAATGCGTGGTTGTAGCGCTCGCTCTCGCAGGAAACATCTGATGTAATAAATTTAAGTTTGTTTTTGAAAAGAGTAATTGCTGAGTTTATTGCCGGCTCTTCTCAGCAAAATCAACCTTCCGAACCGTGCATTAGAGTATTAGAGTTTGACTATTCATAAGTGCCTGTGAAGGCCTATTTGAATAAATAAATTATTTCATTTCATTTCATTTCATGGAGCACCTTCTGTGCACATGCGATGCACTGGCTGGTAAGCGAATGAACCTCCTAGGGATTGGATATCCCAAACCAGACGTCTATAGGCTCATATCTCCTAGCCTCGTTGTACCAGTCCCCACAACACAGGGAATCCTAGTGTGGGGACTGGAGACCGCATCTATTTGTAAAATTATTTTGAAACTAATAAATATTATTTTATTTTTATTTTTATTTTTAAAACTCATGAAAAGATTTTTCAACGAGACTGGGGAGAAGTAAGTTATCTAGGGGACCACAATAGATCCCAATGGGTCGAAGTGTCTGAGCTATTTCTCGGCCCCTCCACAAGATAAGATAGCCTTACACTTGAAAGATTAGACTTGTCAAGCACAATTTTTTATACTAATAATCATTCATATCAATCATTTTACAATAAAAATAAAAAATAAAAATCAATAATTTATTAATCATATCTCACGCCAGGTGCTCAATCTAATACTTTGAGAGAAGCAATGCTATCTTTAAGAGTTAAACACCAAACGCGTGGTCTCTATATAATAAAAAAAATAGTACAATTACTTCACACAAATGAGGAGCTAATAAGGTTGATAAACAGAATGCTATATGAGGGCATCCACCGTATTACATCATACACTAATAACGCCCCAGACATGGCAACAATACCTAAAAACATAAGTAGAACCACTAGTATCATTTACACGCATATCATGTCGCCATTTTTTTGCCATATACAAAAGTAGGATAAAAGCAAAATGGCGTCAACATGTCTTACTGAGATTTGGCGGGAGATGCCATACGCAATAATGTTTCCCATATCCGTTTCCTCAATCTCTCATGCCTTCAAAGGCATATGTGTCTTACCCATGGCAATGTAGGGTAATGCTTATGACACACATATGCAGTGAACAAGGTTGTGATAAAGTGTGTGCTGTTTTCGGCTTATTATAAAATGAAATAGTGTTTAAAATGGCTTACAATAAAAATAATGAAAGCGGGTTTTGGCAAATTTTGTTGGAATAAATTTTAGAAGACTATGCTTAATTCCTTCTGGTTTTAATCAGAGTCGCATGACTTTATCATCATCATCATCAGCCTATAATGTCCCTCTGCTGAGCACAGGCCTCCATTCACAAATGAGGGTGAAAGGCAATGAGCAATACTCCACCACACTTGCCCACTGCGTTTTGGTGGAGGTAGGCTAGTGGTCAACCTACTGTTGGAATTTTTCAAGCCGCCTAGAAGGCATCCAATTAGCTTAACGACTATCACAATTAAGTAATAACCGGGACCAACGGCTTTACGTGCCTTCCGAAGCACGGAAACGCTCGATTTGAAATACCACTAGGCGGTCACCCATCCAGGTACCGACCACGACGGTGTAGCTTAACTTTGCCGATTGATTAAGAACGGCTAATCATGCTATAACAAGAGCGCTTCTATACTATAGACTTACCTGTTTTGAAAATTAAAGGTTCAACCTATACCATAAAATGTCCAAGGTTCAATTCAACAGCCACATTCACTCAAGTCCATACAAATGGAATAATATTTTGTTTATTCCGCGATACAGTCGGTCTATTCGGAGCACGGTCGATTTGATTTTCAATTTACATTCATCGATGCGAGGTCTTGCGGGACGGTCGGCACGGCAGTCAAAGGTCTCACGAACCATGTTCATATAGAAATATTCTGACCCTACATTCGTCTGCTATATGTGATACGACTATGTAACGTTCTATTTTAAATCTAGTTTTTTTTGGGTTCTGATTTATTAAATAAAGGATGTTATGATGTTAATTTGTGCGCGTGTTGTGAGCGCGCTTCTAAAGTTAGATACTTTCAAACAATGGAATACCTGTCATATTTAATTAAGTAGTTTATGTGTGGTAGAACAAACACATTGCCCCGTTATAATGTTTAACTAGTTACTTTAAATTAGTTACTATTATACTTGAGCTTTGTTATTTTAATCAGAACTAAAAGTCCTTCTTAGACAGCTGACTAATATAAGTGCTTATATGAATCAAAACTAATTCTAAATCTAAATCTAAGTAATTCGTTAAATATACAAAAATATACTACTCCAACTCGTTCAATTATAAAATCCTGTTCATCAAAAAAAGTATTCAAAAAGAGGGTATGATATCAAAGCGAAACCATATTGGCGCCCAACGTGGGACCGCTCACTTGGGACGTAATGCGAAAAAATCCCCTTTCATAGAATAATGAACAAGGGCGCCTCATTAAAAGTTATAATGAAACAACAACTCTTAGCGACAACAGGAGGGGTGAATATAAAGGTAAAAATTTTCAAAGGGTCTCAATAGATTAATATAGATAATATAGGTAGATATTCAAAAAGTGTCTGTACTTATCGAATGACTCAGAAAGTAATATTTCCCCAAATATGATGTTTTTTTTAAACCAAAAATACCAAAAATATCGGAACTCTAAAGAGCTTAATACTTCAATTATTTCAGAATGCAAATAAGCCATTCAACCCTTTCAGGAATTCACAATAAACGTCAATACATAAAAAGATTCCTGGAACGCGACGACTCGAGTGTAAAACAAGAATGTTCAATAGTCGTCGTCGAGATGAGAACAACAAAGAAAAAAGAGGGTAGGTATATATTTTTACATATAATTGAATAAAATATTGAGGGTAGTAAGAGTCAATACCGACGAGCCGCGGCGCTCCGAACGGCCGAGCCATGAATACTAACAATAGGCGACACACAGACATTGTGGATCGCGAGTAAATTGTAGGCGAGATTTATGCAATGCATATGCCGTAACAAGTTTTAGACTAAGCTATACTTTAAAAGTTCCTACACTCAGGGCCGTCTTAACCATTCCAGGAACTGCCTACATTATACTTCTCTTGTTACATGATAACTTGGATTAAAGCAAGTCTTGAAAAACCCGGGTTTTAAAATAGTTAAGGCTCTTTTTCTTATATTACGTTAGAAAGTGACGAATATATTTAAATTCGTGATTTAAGTGAAGTATAGCTTCGGTTTAATAGTAGATAACTATTTAATTATAATGAATCTGTTGCCGGAGTCTCTCAGTTTGATGTTTGACCTTTGTATATCAAATCAAAAGCTGGTTTAGTAAGTTTCACGAGTCGTGAGCACAGATTGACAGCTGCGCAGTAGTTTATTGTAATTTTTCGGTCTGTTTGGCGGAATGAAGAATAATAACGAGCGTCGGTCGATGCTCGTCGTCTATTGGATTCTTACGTGCCGCGCATGTACACTTTTGACCAAATCACAGTAGCCAAACTACTGTGATTTGGTCAAAAGTGTACATGCGCGAGCTTGCCCCCACTACTGCCTATCTGTGCTCACCACTCGTGGTACCATCTGTATTGAGACAAGGTCTCACTTTGATAGATTATAAGGGTAGCCATCAAAATCGAGCGAAAAGCATAGCAAAACAACATTCCATGAACGATTACACACTGTGTATCAAATACAAAGAAACTATTATGTATACCATGAGGAAATGTTCGGTACATCCATTAATTTACCCCCTCACTACATGTTCATCCTAAATTCGCCCTAGTTTCGTGATTGGAATGAATGAATGATCAATCCAACCACTTTTTGGGTGGCTTTTTGATTTTATTTCGTAATATTTGTGCTAGAGGCAAACATACTTGGAAACACTTGATACTTATTAATATTATAAATTAGGTCTACATGCTACGCTTTCACGGCTAAACTACAGAAGCGATTTCAATGAAAATTGGCATAGTTTTGAATCCTGGAGATGAACAGATGCCATTTATCTTGGCAACATAGGGCAGTTTTAACTTAAATACAAATTGGGTTACAAACACTATCATTCATTATGGAGGAGTTATTCAACGTGCTCCTTAAATGTTTACTTATCAGTTTCAGTATAGGGGCAGTTCTTTGACACACAGGTTATATTATGGTCTTCCAAAAGGAACCTTTCATCTAGCTAGCTCCCAATATTGACCAGTTATAGGCCCAAATACTTTATACTTAAAGCTTTACCATCCAGTCAAAAGCTTGTATAATATTGTACAACATATTGATTCCAATGATAATATCCGTTCCGTCACGTGCCAGGTTTCAAGGCTTTCAGCAAGTTTTGTGAAAGACAAATACAATGTAATGAGCTTAATTGCGTGTACCGAGCTTTCAGGGCCATTGGATATACATAATACAATTACGAGGCAATTTGGTTTTAGGATAGGGTACAAAATTCTGAATACTAATTAGGGAGTTTAGTCCTAATGGACTTAATTTTATTCGTCAGTGAAAACTAAAATTGGAACAGTACGATCTTTTCGTTAGCATATTTTCGAATATAATTTTCAGAGCTGAGAGAAAAACTTACCTGCCCCGCTGTTTCTACGATAAAAGTATTTTAGGTCCATTTTTGCGGGAATACCCTTCTGCCACTGTTCAGTGGCTCGGTATTTTAGCCTTGAAAATGGACAGACACACTTCTACATTGATAATATTAGAAGGGATTCCTGCTTATTACTTAGCGTCGAATATGTATAGCGACAAAAACTCATACAACAATGGCGGACGAAAAATACACCTGTCCCAAAAAAATTAAATACTCATCATGTTTGCATTCAACGAGGGAGCGAACAATAACGTACCTTTATAAATACACGAAGGGTCATGACAAAGTGTAAAAAAAAAAGAAACAAACCCCATTTCAGTATTTCCCGCCACGTAACGAAGTCTCCGTAATAAATTACCGACAATTGTTGGTGACGACACGGTTCGTGCCAGTCGCAGTTAGCCTGGGAGTACAAAATATCGACTGGATGTTTTAGAACAGATATGCGGGAGTTAATTATGGAAAATGATATGAGAATTCCTTTTCACTCTCATTTGTGAGGAGGCCCGTGTTCAGCAGTGGGACATAATGGACTGATGATGTTATGAGAATTTAACAATTTCCTAACAAAACGTTCCTATTGTAGACCATAATCCCCTATTACATGAGATAGTTTAAACCAAATCTTGTCACACCCAGGTTTTAGAACAGCCACGGGTCTTTTTGTTATATGACATTAGAACGTGATGGAAATATTTAAAACCTGGGTTCACTCATATCACGAATAATACTTTGTAAGTCTTTGTTTGAAAACGGTTTCATTCGACACTACAATTTTCCACATGACCCCATAAAACTCTTTCTCGGTAGTAAAGCTAGCATTTTCAAGCTACCCTGGTATTTACGTTGGTTCCAGGTAACATCCAGCTCACGTTACCTTCGTGATCACAAGTGGAACTGTACAAAAAAACCCCTCATTTCTAACATCACGCCATGTGAATACTGGCCTGTTAAAATATTCATCCACCCTGCCCCATTAACTGACACACTCGACAAACAATCCTATACCCTTCAAAATACAGCTCATTATCGTCTGATAAATGTCACTTCACTGAAAAGTTGAAGCGCTGTCTTGTACGCCGATCTAAATTGGACTCTATCCGGAATGTTTTGACGTCATTTTCGACTGGTTCAACAATTAGGCAAAGGAAACTGAAATCGCTTGTAGTTCATCGGATTACAAATTAAATGAATCGTAATGAAGTAGCTGATAGTTCTCTCGGAGTGGCTCAGCGGAAGTCCCTCGTTCTACCGGAATTGTGCCGTTACGGAAATGCACTCGGAATAAGCTCTGGGTTTATTGACGTAGACTCTAGAATGTTCTTATGTTGAATTGAAGGTTTCACTGGATATTGTTAGTCTTGTATAACATGTTACATGATAGAGTAAATTAAAATGGCGCCCAACGTGGGACCAACATCGATAATAAACATGGAAAAAATACCTCATTCAATATTATTATTATTTTACAATATACCTAGTTACTTTGCTATTTACAAATCGTCTCATATAGAGTTTGAATTTGCCTCTTTAAGAAAATTCAGACAATCTTTCTTACGAAAAAGAACACTCCAAATCGTAGCACAAAAGGAAATCCTAACTTCCTAACAAATATTATAAATGCGAAAGTGAGTTTCGTTTGTTTGTTACGCCTTCACGCCTCAATTAATTAACAGATCATCATGAAATTGGGCACACAGATAGCCTATGGTATGGAGAAGGACAGGCTACTTTTTATCCCGGGAACGCAGGTGAAACCGCGGGGGACAGCTAGTTACTAATAAACTGTAAAAAGCCATCTCTAGAACTACAAGGAGCGCTTATGTTAAAGTTATGACGTTAGTTCAGACACATGCTGTAATTTTGTAAGCTTAGTTTAAAACTACATGAGACGTTACAACATTGCGCAGTTGATGTTTTGACATATTGCTTGTACTCATCATTAACATTGGAATCATCATCTGCCTGTCCTATTCCCTATTTGGGGCAATCTGTCTGCTTCTTTCATTCATCCCTACTATAATTTTGTACTGTCCACATTTTTCGGTCTTCCCCTTCCCGTATATTTATATTAACAAAAAAAAAATTCGTACTCATCGTTATAAGGTGATGATAGTGGTAGTGACGAAGGTCTCGGGTTCGAATCCTACACACCCTCAAATTGAAAATCTGTCGCCAAGCACCTATCGGTTTGTTTCGACAGCTGCACTTGAGAGCCAGTTCCTTCTAGGCTTTGTGTGCTTACCATCTTCGGCCACATCATCACTTACCATGGTGAGGTTTTGGTAAAAACAGGCCTATCAGCAGTAAAAAAAAGACAAATGTTTTTGGGTGGGAGTCAAACCTACGATATGCGGCGTGATATGTGGCTATCTTACCAAGGCTCGTCAAATCAATAAGAAATAAGTACCGCAACATTACACAAGCAACGTTTTGCGATTGTTCAAAGACATTTCTACGATGACATTCACATCGATGCCCGAGACACTCGCGACACCGACACCCAGCCACTCGATATTGTTATGGCAACGACGACTAGCACACATTGCTTCGTTCAGATAAGAATACATATAAACATACAGTATGGTGGACAAGCTGAGCGGGTAAGTGAACAAAATTGTTTTTTTTTATCCTGGGACATTCCTCCCACACAGTCACCTGATCCTAAACTACGCAGAGCTTGTACTATGGAAACCAGATAACTGATATAATACACATACTACTTTTTGTTTGTAAATACATACTTAATATACATAATTACACCCAGACTCAGGACATACATTTTCATGCACACAAATGCATGTCCTGTGTGGGAATCGATGCCACGACCTGCGGCACGTAAGGTGAACATTAAAAAAACTGCGCAGGCTGGCCTGTCAAAAAAAATTTTGCGAGTTATTGAGATTGGCCATAAAATTTTGCTAAAGTGAATAAAATAGAGAAGTTAATTTTGATCTACTTCTGAGTCCATGATTTTTAGGATAAGGGTAATTTATTTTTCAAGTACTGATAAAAGCAAATAATTAATCTAGGTACAGCGCAAAACTTCGCTGATGAATTAAAAATCTTCGTTTTTGAAGGTACAAAATTAACTACCAAAAAAAACATAATACAATATGATAATTGGTACAATTTCAAAGAGTCCATTCCCAACCCTCATCGTTTTCTCTTCCTGTTTCCCCCCAAAAAGGGTACTCTAATAAAAAATCTACTATATCCCTACCCGCGTCTAATGGACGGAAGGTCGTAAGTGGGAGGGGGAAGGAAATTGCACTTCGCGACGTTTGCCGACTCCTGACCTCTTTATTGTATGGAAATTGCGGCCGCATTCACACCGTGCGGCTAATGGTCTTCCACTGGGAATCACCCCCGTGGGGTGTGTTTGTTTTTTGTTACAAATAAAATGTAATGGGTGTGACTGTTGCGGAAATCAGTTTCGTTTGTTGTAATGTTACTGTGGAATGTTTGCGGGCAAATCTGTTTTTTAAGTGCCTCATATTGTAATCTAGAAAACAAAGGTTTTTGGGCAAATGTTCGGTTTTTTTTATACCACTATGGTGGCAAACAAGCATACGGCTCAACTGATGGTAAGCAGTTACCGTAGCCTATGGACGCTTGCAACACCAGGGGTATCACTCGCGCGTTGCCGACCCTGAAGAAATCTCTTCACACCCTTTTTGAAGAACCCCATGCTGTACTCCATTGGGAAAACCACGGCGGGGAGCTCATTCCACAGTCTGAGCATCCGCGGAATAAAACTCCTTTGAGCCCGCACAGTTTGAAACAATTCTGGTTTCAATGTGTGAGGATGGACTCCCCGTCGATTGTCAACTATGTTATTATATCATGACTCATGATCGACTAGAATCATAAGTATAACAAATAATAGAACGTATTTATAGTAACTGCGAAAGTGTGGCCGTAATGTTGGTATTGAAAAACAAAAGCTGGCGTCATCTAGGACGGCAACCCAGGGCCGTCACACACAACCGTTGCTAGGCAACGTATCATGTGGTCAGTTTAATCGAACTTTAACTATTTGTCAGTATTTTTTATTAAAAATTATTACACCAGAATACAAAGTTAGAGTTTTTTTAACTAGCTACTCGTATTAGTGCAAAGAAATATGTTTATATGATTTTACGTCCATCTTCTTGAATCGCTAATGCGATTGAATTGACTCTACAGTTTTTTTTGGCACATCGATGAAATATTCTGTCACGATAAAAAATATACAGTTCATAAAATATTATCATAAACGTAAAAACCGAACTCGATTGGAAAGTTTCGCCAACTAATAAAAATAAAAACTTTGCAACCCTACTGACCTGGAACGAAAAAAAAACCTGTGACGTTTAATAAAACCCAATCAATTCCAATCGAATCGGCACACTTTAAAACAAACACTAAACACAATCAGCTGGATACAGAAGGTCTATCCGAGTGTAAAGTAAATATTATGATCGTTTTATTAACAGAGAGCGTGGCACCTCGCGGCAAAGTAGTTAAGTGATGCCAAATAATGAATGCAAACACAAATTAATTGACTTTGCCTTCACATGGATTACAATCAACTTGTGAGAGACACTTAACATAATTTAATTATTGTGTTTGATCGCAGAGTGAAATCCATGTCATAGTTTTTTGGAAAATTAGCTTATTACTATTCCTATTTGTTATGATTGTTTCCGATCAATAACCTTAAATGAAACTTAACCGAAAAGATGCTGGTTTTAAAAATGAGACAGATTTCTTACAGTATTTTATAAATAATTTATAGAGAAATGTACTTGTATTTTAATACTGTTACCTATACTAATAATAATATAATAAAGCGGAAGAGTTTTATGTTTGTTTAAACGGGCTAATCTCTGAAACTAACAGTCGGATTCGAAAAATTCTTTCACTTATAGGAAGCTACACTATCCCCGAGTATTATAGGCTACTTTATATCCCGGGAACGCGAGTGAAACCGCGCAGAACAGCTAGTTTAAAATAAGTTGTTGAAGTATAACCATGGGCTTAGTACATAAAGCGATTAGTTATTATTATATTTCCAATTGAAGGTATTTTTTTTATACTACTTAGGCAGCAAAAAAGCATACGGCCCGCCTGATGGTAAGCGGTTCCCGCAGCCTATGGAACACTAGGGGTGTTACTCGCGCGTTGCCGACCTGCAGAAATCTCTTCACACCCTTTTTGAAGAACCCCATCCTGTACGCCATTGGGAAAACCACGGCAAGACATTCAAGTTTGAGATTTGTCTATTTTCAACAATGTATTTATTCATAAATGATATGACTATGCATTTAAATAAATACATTGTACCCACATCCATATTTAAACTGAGTATTTAGAAATGTTTTTCATAGTATAAAACTCTAGTTCGGGATGATGTCTAAGATGTATGACTTTATGCTGTAATAATAATAATTAAAACAAAGATGGCTGTTCGTTATACTATGTCCTAGGATATACATTTTATTAATTTGATGATATGATGAGTTTTAAACATAGATTGAATGCAGTAAATCTTGAAGTGAACTTAAAATAATAAAATCATTAAAAAACAATTTTACAGTCAAAAAGAAAATTTACAAACGACTGTGTATGTTTGGAATGATTCCAGAAAGTCTCCACTCGAGAGCCTTTTGTGTAGTTGAGGGGAGTTGTGACTTGTCCGGTGCCAAATGTCACTATCAACCTGCTAGCTTGATGTCTGTTTACATGCGGTGTGAACTTTTAAATTGAATTCTGATTTCGCGAGTGAAACAACTTATCTTTTAATTGTTAAATAGTTTTTGGGGGCAGTATTATGATTATAATCATAATTATAATCTAAATACAAGCTCATAACAAAGTCCCACGTTGGGCGCCAAAACGATCTAATAAAAATCTCAGCAATACACTATTCAAGAAATATCTATCTTAGAATATACACACAAGGGCTGTATTATGATGATGATTATAATTATAATCGAAATACAAGCTAACAAAGAAGTCCCACGTTGGGCGCCAAAGTGGATCTAATAAAAATTCCAAACGTACGCCATCCAATAAATATCTATCTTGGAATATACACACAATAATATTTCATGAAAAAGACTGCTCTAACGAGCCATGAGTATTTCCCATCCAAGAGACTGCAGCCAAGTTTTAAAGCCGCCATATTTTAAAATGAAAATCAGACAGGTAAATCACGGTAGATGGCGAAGATAGCGATATTGAAGATACTGTTATGGGGTAAAGTTTGGCGGAGATGTTGGCATTACAACATTGGATGTTATGTAAGATTCGGAAACGGGGTTTTGTAAACAAGTTGTCGTTTTTGGGGTAAGCTCAAGCTAAAATAATGTGTTAATGGGTCTAGATTAGATGCATACAAATGATAATTAGTTCTTAATGAGGTGATAATACGCAGTATTAATTGGTTAAAATGTATGTCGGCTTTAACTTTTAGGGGTGTTTTAATGGTATACTTAATTTACCAGGTCAAACATGAATTAATGCTAACGGAGAATTATCTAAAACTGTTGAATTTAGTTCTGAAATTTAAAATCGATTGATAAACCAAAGGCTCAGAAAATTTCATCCCAAATCTCAACTACATAATAATTTTGTTAAATCTGTACAATTTAGTTTAAATCTCTAAAAGTGCAGTCTCTCTTTATGAACGAAATCCAATTTCCATCGTTCAACACTACAAAGGAGAAAATACTCCCATACAACTGCGTTCGTCCCAATATTAACCAAAAATATTTTGTTAGCGGAATGCATTGTACATTTAAAATCTGCATGAATTATTTGAATACTACAGGAGAGTCTGCGGCCAATTTATAAATTCTTCTCACTCGGAAATTGCCATCAAAATCATCATTTATAGTTTATTTAAATCTATTTTCTGTTTTTTTCTTAACATTAGGGCCAAAGTCAACCACTAAATCCCTAATCAACGATACGGACGACACATTAACCTGGAATGCTTTTAGAGCCATAGCATATTTTATGACAGTAATAGAGGGAAAAAATACGCAAAATAAAAGTCCCAAAAATCATCATAACCCGAAATAGAGCCATCCATTCTCACGGCCATTAAAGCCGGCCGAAGAGGGACCGGCAAAATAGTTCCGCATAGAGTGCCAAAATGTTGATGCACTTAGCATAAATTTGCACTTTTTCAGCGTACGATGAATATAAATCATTTAGCGAACTGACCATTCACGGCGTAGATTCCATAACTCAATGATCGCGTACTAGATTCACTATTGAGTTTACGTTCCAATTTCATTAAGAGAAGTAAGAATGCTGATCTTAAGCCGGGTGTTTCTGCCAAATCCGTATGTTTTCCGAAGAGGTTATTGATTGTATATCCCAATAAATTGAAATGGAATAGAGAGAAAGTATTATGACGGAGAATAAAGAACATTGTAAGTAGATTCCTAAAAAACAAAAGTAACATTAAAAAACTGAGAGCTGTTCTTTAAGAGGTTTAAGACGACAAACTGATACACACAAGCTAGAAGGAGGAAGCAGATTTAAGCACTTATTAGTTAATAGGACCCAAGAAACTGAATAAAAACTCTACAGTAACCAAAGGAGTTAGCTAAACAGATCATATACAAGTCATCTGTAAGAACTATACATAATACAGAAAGATAAACAGGTGTTTAGTTAATGTATCTATAAATACATTAATCTCTAGATCATGTGTGGTTTTAGTGTACAGGTGTTTGAAATATGGATTTGTTCAGCTACTTACGTTGATCGTTCTACAAACAGGATGAGCTTTATCAGAAGCCCATCTCTTTTTGCAATATCTTAACTATAATAACGAGCTTTCAACCATACTATACAACCTACATAACCACAAAGCACTTAATCTCCTATACTTAATATTTATCTTCTATTAGAATTTCTACTAAAGATCCTTAGTGTTAGCACACAGACGCGGCTTATTTATGCAGCGTTACCGCTCGCATTACATATTATTCTAGGGCGCTGTATTCTTTTTTGCAACAATATTTTTATTGATAATGCTCAAATTACTTAAGTGATATCTCATATCATTGATCTAGATCCCGGCAAACTTATTGGCACAAATTAGGCGTAGTGGGGAATGGTTTGCGCAGGTTCACTGGCGAACATAAATGTACTCGTACATAATTGTAATTTATTATCTCGCACCCGCCTCCACTCCAGTCCCCGCACCCTACCAAAGAGACTTAAAATTTGGATTCCGTGCAGTTTACGTTTTGTGACAATACTAGTTACTATACTATAAATATGAAAGTACGTATAAACGGCTTAACGTGTTTGAAAGAATATGTTATGGATTAACAAATAGGATTATTTATCCCGCGAAAATAATAGCTTACATTACAACGAACGGCACGGCGTTCAGCCTCTTATCATACCTACATACAATTCAAAACTTTTTTGGTAGCGGTTTCGCACCTAAAACCGTCCGCCCCATTGTGCGTCAGTATCAAATTACCGTTCACCTAAGGTCGTGGCGTGGTACTTTCTCGAAGTAATCTCGAGATTTGCAATTTCCGCCACCAGGCGGACACTTCCCACCATTAAAATGTAAGGAGAAAGCTTCGACGCTTTGAGATCTTCGTGCGCTGGGAACGTTAGTATTCTTATAAACGTATTTTGTAATGTTATCGAATCTGAGGATTGGATATTGTAATTTTGATTAATCTATAAACAACCGGTACTCAAATGTCCGACGAGCCATTGGTGTTGGTCGGTGTGGTTGGCAAGACCTGTCACACCACAGGTAGTGGGTTCGAATCCCACTCAGGACAGACATTATTTGTCTGAGTCTGGGTGAAATTTTTTATTGATTATAAAAACTTGTATATATATTGTTAATTAAAATCTATCCCTATCATTCATCTTCCAATCCAGTCTTACATTTCTTGAATAAAATATTCTCATAAATTACAAGGGAAATATGTTAACAAGTGCAGAAGTCTTCAGATGCAGAGGTACTGTACTGCTATATCCCTTTTAAAATGAAAGTGAATATATTTTTCTTCCATTTTATAACCTCAACGACTAGTTTTAATGATAACATAGGTAAGTATATACAGTAGTAACATTCATGAGTCGACAGTCAACCGTATAGCATAGCATTAACATACACCCCGTCCGGTCCAAGTTTACACAGAGGATTTAACTCTGGAAATACTGCAAAACGGACGAGATCGGACTACCGTTAGCCGGATTACCACGGCTCGTGAAAATAAATAGATGTGTAGTAAGATGCAATGACGACGTTTTGCCGCTGGATAGAAACCAGTGTAGGCAGATTATCCGTTCGAGAAGTAAACTCGAAGCTGATCTTTATACTCAGGAGTGACCATAGAGTAAGTACCTAATTTGATCAAATCTGCAAATGCCGATGGAAATAACTCAAAGTGTAAGGGTGGGAAACCATATTTGCGTGGCTTCAACCCTTAAGATATAGTTGCCTTACTGACCCATCTGAAATTTCCACCTGTATGTGCCAAAAAGAGACAAAAATAGTACAGCAAAGTGAGACACCTGCTTGTCAAATATGGTTTTCTAACTTGGCCATGGTATAATCTCCCTTCTCTTCGTTTTTATGATCAGTGTGCCAAACTCTAAAGGCAAAATTCAAAAAGTATTTTTCCCCAACAAAGAGTTCTAGTGATCCATTGTTAACTCTATTTAAAAAAATCTTCATATTCAAACTAAGTGGAGACCATTTCTAGTTGGTTGCGTTTTTTTTTTAAACCAGTGTCAAACGGATTAATGCAGTTTCCGTTACGGTTAAAACCGGGTTTGCTGCATGGAGTAGCTGCAATTCTTCGTGTGTTTTAAAAGAAAGGAATCCAGTTAAGCTTTTATTCGCCCAAAGAGCAGCTCTACTCTGGAAGTACCTCCATCTTATAGAATACCGCAGCCAAATAACTTTATATTGTGATCCTGCGCGTGAGTAAGGTCGCCAGAGCTCATTGGCGAGGAGTAAGGGTAGATAACGCGTGAGCGATGCCTCGGTGTGTTGCATGCAAGCATACAGTAGTACCCAACTGATAAGGCGCGTCGTGAATCTTCGTAGTGGCCTCCAAGATTAACGAAAGAATGCTTAAAACTTACAATCAATCTTAGATCACTATGTATAAGGTTCATAATACACTGCAGCTGTTAGTTCCGTCTCACTCGCAAGTCACGCCCCTCCGCACGACGCGCGCTAACATGGCTGCAGCTGCCAAAACAATAGAAGTTTCCCACGCTTTGAAAATGTACAAAAAGTATCTTCTGGGCAGGTACATCGGTAAGCCATATCAGTTGGGTACTACTGTAACCGCTTACCGTCAAATATTATGTTCAGAATGGTAGTAAATGGAAGTAACGTGTACGATTGTGTACAAAGTGTACATAGTAATATATAATGTACATTTATTTCACGACAATTACATGCACACTACGCTCATTAAAAAAATCATGCACAAATATTAAAAATAATAAACGGCATTCATAGTATACATTCTTGTCTATGACTGCTTGAATAATAAATTATAGATTATATTTAAAGAGATAAAAATACTGTTTCATAAATTTTGTAATGTTTTTAAAATATAGGTATAAAATTAATGAAACAATCTTTACATAATTAAGTTCAATTTCATTTTCTTATGTGGATTGCTATTTTTAATTAATTAAATACTCTCATCGCAGGAAAAAGAAAATCAAGATCCTAGAGTAGTATTTTTGAAGAAAATATTTTACTGTAGAAAAATCTGTCGATAAGTAATTTAAAACTCCTTTCCATACTGAACTCGAGAAATTGAAATTGAACTAAAAAAACCGTCTGTTTCAGTTTGACTCAAATAAAATCAATGTTATCGAATCGTCTGCTTCGAAACAAGTTCGAACAAGGCTAAATCGTATTAGCAGTCACTTCGGAGTTACAGAGTTTATGTACTTACAGGCAGACAAACAAATGATTGAATTTTGTCGGATTTATTTTAAGTTAATGCTTGTTAAAGTCTGTACTCTAAGTATTACTAAAAAGAGTATTTTTCCATTAAACATTTCCCCCCTTATTAATAAATAAGGTTTAAGTCAGTCTTGTAACACCCAGATATTAAGAGCACTCAATTCGCCATACTTTCATACAAAACCTCCGTACTTATTATGGCGTTGTTAAACATTTTTTGTTAGATGTTTTGGACGAATTAGTATCTTGTGCACTATATCTAGCCTTGTATCTAGGCGAAATTAAAAAAAGTGTGAAACAAATTCAGTAAAAGCCTCCGAAAAACAGCGTTTTTGCTCAAATTTTACCTGATCTTTGGCCTTATCTGTACCTATACTGTCCTATACATTTTAAAAGTAAAGAAAATATTTAGATACCAGGCTTGCAAATGTATTGGAGATTCTAAATAACTAACTTTTTTTTCACAAACTTGTAAGATTTTCTCACAAGAAGTACACGCCTGGAACAAGTTTTATGATATGCGAAATCATGAATGACGACCTAGCGAAGCGGCCGCGAGTGATCAGCGGAATTTCCCGACTGATAACTGACGGCTCTGATGCTGTCTCCCTTTTTTCGAAGTGAGTTACGTTGGATGAAACAACAAGCTTTTAGACTATGCTTGCGTTGAAGTTGCGCCGGCCACAAAGGGCCGCCTTAAGATAGCCCCAGCCCTTTTTGTTTATATGACATTAGAAAGTGACGGATATATTTAAAACCTATAGGTATTACTTTGACTTACACCTTATTTATTAATAAGGGGATTTAAGTATAAAGGCTTACTTCCGAACTGATGGTAACTTCAACAGTGTCCACCGCCATAAGTTGCCACTTTGCCCTCCTAAACTGAATGGCTTTGACTTTGCGAGGCTTTATTTGTTTTTAGCCTCCGGCTAGCACTGACAGAATTGTGAGAATCAGAATTGTGAAAGTACAAGCTCTGCTCAGTTTGGGATCAGATACCCGTGTGTGAAGAATGCCCCAGGATATTTATTTACCATAAGTAAGCAATACACGCACATTACTCGATGACATTTTTCTTCTTATCTTCGTGAAGTCTGTCCTGGATAACATTGATTTTAAATGAGTCAAAAATAAAATAAATAAAAATACTTACATGTGTAGTCCCAACTGTCCTGGTCATTTTTGAACACGTTCAATCTTTCAGGCTGAAACAAACAAAATAATAATGAAAAACACGTTTCACTATTCGGTTGAGAGAGGTAGAGCATAGCGTTCATTCGCTGAAAGGGCAACTCCACTGTGGAAGTACCTCCAGTTAACAGAATATGTTGTGTAAAGTTGTGTTCCTGCGCGTGAGTAAGGTCGCCAGAGCTTATAGGGGAGGGGGGAAAAGTCGGCAACGCGTGAGCGATGCTTCGTGTGTTGCAAGCGTCCATATGGCTACGGTAACCGCTAACCATCAGGCGGGCCTTAAGCTTGTTTACCGACTTAGTCGTATAAAAAAAAATGCGATTGAAAATATATCCATTGAAAGTCTAATAAGATCACAATTCCAAGGATTGAATTATTTAATTTTCAAGGATTCCTTAAAAAAAAAATATTAGCTACCAAACATTAGGTACACAAAATCAAAGCCGAAACCGTAAAATGTAAAGGATAAAAAGTTTGTACAATAGTGCGTGTTATTATTTGAAGAACGAGACGGGCTTTTACATCCTTACGCTGACTTTTCGGTGAGCTAGAGGGGTTACAACCGGGTAAGACTTTAGGTGGCAACGCTTGAGGGCGTCCCCGAATGGGGCATGAACCAGGGAGTTACAATGGGGAGTAGAGACGGATTTTAACGAGATTGGGGATTGTCGGATTACTGCCGGCTGCTCGGGCCGCTTGAACGGGACGAGACTGTGTACGAACGTGTAACCTTTTATGAAATCACCATCATCTATCTCGAGTCCTTATCAAATCCTCGTTCGTCACAAGCGCCAGTTTATTTCCTCCGACGTGTAGTACAGTTGTCATCTCACAACCGCGACGGCGGTACAAACTACAAAGCCCAAACAAAGACAATCCGCGGGCGCCGACGTTTACGTCGAGAGCTATTTCACACTTAAGCACTAAACCACTTTGTGGACTAAAATGGCTTCTGCAATCCATCTGCTATGACTATGAGTTACAGCTAAGCGATTGTTTCGAGTTTGTAATCTGTTTAAGTGGCGTTTTGTTTCGACTTCTTAAGGAGGGTGGATTAAAAGCATAATTCATCCATTGCTATACAACTGATACGCGAGTGCTAAAGGAACTTATTATTCATGTTATAAATCTCAAAATGTGTCCGATTTAAAATTCAAAATGGACATAGGCTGTTATTAAAATTTGGGCGCGAATTAACGATTACTACGTAAATAGATCGTTTTCAAAAATTTCCATCAGGGTTTCAGTACTACACTAAGAACATTTATGAGTCAATGTCAATCAAGTCATGAGCATTAGGTATGCATTTATAATATAACCCCCTTATTCAAAATCGCTTTTTAACTAAATCAGTGTAATAGTGTGCCCCGTCTCACTTTTTCGATTACCAAATGTCACCTGTCAGATAGACTTCCGAATTTTAGCTAATCATGACATGGGCGCCGGAAGGATTATTTCCATGAAGGTGCATGTACTGTATCCAAATATTAGTATACATAAGTAACTGAAGACATAATTTTATATGCATCGTTATGATACCTGTAGGTAGGCGAGTTCAGCCTGGGTGCTCGCCTAATTAACTTAATTAAGGCTAACCGGCCGGTGCATAGTCAGAGTTCATAAGAAAAGGATATAAAATAATTTCTTCCTTAGCAGGGGGGTGCATATGTACCCACTCCTTGCACCTCACGGCGCCCATGACTATGCTAAACTTTTATATTAGTAAGCTAAACAAAAAGCTATCTCATTCCTAAAGAGGGGTAAATGTTCTTTAGTATGTTTAAAAAAAATCGCTTCCACCATACAAATAAAAATATTTATAAATTACAGATGAGGATTCCGTAGAAATTATCAAATGACACTATAATCTTAATTTGGATTTGTTGCCCGTTGATCTATCTTGGGCTGCCATGGTTACTGACTAGTTTGCGCCCGCAGTTTCACACGCGTTTTTCCGGACCTATTGTTTTTCCGGGAAAAAGTACCCTATGTGTTAATCCAGGCCATATTCTGTGTGTCAAATTTCATCTAAATTCGTTCAGCCGTTGATGGGTGATTGAGCCACAAACATCCAAACGGTATGATCTACATACCTCCCAAGTTTTATCAAAATCCGTAAAGCCATAACTATGTGATTGAGTACGATAATAAACATAATATGTTAGTAAGAACATTTCGCAACGGAACCCTAAAAAATAAACCTCGGTCCCGTAGTCGTGTCTCGTGTCGGACGGAACGAGGTAGACATTTTTATTTCCTCTTAATCGGAAGTTAAACGCTTTTGTATTTTTTTTGTTTTTGCTTACATTTTCCGTTGTCCTTTCATAATTTGCAATTTTACCACGCGAAAAAGATTCGACGACCTACTTTTTTAATGCAATGGTACAGATTTAGTCAAGAGTATATACAACCGAAGCACGGTATTAATCGATCGGCAAAGTTAAGCTGGTAGCTTAACTTTGCCGATCGATTAAGACCGGACCTGTCGCGGTCGGTATCTGGATGGGTGAACACCTAGTGGTATTTTAAATAAAAAGGCACGCAAAGCCGTTGGTCCCGATTATCACTTAATTGTGATAGTCGTTAAGCTAGTTGGAGGCCTCCTAGGCGGCTTGAAAACTCCAACAGTAGGTTGACCACTAGCCTAACACCACCGATCCGCATTGGGTACACGTGGTGGAGTATCTGCCCATTCTCTTTCAGTTGCAAGGTAATTTTAATAATTTCGTCAAATTGTTTATAGGTACAGGCTGGATACGACGATAAATCAAACAACGTGAAATACTCATAAAAACAAACAACTTATACCTCGGAACTAACTTCGAAATCGCAAAAAAAAAAAAACACCTTTATCACATTTTAGCCGAGGAGACATAAGACCTTTTATCGTATCGTCGTATCCACCCCCTGTACAGTCGACATAAACTTTAAAAATTAACTGAATTTCTTAGTTAGTCTTAATTTATAGTCGTTAATAAATAGTCGGCTTCAATTTCAGCTTATGCCAGAAACCGACCTTCAGTCTTCATACAGTTTACTATAGGTCCTTAACATGCAGAACTTTTCATCGGAGAACGCGAGCAAAACCGCTGGCGGAAGCTAGTATAGCCGAACCCTAAACTAATTACCCTTCGCCCTTTGACAAGTTACAAAATGGAATATAATGGCCCTACGCAACGTTTACGGTATATACAAAATAGGGCCATTATGAAGCTTCCGGGTTGGATCGATTGGTGGGGCTGTACTTACCACGTCATTGTGTGACGGCCCTTATTAGAACCCTCATGTGATTTACAGCAGGTTGAGTGACTGTGAGAGGGTTGGACTTGGTGCATTTTGATAAAAGGTAAATGTTTTATGTGGTTGTTTTTGGATATTAACAAAAAAAATTGAGCTCAAAACAAGTAATTGTAAAAATTTTAAATTTTAATACAAGCTTTTAGTGGTGACTGTACTTTTTGTTGTCTGTACTTGCATTGTCATCCAATATACTAATGTATACCAAATTTCAGCTCAATCAGACACTGGAAAGTGGGTCTTTAACTTGCAAGATTGGGTTACAGACACCGGACAGGTGAAACCAAATAAAAGCTTGTAATAATGAAATGGAACAGAATGAAACTCTATCTCACTAGAAATGCATCACAGTAACAAAATGGTTTCGCACTGTGCGGTTGCAAAGGAGCTTCCTGCCGTGGTTATCCCAAACTCTTCTTGAAGCATGGGATTTATCAAGAAGGGTGTGAAGGCAACTCGCGAGTGATAACCCCTGGTGTTGCAAGCGTCCATAGGCTACGGTAACCGCTTACCATCAGAAATTATTATTGAAATAAGGAAGGAATGAAAGATTGATTGACAGGACGAGGAAATTCTTTCAGTCGATGGAAAAATCAAGAGGAACGATGGATTTAAAGCAAGTTTAGTAAAACCAGTCACTCAGTCACTTTCTATCGTCATATAAAAAAGAGAGACGAGGCTATTTTAAAACCTGTATTTGCATTAAACCGGGTTTTGTATGAGGGTTGGTGTTCTGCAATAACTTTTTTTCTTAAATCATCTCAAGTTCACACACTCCATCAGCTAACTGTGCGAATGTTGTAAGTACATCCATTTATACCTAAATGATTAATGTAACACGCTCATTGTACACAGGGTGGCATTATCAAAAATGTTCACCATTGTGCTCACCCCTGTATGGCTTACCTGTATGGCTGTGACAATGGGTTTTTATGAATTTCATGTTATTCAGCTACAGTACACTTTTGGTGCGGGCAATATTATTTGATAACAGTTTTATTACTGACAACATTTATATGTGTTAATTTTTATTTTTTTTTATGTTACTTGTAAGCTTATTGGCATATTATTTGGCAAATATATTCCTGTAAAAATACACCTTAAACGATAGGAATATCTGACATTATACTATTTACAAACGACCATTGTGTAAAAATATACGCATACAAAATTCTTGACGAATTAAAAAAAGCCAGTCAGAAAAGATTAAATATTTTTGTATTCATTTAAAACCGATCGTTCGCATCATGCGTCCAAACACGGCAGCGGTTGAATCGCAAATCACGTGCATTCGAAATTCGAATCGAAACCGAATACAATATATTTTTTTTAAATCTTATTACTTGCACCAGGCTGTGGCACGTACGCAAACTGCCGGGATTTTCATTTTACAGAATCGGTAAATAGTGGATTTCATTCTGAGCCGATTTTACTTGTTTCCTTGTGAACGAATTATTCGCTCGCGTGTGTTTTAGAATAGCTTTTGAGATAGTGTTACCAACCGGCTTCATCTAAATTAGCATAGTAACTTGAAAATAATGTGGGAATAGTTTTTTGAAAAAATTTGCTTGTTTCTACAACTATACAGGGTGTTGTTTTGGTCGGCGACAAGCGACCCAGGAGCGGTAGTACAAAATATATATTCCCCAAAAATGGACTTAATTCCATTAAATACTGTAAATATGTTGAGAAATACCTTATTCAATTTGAAATAAAATTACCTTAAAGTATGGTTACGAGGCACGTGCACAGACTAGAGCTAGGCACAAGCCGCCATCGCCCCACCCCTTTACTCCCCTTGTACTCCCGTTGAGTATTATGTCTACATTTTAGCTTATTACGTGATTTTTGAAAATTTTATTTTTTTTATTTTTGTTATTAAAAAAAATAAAGTAATTTTTTTATATTTTTTTTAGCACCAGTATCATTTGTATTATCGACCCTGAGTCGCTCGTCGCTGACCAAAACAACGACCTGTATAGTCTACTATGTTTTTGTTTGGCAAAATCTACCCCTTGAAGACAGTTCTGCTAAAATCCTCACCAAGACATTTTTGTTAATGTTAATTAATTACCTACTGATGATGATTAGCACTACTCAAAGCCAGTACAATGTCCGACCCATGTCCTATACAACCATTCAAGCATCAACCACCATGCAACTAACTTAGTTTATAATGACTGGTACCTGAATAGTTGTATCGGAGTAACCATGGACAAACCGAGGAGTACGTGGTATATAGGAGTGACACGCTCCGGGATGGGAGAGGACGGCCAGCCAATCGCAGCCAGCTAACCACAATCGACCGTCTGTTCAGCCTATAGCCAATATTGGAAAGTGGGAAGACGGGTATCATAGAGAGGGATTTAATTCTTTGTTTACGTTATTTTAAGGTGATTATTGCTCAGTGGTAGTGACGTCGGATGCCGAGACTAAGGTCCCGGGTTTGAATCCTACAATGAGCTTAAGCTTTCGATGAAAGAAATCATCGAAGGATAGGTAGGGGCACAGTTGGCTACCATTTTCTAGTTGAGAATCTCTCGCCAATTAACTATCGGTGTGTTCCGACAGCTGTTCTTGAGAGCCAGTTCCTTCTAGGCTTTGTGTGTGCACCATCTTCGGCCGCATCATCACTCACCATTGTGAGATTGTGGTCAAACACAGATCTATAAATAGGAAACAAGAAATATGTGGTTTGAACACACCTTCTCCATTGCAAGTGACATTTTACAAGCTTTTATTTAGTTTCACCTGTCCCGTTGTCTGTAATGGAATTTTGCAAGTTAAAGACCCACTTTCCGGTTTCCGATTGAGTGCGATGCAATATTATGATGACGTGGAGCTGATCTGATGATGGAGCTGGAAGGTGGCCATAGGAACTCCGTAATAAAACCACATAACTCCATCTAGTTTGGGCTTTTTTGATTCGTCTTGAGGAGTACTTTGTCGCAAGTACAGTCAACAAAAAGTACAGTCACTCAAGAAAAAGCTTGTATTAATAGTTACATTTTTAATAAAGAACTTGTTTATAATAATCATTGCACTTTACTTTTTTTTTTTTACTGTTTATAGGCCTGTGTTTGACCGCAATCTCATCATGGTAAGTGATGATGCGGCCGAAGGTGGTAAGCACACAAAGCCTAGAAGGAACTGGCTCTCAAGTGCAGCTGTCGGAACACACCGAAAGGTGCTTGGCGACAGATTTTCAACTTGAAAGTGGTAGCCAGCCAGGCGGGTACTACAAAGTACCCTACCACCGTGCTATGGTTACCTCACGATGTTTTCCTTCACCGAAAGCTCAAGCTCATTGTAGGATTCGAACCCGGGACCTTCATCTCGGTATCCGACGTCACTACCACTGAGCTATCATCGCCTTAAATTAGAACTACTACTGTTACTAAAAAGATTTTAAGTTTAAACCCGCTAAAGTAATGTAGGCTACAAAATAAAATAAGCCATCTTTGCCTTTGCCTCGGTGCGCTATGGGCGGGTGGATTTTTAACTTTTTTCGCTGAAACCTGGACAAAGGAAGCTGTCTAGTAAGCGGAATTTGCGAATGAGTATCACTCTTGTTTTATTTTAATTTGATATTGGGGTATTTTGCAGGATATAACAAGAAGAGATTTTTTTAGAGTTTTTACGGACGTGAATTTTAACTGATTCTGGTATCCTAAGACTATTGGGTATGTGTGACATCCAGGAATAAATCTGTCGGGATTCGCTAAGATAACCGCGCTTAAAAATATGGTAACATACAGACTAAAATAAGCTAATTAGAGATAAGGTATGGTAGCCATTACACAGCCACCCAGTTTGTATTGTATTTAGTAACTTAAATGTAACGTAAAGTATACTGAGAAAAAGGCTAATTTCCAATACAATAAAATAATACATTATGATACATGTGTGCAAAGTTGTTCATTACAGACGAGGCGGTATTAAGCAACACAGACCCGAGAGTGTAATAATCAATGCACACGCGTGTCATACGACGTTTTTCAACACACTAGCGAGGAAAAAACCAGACTTGTATTTTTTAAGTAGATTTTTGGATAACATGTTTTTTGACAGCGATGCTCTCACACTGTTTATCCGTTTAAATTAAGAATGCTTCGTCTACACACATATCAATTGTATTGAGGTACAAACTTAACATAATCGCGATTATACCTATCATAAAACTGTGCGGTAATGTAAAGTAAAAAGCACTAGTGCGTAATAAGCTGCATTAAGATACTAAAAACGGTGCAATAAATGTCACTTTATGAGCAAGTGTGTTGAAAATAATATAAAACGACCACTCAAAGCCGGTCGCGTTTAAGTGGTCGGCAACGCGACACCAAATCAAACAAACGCACTCGTCGGCACTTACCTACCGCGATGGTGGCGTTGTGTTACACCCCGATGGACAAACGGGGAGGGGGCTTAGTTATGTCGTAGATATGGCCAATTGACGGCTGGTTCATGGAGAGTGGTTCCATACCAAAAACGAAAGAAATATTCCATATAGTATAACTTTTTTGTCCGTCTGTCGGACCATCCCTCTATCGCAAGAATGGAATCAGGTATCAGGTTTAATACTACGGTCCCTTGGAACTAGGGTTGCCATCTCCAAAATCTGGCAACCAGGACAAGCGTGAAAGCCTCGGATTTTGGAACTTGGAACCCGGACATGTTAACAGTGCATTTTTTTTATATCTCAGTAAAATAAAATAGTTATGATTGTTGTGACTTGAAAAATCCGGACAAAAAATGCAACCCCGCCCGGACGCTCTCCGGACGCCCTCTAAACAAGGACAAATCCGGGGAAACCCGGACGGATGACAACCCTACTTGGAATTGTAGTCAGCGCAATCAAAAGGCACGATATAATTACTTTTCATTCCATTACCATTTGGAACGGTTTTTCAATTTTACATTTCACGGTTTCGACGCTCACCGAAGATATTGTATTCGGTAAAATGTATTAAAACAATTTAGGTAAAAAATAGTAAATCTTACCTTTGCGAATTCAATTTTGAGTGTGCAGCATCCGGAGTATATGTCGCAGCCGTGTAGTGCCTCCTTCGCTCTCGTCGCTGACTCCACACTTTCAAACTTGTGACCAAGAGTTAAGGATCATATTGTTTTGACACATTTGACATTGGAATAAAGAATAATGCGTATGTATATATAGAATTCTACAATAAGTAAAAGTATAATTCTACAATAAGTAAAAGTATAATTCTACAATAAGTAAAAGTGTAATGCTACAACAAGTAAAAGTATAATTCTACTATAAGTAAAAGTATAATTCTACAATAAGTAAAAGTGTAATTCTACAACAAGTAAAAGTATAATTCTACAATAAGTAAAAATATAATTCTAAAATAAGTAAAAGAATTATATTCTTCAATAAGTAAAAGAGTAAGTTTTTAAATGCCAAATTGGGTCATTACCAATATCGTATTCGAATCAATGTAGGAGTTTCATTAATAAAATTCATCGTAGGTTGGAACGATTAACGAACGAACGAACTATGTTTTTACCCAATGCAGCAAAAGATAATTTTGAATTACCTCCATTTAAGTCTTTTCTGCATAAAATAAGATCACCAACATTTTGAATAATTCCGTCTCAACAACTAAAAGTTTCAATAAAATTTCAATCGGCAATCACCAAGAAACCACAACTATCATAAATTGAGAGATATTCCCATTCGTTTATTTTCACACTTCAATTTTATCGAAAGTAGGGAATTAAAATAATAAATTTGCTATCTTTAAGTATTAACACATCCCACACGCATTCCTGGCAGGAGTGTTAAAAAACCATATGTTTTACTCTAACCAGAGGCAATCAATCAAAATAGCAGACAAAATAAATAATCATTGCCTTCGTTGATGTATTGGTAAACGTTAATGGTTGTACGTGGGAGTGTGAGCGGGGAAGTTCACAAGCGGAGCGATTAGCGGGCATGCACGTGTTAGAATATTTTAGCAAATGGTAAATTATTGTATAGCAATACAAAAACATCACAAGTATTGTTTTTACAAGTGAAATAGGTTTTCAACTACCAGAAAATCAGTCCTTAGAAAAATCCAAAAATGCTATTTAATTTAAATACCGTTAAGAAAGATGTTTACGTATTTATTTATCAACCACCTATTAATGATAAAACCACGAAGTACACCATTTAAATTGTTTAATAAATATTTTACATATAATATAAAAGATTAATTTTAAAAGTTAAATAACGTAAAAGTGATTAAATTACATAAACTCTAAAACCTTTCGAACAGAAATCACAAAGATAGCAGATTAAAGGGCAAGTTAACAGAACCTATCCGAACTAGATTACCGTTCGGATTCAAACATCAAACTGTTATTACGCGAATAAGTTTGAAAGACATTGAGATTATTCAAACCTCCCCGACGTTGTAGAAATGCTACTTTACTTTCTGTAATATCGCATAGGTTGTGGTCACTTTGTGAGCGGGAAGAGAGGATATATTAGATTTATTATACATATTTTTATTTTATAGATCGTTACTTATATTTTTTTTATATGACAGCCCATTTTGAGATTTAACGTGTCTGACTAAATAAGAATATAATGTACATATTCAAGTACGAAATCTTATGCATCGTTCTTGAAAAGCATAACCTCTAATCCTTCTTACATTAATCGTTCATCAGTCTATAAATGTCCTCTGGGTCATTTTTATTTTTAACCGACTTCAAAAAAAGGAGGAGGTTCTCAATTCGAATGTCTTTTTTTTTTTATGTTTTTTACCTCATAACTCCGTCATTTATTAACCAATTTGGAAAATTCTTTTTTTATTTGAAAGGGTACACTTCCCGTTTGGTCCTATTGTCATCAGATCAGGATTTGATTACTTCTTAGTGTACTTTGAAGTCGGTTTAAGTTTTTTGTAAAACAGTCCAATTATTAACTCAACTAAAAATACATTAGAGAAAGTTAAATAACGCTACATAGCCAGCGCTTCTCAGACCTCTACCTAATATCGCAGGCGTCTCTTATACAACAATTTGGGTGCGAAACTTCAGAGTAATTTGAATAAGTCCGTGAACGGAATAAGAAAAAAACATAATTAGGATGAACATCAGTCGAGAGTTTATTAATTTTTGGACCACGCGGTGTGATGGAGAAAACATTAAATATGTATGGATGGTAAAATTTTACGAGGTCTGCAAGTTGACAAAATTAGAAAGCGCAGCTTGTGACGTTTATGTATGAAGTTTGAAACAAGTCTGTGATTTCGTAAGATAATTTATGTGACAAAACAAAAACTTGTGATAGGCGATAGTACAACGGGAAGCATTGAGCATCCCTGGGATATATTGTGTCCACTGATGTTTGTGTTGAATGAATGGATCTCTGCACAATTTTAACATATTTAAGTAGATACCAAAGAAGGCAATTAAGCTAAGGCACACGCAGCTTAAGAGGAAAGGATGGCTGCAAGAAATTTGAAAAATAGGTATTTAACAAATCTATTGCTGTCGCGCTGTTGCTGGGATATAAATGTATGAGGGACGATAGAGACAACTGCAGCTTGGATCGATTATACCTATTTAAAATAGACGAAATCGCTATTTTGTAATCCCCAGTTTCCTCCTCTAATACTAGATCGAATTTAATTTTTTTTTTCAAGAATAGTAATAAGACGGGCTATGGCTATGTCTGCCGGTTTTCCTTTTATTTTTTATATTCGTCAAATTTGTTTGCTGGACGTCTGATAAGGGCAGTAAAAATGGTCAGTTTTTGTGATTTTAGATGGCTCCTAATTCTTATAATAATTAATTTATGGAGAAAAACACAACCGAGGGACATACGGTGGTACCTACAGATTGAATGGTAAAATAATCATTGCTCTAATGTCAGTATCCAGAGAGGAAAATGAGGATTACGTTTGTATGGAACAAACGCCACCAGCGTCTCCTCTTTATTTTTTATATTCGTCAAATTTGTTTGCTGGACGTCTGATAAGGGCAGTAAAAATGGTCAGTTTTTGTGATTTTAGATGGCTCCTAATTCTTATAATAATTAATTTATGGAGAAAAACACAACCGAGGGACATACGGTGGTACCTACAGATTGAATGGTAAAATAATCATTGCTCTAATGTCAGTATCCAGAGAGGAAAATGAGGATTACGTTTGTATGGAACAAACGCCACCAGCGTCTCCTCTTAATCCTAAATAATCGTGACTTATCTACAACTCACACTCATGTAAGTATAATTATACGTTCTGCAGACTATCGGCAGTTAATCGCCAGACAAAATGGCTAACGAAGCGAACGTTTAGCGTATAATAAACCCACGTCCTTTCTGAAAGAGGGTCGATGCACGAATAACCTTGATGCTGAACGCACGTCTTCAGATGGTCCGCTATAACACCGACGCGTAATAAATGTTTATTGACTTATATAAGTCGTGTAGCGATTAGACGATCGATGTAATCGCGGTATTTTACTCCGTTCTAAATTGTTTGATTGCGGTTTTAGACCGTTTTGATTCTATTGACTTTGTCAGGGTTCAATGCATGCGTTTAATTTCAATGAGGATTAGATTAAAGTTAGAATATGGTTCATGAAATGAGTTCTGTTGTTCTAATTGGTTTATTTATGCATGTAAATCACTAAAATTAATAATGCCAAGCGACAGTGATACAAAACCACAAAATATCTTTATGAAACTATTAAAAACATTAATTCCTATTAAAGAACCCCTTCTTTCTGGTTTGTAAACTAATTGAAAATATAGCGATAAAATATTTAAATAAATACCAGATGAAGAAATCTTCAAAATATACACTCCGGTATAAAAGTCGGCCTACTGTTTAACAGCCCACGTGTCTAAAATAATTCATACATATTTTTTTTCTCTAGCGCGTCCGAAGCGAAACAGTTTTGTCGTAAATCACGTCCATTTTCACAATCGGAACGATATTTATATTATCAAAACCATATAAAATGTACGCGTGCGTTTATGATTCATAGGCGAGCGATGGCGGCTGTAATGTCCAAATATTTTTCTTTTATTTCTCTATTATTTTTATCTATTTATTTATTTAGGTGAATGCTGATGATTCATTTTTCAATTCTCATTTTTGAGTATACCAAGCATATTATTATTTAGTGAAATCCAGTCGGTAACAAGATTTGAACCAACGATTAAATTGTTTAATTTAATTCAGAATATTTCCATAGTCAACAATAAGCTTAATAGACGTGCTGGCTATACATATCGTCGATAATTATCCTCAATTTACGAGCTATTTAAGGCAAAAAGATGGATACAAAGGATGGTAGTTCTTGAGATTAGCAAGTTCAAGCATACCCTACAAATTCTTCAGCTTTATAATTTTAGTATACCTACACTGGTGCCGATTTTGTTGTAAATCGCACTAAACTAATTTTAGTCACATCACATCTCTTTCTTACAAACATTATCTAGAAAGGATAGAACATATTTAAAGCTGTCAAATTAGCCTTTGCCGTCTTCATTTGCGGGTATTTAGACGTAACCGCGATAGATGGCGACTAAATTTATATTGAAAACAAGCATTGGACTAATGACAGGACTAAATTTCTTACATCCTTTTCTTATGTGCTTTGTTAGAAAGAGACATAGTGAGATTAAAATAAGTTTAGTTGTAAACAATAGAATCAGGGCCATTGTCTAGTTATCTCACATCTTTTTAATCAACTAATTAAGTTTTACTTAAATAATTAACAAACGTCTTTTTAATCAACTAATTAAGTTTTACCTGACGTTGAAACGTAAATAAACATTTTTACGACTGGTAACATTAAAATGCAATTAACATCGTAAAAACGTCTACAATTTAATGCTAATTAATCGTGATTCATAAGTTTATGTGGGGGAATTCATGGTATTAATACTCGTTGATTATATTTGTAGAGATCGGTAGATATCAGTTTTTTTTGGTATTAAAGGTCATTTACTATCATAATATCCAAAAGATATATTTGTTAACCCGTTGGTTCTCGCGAGGGACGCGGTTCCTCATATTATAACAATTGATGTCATTGTTATATTTTTAACCGCGAACCAAGCGATTAATGCCCGATTTCAATAATTTACGGACCGGTATCGGTTAAGAGTTATTAAAATTAAGACTCTTAGATCTTTACTAATAATGAAGCAAAGCCCTCCCATATGGAAGTAGCTATCACAGGTAAAATTAGCTTACGAAATGATCTACATGCCCAGTTTGTCAATAAAAAAACCTACCATTGGTAAGCAAAACGATTCGTTTTTGTTTATTGAAACCGGGCATAAGTTGTATTGAATTACATAGCTTTCCAATAAATTGCTTGTATTGGCATAAAAAATACAAAAATATAAATATGTCAATGAAAATCGTGGAAAGCAAGAATAAATCAAATCTGATAGCCGGTACTGATTATTACAATACGATTAATTAAATAAAACTTTTTACCAATTATTGATGTGTTCATATTCAAATCACGAAATATCGGGGACACTACACATACAACAATTTTTACAAAAGATTTTTATTATTTTATCGCTGAAACAGTTATTTCAAAATATTCGATAGATAAGTATCCTAAACAATAACTATTAACGTTCCCCATTTAGAAAATGTTAGCAACAAACAAAAAACCATAAAGTATAAATGTTTAACTGTCCGTTTATTTATATTCGGTTTAACGGTTCATGGAACGGGGGCATTCATGCGAAGTTAAGGTAGGGAGTTAGTGTAAGCGATTTAAAATGTAACCAGCATGTTCATATTAGAAAATAAACAGAAATTGTCAATGAACAAGATTATTATTACAAAGCATGTGTTCCCGTCATCTGACCAATGCGAAACAACAACAAAAACCGGTCACGAAGCACAGTGGTGCCATCAATTCTTATTTCAAGGTAGTCTATCAGCACAGACTAGCATAGATTATTTTTTACTATTTTCTAAACATATTTCGCTTTGTCCCTCCAATAATATATTTTTATTTTGGATTTTTCATAGTTTTTTTCGAAGCTTCACAGTAAAAATCATTTTAAGGTCTCTTGAACATGAGGTTTTCTGAAATAATTGTTAACTATAATTTGATAAACGTAAAATAAATTAAATTTTAATGTCATCAATTACTAACTTATAAATTTCAAGTTTCCGCTCCGCTTATAACATCGCTCACACTGCCACCTCGCCTCAAACGAGGTGTAGAAAAATATACAACTTTATTTTTATTGGCCGGCCCAATTTCCAAAAGAGGCGCAACAACATCTTAGATATAAAAACCCGTTAACAAATATATGTTGATGGACAAACAACTATTCAGTTTATTCTAATCTATCTATACTGATCGCTGTTCATTGACTGATCTGATTTGCGATACAGAAAGTACTTTCTGCTTGTAGAAATGTTGCACCATAGAGTAAGAATATTAATAGAGCGACTATACTAGAGTACGGTCCTTGAGCATCGGTACGGTCCAAATGCCTTGAAACGAAGTGCGCGTACATAGTTTGAACGACTAAAATACATATAATGAATGCCTATTTCTCGTTTTTTATCGAGAAAAAATGACAAGGAATCCATATCGACATTTTGTCTGACTGTGGCTATTTTACTTTGTTGAACAAAAACATATACTTTGGAAAAAATAGCCAATACACTCAGATTGTCCAAAAAATATTCAAAAAATGTGACCTTGTTGAGTTTTTTGCCTGTTCTTCCGAGTTGAAGGCCGACTTACGAACTGGTGGTAACTTCAGTAGCTTTGACCTTCATAAGTGCCCTACTAGGGCCTAAATTGAATAAATCACTTACCATGGTGATATTGCGGTCAAACACAGGCCTATAAAGAGTAAAAAAAAAAATGGCTTTGACTTTGACTATAAATCAACTAGTGAACGATATATCTGTGAATGCATCTATATGGAAATAGTTCACGTTTCGCACAAGGTAACGTTGTTAACGCTATCACTCTATAGTATTCAACTCTATGGTTGCACCGTTTTAAACGTCTTTACCACGTTTTTAGGAGTTCATATTCATGTTTTTTTAAATTTCATATCCATGGGCAAAACATCGTCACGGGTCTGTAGCTCATAAACTGACTGAGTTAGCGCCTTTGCACATTATAAAAAAAAAATCTAGTGTCTTATCTGACACAAGATATAAAATGTATGGGCGTGTCTGATCAGACATTTCTTGTAATATGCACAGTCTCATATAACCACCAGAGCGACTGAATGTCTTATAAGACATGTCTGATAAGATAAGGCACAAGACATTTTTCTTATAAGGCAAAGGGGCTTACAGACCTGAGAATACGAAGCTAAGCTGTGAACTTATTTAAAAAGTTTAATCTATTGAAAAGGATATTCAACCATCGCTTGCACACCATTCTTCTTGAAGACCACGATCCTGTGCACTTGACCGTGTGGTGTACTTATTGTGTGTATTACGTCCTGTAACAAAGAAAATTACTGTTAGATTTTGTATTAATAAAGTCGAGTTAAAATAAATAAATATCCTGGGACATTCCTCACACACGGTCATCTGATCCCAAACTAAGCAGAGTTTGTACTATGGAAACCAGATCACTGATATAATACATATACTACTTTTTGTTTCTAAATTCAGAAAATCCAACGTTCGAATTTCCACTTCGACTACGATCCAACTCATAGTCGCACAGAATCATAGTCGCTTACACCTACGGCTACGGTCTCGTAGAGCTGCTACGACGTAGCCTTTATGGCCTACGACCACGTTAGCTACAAGGCACAAATTATTTAATATGGAGAAAGCTTTTGGATTTGCCTTCTCCATAAAACCAGCGGTGAATGGATGTGAATAGGCTTACGAGGTCATCATTCTTAGGGTCAACGCTCACTTTAACAGCACGGCTACGCCTCGGCATCTACCTTGCCATGCAAGTGAGGCCTTTAAATCGTATGCGTTAAAGTAAATTTTACAATGACTAGATAAAATAGTTGACGCGTCGCGGCAAGCACGCTTGCTGCTACAAGCCACTAGTCCTGCTGACCACACGCTTCCAGCGAGCGGTCCGCTCCCTTGCTGCGTGACTCCAGCAAGCGATATCTTGCCAAAGCCGCGCCACCAATTTCACCGGCGCCACCTGCCAATTCGCAGGCGGCGCGCTGTCAGCTAGTGGTTGGATTGAGTTGAGGCGGTGCCGGGCCGTTGCTGCGATGGAGCGGTGCTGATATAGTGAGCGATGACATTTACACGTCGACGTTTATAAATCCTCAACTAGAAGTATTCTATCCTACGGGTTTTCAAGATATTATGTAAGAATATCTTTACGCCTATTATCGCTGAGACTGTAGATAGAAGTCGTGGTTCACGTAACACTGAACGTTATTTTTAATTGATGTAAGAATGGAATTGGCTATCAAGTGCAGCTGTCTGAGCACACCGGTGGGTGCTTGGCGACAGATTTTTAATTTGAGGTTGGTAGCCAGCCAGGCGGGTACTATAAAGTACCCTATCACCGTAGTATCCTCACGAGGTTTTCGCTCACCGAAACTCTAAGCCTGTTGTACGATTGCAGTTTAGTTTGGTGGTCAATCAGATTGAGATTTTTTTTTTATCTACTACGGTAGCATACAATCATACGGCCCGACTGATGGTAAGCGGTTACCGTAGCCTATGGACGCTTACAACACCAGGGGTATCACTCGCGCATTGCCGACCATTAGGTACCTTTTGACACTTTACTAAAGCCAATTTGTTCGCCTCTCTCATCGTTTCTCATAATACTCGACTTCAGCAACAAAGACGTCGGCTCCTTTGAGAGTTAACCCGCTAAACGCGCAGTTAGTTCCAAAGTTATAGACGTTCAGTTAACAGGTTAGCTAACTGACGGCCCTTCTGGGATAATGCTTAGGTTCAAATTGGTAACAGTATGCTAGTTAAGCGAGCTAATTTCTAAGCTCAGCATTGTGGGTGTTTGTGACTTGTGACTAGTATTGCGTTGCGATTTTACCTTCGTTCCAGCGGAAACTAATGTAACTTCTACTTTTAAACCCCTTTTTACATTTTTATCGGGAACTTTTCTGTTACTTTGAATTGTATGGTAAAAAATATTGCACATGCTTTTTTTAAGGTTGAGTAACATAATCTCACAGGTAACTTAAACAGTAGGTTGACCACTAGCCTACCTCTACCGATCCGCAGTGGGCATGCGTGGTGGAGTATTGCACACTCCGGCAAGAAACTTATATACCGAGAGTATATGAGTTTCTTGCCGGAGTCTTCTCAGTTCAAGTTGTATTTGGAACCGGTATAGAGCCATTTGTTAACGTTCATAAGTGCCTTATCAGGGCCTAATTTGAATAAATGCTTTTTGAATTTGAATTTGAATTATATAACTATTCTGTTACATTCCAAGGAAAAATATAATCATAATTATCTGGACTCGAACCGGGGTCTTCTGATTCGGGACCGCCCTATTTCCCAGCTGAGCTATTATAAGCTTGTTTTTCTTAAATTTACCTTCTTATTCTAATGATTTTGTAGCAGTTTTTCATTGCCTGAAAACATGGATAAACTATTCCACCAGTAGGCACTGGTGTAACTGGTGAGTTTTTCTGGCCAGTTGGTCGAAATCCTAAACATAAAGATATAGAGACAACATGCTGTAGGGAATCATGGACCCAATTATGACGAACCAAAAATGGAGTCTGTGTTTTTTTTACCATTAAGATTGCAACGATTTTATTTCTACATCATAATCCTAACTATTATAAATGCGAAAGTGAGTTTGTTTGTTTGTTACGCCTTCACGCCTCAACTACTCATCGGATCATCATGAAATTTGGCATGCAGATAGCCTATGGCATGGAGAAGGACATAGGCTACTTTTTATCCCGGGAACGCGGGTGAAACCGCGGGGGACAGCTGGTAGATAATAAACTAAGTCATCTAAGACTTTCATACATACATATACGAGTATGTAGTTGCTAAAACTTTCTTTTCATGTTGATCCGCTATAAAACTTGTAACGGAAAGGGTATAGATATACCCTTTGGGATAGATATCCCAAATTATTTTGAGCTGAAGGTTTTGCAGTCGGGGACAAACCAATAACCTACGTAGGTATGTATTTTTTTGTAATATTTATTTATCCCCGACTGCAAAACCTTATAAAATTCAAGTTAAGTATATTCAAAATTATTTTTTGCTTTTCAGTTTTTTCGGTGGTTTAATTTTTTTGTTAAAAAGTTTTTATTTTATAATTTTTTGTTGCTTTAATCTACTAATTACTACAAATTTTTAATTTCTTTTGATGTAATACACAATTCAGCATTAAAATCTGAAGGTGAACACTAAATTACCCCTATTTTCCCACCCTTAGGGTAGGTATATTGCACCCAAATTACCTTATTTATGGGACCAACCTCGAGGTATAACCTATCCAATAAAAAAAGAATTATTAAAATCGGACCACTCTGTAAAAAAGTTACGCGAGATCATTCATTAAAAAAAAAAATATACGCTTCGACTTGTAAACCTCCTCCGTTTTTTCGTCGGTTAAAAATCATAACCAACATGTCACCGCTCAATGAAGGGTCAATCTTTTCACGTCACATGCTGATATTACAACTTTTTGTTTTTCGCGATCTGTGCACCTGATACTAAAAAAGTCGAATACTTTTATGAACACCCTTTCCGTAACACGTTGTACAAACTCACAAAATACCAATATTAAACTCAGTGATATGGCGTACCGATTGGGTACTGAAACGGGACTCTATTTTGTAAATTCACCGTAGCATTTTACGTTGCATCGAAAACCGATAAATCTAGTGATGCGCCACCTGCCGTCCCAACAAGATTGCAAGCTTAATACGTTCAGACAGTGCCCTCGGTTGGGACACGTTGGAAAGTATCGGTTTATCGCTTCACTATTTGAAGCTAAAGGGTATGTAAAATTGGCATTTGTATAGTATGTTTGGGACTCAACATTGTTGATTTTGGACGTAAGCTGGAGTTTACTTTTGGTTGTTAAATTTGACAATTTACCATTATTTATAAACTAGCTATCTCCCGCGGTTTTACTCGCGTTCCCGGGATAAAAAGTAGCCTATGTCCTTCTCCATACCATAGGCTATCTGCATGCCAAATTTCACGATGATCCACTGAGTAATTAAGGCGTGAAGGCAACAAACAAACTCACTCTTGCATTTATAATATTAGTTAGAATATTGTCTCGAGCATAGAGTTAGATAGAGCGACTGTACTAGAGTACGGGCCGTTAGCATAGGTACGTGCAAATGCCTTGAAACGAAGTGCGTGTACATTTTGCCTGACTACAAATCAACTAGTGATTCGCACAAGATAACGTTGGTAACGCTATCACTCTATAATATTCTTAATCTATGGTCTCAAGTATTTGGCTTATTCCCGTTTGTCTACGTTCCCGTTTGTCAACGGTACATATACTTACCTATAGCGGTATATCGCGTGCACCAAGTACAGTCCGTATGTTAAGTCTAATTTTAAAGGAATGTAAGTATTGGTTTAAAATTAAATAAGTACATATTTAAGATTTTTATAGTGTAGTTTTTATGTATTATGTAAAAATATAATATATTATGACTAGTAATTATTAAACCTACCCAAAGCAAAATCAATAACATACGTTACTATAATATACAATGGGTAAACGTTGTTTATTCATTCGTAATGTTTTTATCTAATTGTGTTGTAATACAAAAATAAAAATAAAAAAGTAAAAAAACAATAAAGTAGAAAATTTTAAATTACAACTTAATAAAGTAAAATCAACAAGTCAATTAAATAATTTGGTACACTAAATATAACGTAGGTATATAATTCAACTACACAACACAAAAAAGCAACGGAATAATAGGTAAATTAAATATAAAATAGAAGTTATTTTAACGAAACATTGCAAAATCAACAAATATAATACAACAACTAAACTACTAAAAATAAACCAAACTAAAAATAAACGTATCACAAAAAATTACTGGATAATAGAAATTAAAAAACATCAATTAAATAGCCGGCAAAGAGAAGATACTCGCTTCAAAAGAAACTTTATGTCACATAGACCATATTCATATTTGTTGAATATTTTACCTACCTTTAAAAAATATATTGTCAACTAGATAGGTTACATGTATTCTATGTAGTTCTAAAATATACAAACTAAAAATAATATTAAATAAATTCGGCACACAAATTTTTACTCTAACTGTACTTTAACGTGTGCTCAGGTACGTAATATATACAAACATAACCAATGTATATGTACCGTTGACAAACGGGAACGTAGACAAACGGGAATAAGCCAAGTATTTACATAATCTTACTCAACCTTAAAAAAATATGCAATATATTATTACCATACAATTCAACCTAACAGAAAAAGTTCCCGATAAAAATGTAAAAAGGGGTTTAAAAGTAGACTCACGTAGCAGTTTCCTAGTTAGTAGCGAATGACAAACGAGAGGACGATCGCTGACGACGCTCCGACTTCGTGGAGGTTTTTTTAGTTTCATTCTGTAGGGTGACTTTGCGTTTGTAGTTAATTTGGATAAATTGTAGATTTGGATAATAAGTATCATAATTTCCATCAATTGACGGGCCAGTTGGCGCAGTTGGTTCACATTCCACCTATCACGCCGCAGGTCGCGAGTTCGATTCCCACACAGGACATACATTTGTGTGCATGAACATGTCTGTATGTTCTGAGTCTGGGTGTAATTATGTATATTAAGTATGTATTTACAAACAAAAAGTAGTATATGTATTATGTCAGTTATCTGGTTTCCATAGCACAAGCTCTGTTTAGTTTGGGATCAGATGACCGTGTGTGAGGAATATCCCAGGATATTTATATATCCATCCAAAGGAATAGATCAATTCCTAGCGATAAGACCGCCCATTGAAGTCATTTTAATATTAATTAAGCATTTCTTGTTAGTTTTTGTTAACTGCTTTATGGTGGACAATAAAGAGTTATGTATACTCGGCACACAAGTAGAATCAACCTCCATCCAAGGTTTAAGTCGAGTCTTGTAACACCCAGATTTTAACATAGCCCCAGCCTTTTTAGGGTTCCGTACCCGAAGGGTGCCAAACGGGACCCTATTACTAAGACTCCGCTGTCCGTCCGTCCATCCGTCTATCTGTCAGTGGGCTGTATCTCGTTAACGGTAATAGGTAGACAGCTGAAATTTTCAAAGAATATGTGTTTCTATTGCTGCTGTAACCACTAAAAATTAAAGTGGGCGCCCATATTACAATCGTCTTTATTATCGTGTTTTGTTTTCATATCACAATGAGTTAGTTTATATTGTACGGAACCCTCTGTTTGCGAGTCGGACTCGCACATGGCCGGTTTTTGTTATATGACATTAGAAAGTGACGGATATATTTAAAACCTGGGTTTTACTGGACTTCACTTAAACCTTATTTAGTAATAATGGGGCATGCGCTTCATACCATTTTATTTTGCATCGAAATCGATCAAAAAACTTATTCTACGAAACTATACATATTGTTGGGATGTATTGATTCTTTGATATACTAAAACTAGCTTCTGCTCGCGGCTTCGCCCGCGTGGCCTACAGGAATCAAATGTAATATTTTTCTACAACAATAAAATAAAACAAAACAACTTCATCCCGCTTCGAGGGTGGAATTATTAAAAACGCTGAGACACGTATAAATTAATTTTTAATCTTCAGCCTAAACACAAAATTTGAAGATCCTAACATCGAAACTGACGGACTTTGATACAAACTTTCATCCCCTATTTTACCCCCTCAGGGGTGGAATTTCGGAAAATCCTTTCTTAGTGGATACCTACTCTTCACAAAGAATACACTCTCCAAATTTCATGTCTCTAGGACCAGCGGTTTAGGCTGTGCGTTGATATATCAGTCAATCAGTCAGTCAGTCAGTCAGGACTTTGAATTTTATATATATAGATAGATAACGTTGTATAAAGCATTGTCGCCCTACAGTTCTCACAAAGGGGGTTCAAACTAGAAGCATATAGCCGGTGTATTCACCGAGGGATGATAACATTTGACAAAGGCAGTAATTTACATCGCCCCAGGGCGTATCTGCTGAAGTTACCCTGATATTATGTACGAATTTACGATCAATTTATGGAAGTAAGGAGATTTTTGATAAAAAAAAACATCAAGGCTCACAATCCGGTCTTTTTTCTTTATTATATACGACGATGTCGGTAACCAACTATACGGCCTGCCTGATGGTAAGCCGTTACCGTAGCCATATGGACGCTTGCAACAAACGAGGCATCACTCAATCGTTACCGACCCTCCTCAATGAGCTCTGGCGACCTTATTCACGCGCAGGAACACAACATAAAGTTATTTGTCTGCGGTATTCTGTAAGGTGAAGGTACTTCCCCAGTCGAGCTGCTCTTTGAGCGAATAAACGCTACGATCTACCTCTATAAAAATCCATTTTTTTTTTATTTATTTAGTATCAAAAATATTTACACAAACTGAAAAATATAAGTTATGGTTTTAATTTGCGACTTTTTATTAAAAATATGTTAGTTCTATTACAAAATATTAGTCTGTAGTTTAGCCTTTCCAATTATCTTTATTAATTTCTGCATTCGACCACATCATCACAAAAAATTGTGAACCACGAATAAAAAGTCTGCCAGGTCAAACAAACAAATATGATACTTTGCCATGTTGCGTTTAAATCTAAAACTATAATGTATGTAACGTACTATGAGCTTGTAAGTCTCATATAATTCTTAAGTTTATATAGGGTGACTGATAATTAGTAAACGATACTTAAACACGTGTAGAAATAAAGAAAGGGGTATGGAAGGAAGTTATGTTGGCTGTGGTTGTATGTCAATTGTGAAACCTGGCTTATATAGGGTGACTGGTAATTAGTAAACGATACTTAAACACGTGTAGAAATAAAGAAAGGGGTATGGAAGGAAGTTATGTTGGCTGTGGTTGTATGTCAATTGTGAAACCTGGCTTATATAGGGTGACTGGTAATTAGTAAACGATACGTAGATACATGATTGTACTCATGATAACAAACAACTTTACCAAAGAATAATTTTTTGCTTCTTTACTTAGCACATGAGCCCATAATATTTAGTACTTAACAAGAATAATAATACACTAGCTTTTATTTAATTTAGTTCTTTATACCTATTTGTTTAATTGGTAAAGTTGTTTGTTATCATGAGTACAATCATGTATCTACGTACCGTTTACTAATTACCAGTCACCCTATATAAGCCAGGTTTCACAATTGACATACAACCACAGCCAACATAACTTCCTTCCATACCCCTTTCTTTATTTCTATAATCAATAGTATGACAATATACAAAAAACCAACTAACGACAGACTTCCACGAGAAAAGTGGAAAAAGCAATGTTGGCGTAAAAAAAAGAATCCTTCCGAGACAAACATGGCGTCGGAACGCGGCGAGATCAAAGAAAATAACGTACGGCACTCAAACATAAGTACCATCTGCAAAAATATATCTCATATTTTATTCTGTTTATATTTTATGAACACGTCTTTTCATCAAATATTATTTTTATGACAGCTCCGTTTCAAAATTTATTTAGTTTATTTTGCACAAATCAATTTTGTTATGTAGATTTAATTTCATTTTTTTATTATCGACAGGCTTGTCTGAATTTATGATATACTAGCTGTCCTCCGCGGTGTCATCCGAGTTCCCGGGATAAGAAGTAGCCTATATCCTTCTCCATACCATAGGCTATCTGCATGCCAAATTTCATGATGATCCGTTGAGTAGTTGAGGTGTGAAGGCGTAACAAACAAACAAACAAACTCACATTCGCATTTATAATATTAGTTAGGATTTTTTTTACCGATCATAGTCTTGATGTCTGACCACAAATAGTAAGTGTAGATGTCACAAATAGTGGTAACCACGTAATGCTTAAAAGGAAACTTGCGAGTCCAGCTGCTGGAAAGCATCGGTTGGTGACAGATTTTCAACATAATGGTGGTAGCTATGTTTTCCTTCGTGGTTAGCTTAAGCTCTTTGTAGGATTATAAACTAAAACCTTTGCCAGGTGTTTCAATATCTCTACCACTTAGATATCATGAATGTTATATATAACATTACCACTTTTAATGTATGGTTGCTAAATACAAGAAGGTACATGTATGCTCAAACTGAGAACTTAATTATTCTGCTTCGCGGTCACAATAAGAAAAAGAAATATAATTATAATCTACATAAATCTATTAAGTAAAAATTAAGAGAAACACAAAATGAGAAAAATATGAACAAAAAAATATTTTTAAGTCAATTAATTATTTTGCTAACGCTACACAAAGCCGCACTGGGCCGCTCCACAGGTTAGCGGGGAGCGATGCCAAATTGATTCACTCGAATAAATAATTTTTATATTTTTTCACTTTATTTTTTGTGTAACCCCCTTTAACATAGGAAATAAATCCATCTCTAATATAAGGTCGAAATTCCCTTGTCACCATAAAATTATTTATGTAGTTTTAGAATTTACTAGCTTTCGTCCCCGCGGGTTCACCCTATTTTTCCCTCTCAGGGGTTGAAATTCAGGCAATCCTTTCTTAGTTGCACCCCTGGGGTACTCAAGGCATATTACCTCCAAATTTCAAACTTAACTTGTGTGGTCAGTAAAGGAAAGAAAGACAAAATGGCGGCATGACTGGTACTTAAACTAATGCCACGTAACTACAACCTATCATATTACACTAAAATAAATGTAATTATCCATATCAGACACGCTTAATCCCACATATCCGCACTCGACAGGGATATAAGCGGATAATCCAGCTTTGGGGGTGTAGCGCACCCCACTCCTTACCCGAATACGTCAGATCGTAAAGACCAGGTAGTGTAGAGTGACGTGACATACCTGAAACAATGACAACGATAGGGTTAGACATTGTTGAGTGACAGGTGAAAAATTAACTTTAGGGGTGTACCGTTTCATAAAAAAAAAACTACTTTTCTCCTACCTTCATTATTAATAAAAGTTTTTATTGAGTCTTCTTTTATTTTTTGTTTATTTATGTAACAAATACAGTAACGCATTTTATTAATATATTATTGTTTAATATATCTATATCATCATCATCATCATCATCAGCCCCACTGCTGAGCACAGGCCTCCTTTCACAAATGATGGTAAAAGGGAATAGGCAATAATACTCCACCACGCATGCCCACTGCGGATCGGTGGAGGTAGGCTAGTGGTCAACCTACTGTTGGAATTTTTCAAGCCGCCTAGGAGGCATCCAACTAGCTTAACGACTATCACAATTAAGTGATTACCGGGACCAACGGCTTTACGTGCCTATATCTATATAACTGAATAAATTACCAACTGATTACAACCTAAATTAATATTACACAGAACTACTACATCTTACAATGTAGCTATAATTATGTAAAACGAAAATTCCCCAAACAATCGCTCTTGTATTAAACTTTCAAGCCCGCATTTCCTTTCTGTGCCAGCCCTGAAATTAGGTTAGGGCTGTAACGAATTGATGTGTGAATAATTAACTCATTCGGAGGGTACAGTAAGTGCTTGTTTAAAAACACAGGGTGGGGGGAGGAAATGAAATATGGGGTCGAATAAATAGTTGAACAGTGTTTCGGCTTAGACACACGGCTGTACTTGAGAGCCAGATTGGCACAAGATGCTGCATATCGTTCACATATTTGATACGCTGAATTTTCTCATCTCTTCAAGTCCTCTAAAACAAATGTGAAAGCAATCAGTTCGATTCTGAACTGATTTCGATGAAAAGTGTACCATATAATATAACAAAATAAAGCAGATTTTTAAATACGACTAAATTATGCTACTCTCTCCGCATTTTCTTAAAGTCCGATTCTATGGAATATGAAATTTAAATACTCTTCCCGTACATTAAATATCGTTCAATGATAAAATATACAAAATGTCGGCAGTCGCCAGGATGCTGAGATCCCAAGCATTCCAACTGTTGGATTGAAATGTAAATTTCATATTTTACAAAAGATTTTACATCGCATTTACTATGTTGTCTATTTTGTTCAAAGGTTATAATGTAACCCGCCGCAGTCCAGTTCAAAGTTATATAAATAGATAACAATATATTGTTATACCATTTATGATTGGAGGAGTTATACAAAATGATCGAATACTAGGCTAAATGACAACAAAATCCATTTAGTCCGTCTTTTACGCTATCAAAAAATATTAGACACGTATTTTTTCTTTTGTCAATTAAACAAAAGAATACGAAGATATCGTGTGTTGAAGTTCCGCGTGACGTCACGTTAGAGTACCCTTTTTATTTAAAGTGACGTCACGAGCCCCCACTCCCGAACTTTGACGCGCTATATCTTTGTCAATTGTTAATGATTCGTTAAAGCAAAACATACGTGTCCAATATTTTTTGATAATCTAACTAACGTACTAATTAGATTTTTTTTTATCTAGGAATCATCCCTATTATCACTATTAACCTAAAGAAGCATATTGACGTTTTTGTTTGAAATCTATTCCAATTCCCCACTACCTACACGATACGGTAAGCATGTGTCTCTATGTAAGTTATAAAGTAAAAAATAAATAATTGTAGTATATGTTATATCAGTTATCTGGTTTCCATAGTACAAGCTCTGCTTAGTTTGGGATCAGATGACCGTGTGTGACCGCCTAGTGGTATATCAAATCGAGCGTTTCCGTGCTTCGGAAGGCGCGTAAAGCCGTTGGTCCCGGTTATCAATAATTGTGATAGTCGTTAAGCTAGTTGGATGCCTCCTAGGCGGCTTGAAAAATTCCAACAGTAGCTTGACCACTAGCCTACCTTCACCGATCCGCAGTGGGCACGCGTGGTGGAGTATTGCCCATTCCCTTTCACCTTCATTTGTGAAAGGAGGCCTGTGCTCAGCAGTGGGACATTATAGGCTGATGATGATGACCGTGTGTGAGGAATATCCCGGGATATTTATTTATTCCAGGATATTTAATTCCTGTTAAATTTTTTATGTAGGTATGTTAGCTTATTTAATCCAGCTACCTACGACCTATGTAGACCTTTTTCAGGTGGATAATAACCGTGCATTTTTAAATTCAATTGAAAATGAAATAAATACCACTAAAAAGATACGGGGAAGCGTATCTTCGGCGAAATCCACTGAAATATTCATTTTTCAGGCTCCGAATAGCCGACGCGGTATTGTAGGTAACGTTGAATAATAAATAAATATTTGATTATTTTTTAAGGTTTCTGGAATGTTTTTTAACCTTACAATATTTTATAATGAATGATTGTGTTTGACCACAATCTCACCATGGTAAGTGATGATTTGGCCGAAGGTGGTAAGCACACAAAGCCTAGCAGGAACTGGCTCGCAAGTGCCGCTGTCGGAACACAACAGTAAGACAGATTTTCAACTTGAGGGTGGTAGCCAGCCAGGCGGGTACTTCATCATTTCTATCAACGAAAGTTCAAGCTCATTGTAGGATTCGAACCCATCATGGAATTCCACGTCGCTACCACTGAGCTATCATCGAACAAACACAGTGACTAAATATATAAACTTAATATACGTAATATATACATTGAGCTTTTATAACTACGCATAGAGAAGACTCCACACATCACAACTATGTTCCGTTCAATTGAGGCCATCCGGCCACACTTGTAATTATAAAACGATGAACGAAACGCGTAAGCGCCATGAAAATCACGGTGTTTGCCAGGAAAATACTCCTAAAAGTGTTCTGATAGCGCTACGTATTTCTACTGTCTGCTTAGACGACTAATTATTATTTCAGCGCTAAAGAGAACTTTAGTTGACTCTAAAAAAAATGGGACATACATAACCTTCGCTTATGATAGCTTCTCTATACGCAGTAATAATGCTTAGACGACTAATTATTATTTCAGCGCTAAAGAGAACTTTAGTTGACTCTAAAAAAATGGGACATAACCTTCGCTTATGATAGCTTCTCTATACGCAGTAATAATAGCTCAATGAATATATATTTATCGTGATTAATTAGCACAATCCAACGTGTGGGCATAATCGAATATTCATCCCCATTCGTGCTACAAAGCGATTTTAATAATCTCCCGCCTTTTTCCAGACAGGAAATAGAAGCGGAATGGAGTTATTAATCTATGGTAACTTACTTACTGGCAACACATTGCAAACGCTTCGGTGCGACGCGTAAAAGGAAATTTAAAAATTAAAAAGTTATATTACTATTTACATTTCGGAATGTGTTGAACTGGTTTGGTTTTATATTTTACTGAATACGGGTTTACAAAAAACTAGTTTTCCCCCTTTCGGTTTCCATAAACCTCTATTTTTTTTATTCCACTATGGTGGCAATCAAGTATACCCTCCTAATGGTATGCTGATAATTTTATTAAATTAGTGTGTAGGTAAGTCACAATAATATTTGCTATTTAAATTTTAAATCATTCGGTCTTACATAGATGGCCTAACCGTCGATTATTTTTAATCCTTTCATATCGTCTAGAACGAAAACTATCCTGAATATAAGCAGGCACTTCAACTGTAAAAATATATTCAAAATATTTTGAAATATACTACGAAAAAATTAATATATTATTATTTTAAGGGTCATTTTTAATTGCAGCTCTAAGCTTTTTAAAAATAACGCAAACTTAAGACTCTCCTCTAATTTACTTACTGCACCTCTAATTCACTTATTGCATATCAGAAAAATGACTGTTGTACAATTAAACTACTTATTCATCAAAACATGTTCTATCGTCCAGAACCGACTCGGGGCACTCCAAATACAGTTGGTTAGGTTAGGTTAGAACTGTGACAATTTCGCGTTAGATGATCATTCAGTTCAAACAGTTTTGCATAAACCATAAAACTGATACTCAGTTTGATTTATTTAGTGTGCGTATTTAGTGTGCAATTCAGTATTTTTGGTTCTAGTTTTGATTTGTTGTGTTGGAATAGAGAGAATGAATAGTTAAGGCATTAAATACATGCCTTATTTTAAGTGTTTGGTGTAACACTGACAAACTAACAATGTAGTTTTTCATTAGTAAGTAACACGGTAGTAAAATATATATAAAAAATAAAAAAAATAATTACACAAAATCTCAGTCAGTAATGTCAGAATTTGCAACCAATAAATAATTTAAACAGATTAATCGACTACTAAATGCATAGAAGAAAAAATACATGTGGTACATATTAGTAAAACATCACAATATGTCAAAGATGTGGTGTAGCGCACTCCGTAAACGCAAACATAAATCATGACACGTGCTACCAATCTACATATCTGCCATTCAAATTTAAGCTTTAGCGATTCGAAAATAGAAGTATAAATAAGTTGATACTTTTCAGTTCTTTTTCGGGGTATCTTAAGATTTATATCGCGGTGACCTATGTTTTGACGTTTACAAAGCTGGCTAAATGTCAGATGATCGTGATTTACGTTAATATGTGAATATGTAATTGTATTTTTTCAGCGCTAATTTGAACTTTAATTTCATCATTGTAGAAGCAGGATTGTAATAAAGAATAAAACAGATGTTCGAATTTCGAACAAAGAAAAATGCATTAGAAAATCTCCAAAGCATAATATTCTATAGATGCATATTCTTTCTTTGAATTTGTAATGTAGAGCGAGTAAAAGCAATACACGCGGATGTAGTTCTAAATTCAAAATGATACACTTAAATAAAAACTACAAAGCCGATGTCAAGAAAATATTCCATTTCAAATTAGGAACACAAAGGAAACAATAAAAATTAATTCAAGCAAATCTGTACAATAAACTGTCAAACTCAAGTCATAAAATCCATTGACTCGAAATAGAATCAAATAACGCCTGGCGTACAATATCAAATTGTCATCGGTCCCTTTTGAGTTTTGACTGGCAAGCGGAGTTCCGAAACACGCCTTATGTTCCGAAGTGGCACTTGGCGAGTTTGGAACAGACACACAAGTTTTTGTGTAACTCCCCTAGCGGTGGTTATCTAGCGTCGAAGTTTTGAGGATCTGATCTATTTAAAACAGCCCTAATATTGTTTTCGCATCAAAAAATTGCTTTTTGGGTAGAAAATAGGACAAGACTTACTTTGTAACGTAGTAGATTTTGTTACGAATTTTGATGGTAAGATCTAAAGCCTGGATGCTAGGTCCTTATACAGTTTATTTAGAAATTAAAAAGTCATTACTAAAAACAGGAGAAATCAGGTATGTATTAATTTTTTAGAGAATGTTAGAGAACATACGAGCTAAGCAAATTCAAAGAAAATAAAAATAGATCCCTCAATATCTGAAGGAAGGTATAAAACGGGCTCCAACTATAATACGCGCAAACTTTTATCTTAATCGGCCCCGCCGTTTCACTTTTGATGGGTCGTAGAGTAACGAGGTCTCAGGTTCACTACGCTGTGAGGTTCTTTCGGTTAACCTTTCATTTTATATTGGAATTTCACCAATTTCTGATTCAACTTATTTAATAATATTAACGTGGAAGTCTATTTAATACTAGCTAGCCTCCGCGGTTTCACCCGAGTATGGTTTAAATTTTTTGCGCGAAATATTTATTATTTTTCTAAAATAAAAGTAGCCAAGTTACTCCTTATTATATCAGCTATCAGCCAGTGAAAGTGCCGTCAAAATTGGTCCAGCCGTTTTGGAGACTAGCCGGAACAAACAGACAGACAAAAAGTTTTAGAATTTGTTTTAAAACTTTTTGTCTGTATTGTACTACATTTAGGAAAAAGCTGTTATTTTGACCTATAAATAACTAAACTTAATATACAGGTACTACTATTTTACAAAAAACTTAAACCGTCTTCAAAGTACACTAAAAAGCAATCAAATTCTGACCTGATGACAATGGGACCAAACGGGAAGTGTACCCTTCCAAATAAAAAATAATTTTGCAAATCGGTTAATAGATTACGTAGTTATGAGGTAACAAACATAAAAAAAACATACAACCGAATTGAGGACCTACTCCTTTTTTTGAAGTCGGTTAAAATGGTTTATCATAGTTATACAGTGTGTTTTTTTTTCAATCCTCATTAAATACTTTCACACATCAACGTCAGTAACCGAATCGAAACACACCCAACAATTTAAAAGCTAAGCATATAAGCAACAAATAACAAACATTATCCAGTATTAACCGCGTACCGGAGGTGACGCAGGATGTCGGGTGCTAGCATCCTGTTTCCGCAACTTGCCGCGGCAATACGCGGCGCGGCGGCGGCGGTCGGCCGCTCGCCGGTTTGTTTTGTTTACTTGAGGCACAGAGTAATAAGGCACGAGGTCTGAGGTCAGCCTTTGTGTATGAAGAGGGATGTGTGTGTACCCCGCCTAGGTCGTGATTTGAATACCACCTAGGACTAACGTATATTTGTTCTGTGTGTCATGGGGTTCTGCGAAAAGAGCGTAAAAAATAGCTCTTCGAGGTCGGTAGCACATCGGTATTGCAAATTTCCATGGGCTACGGTAACCGCTTACTATCAGGCGGGCCGTAGGTTCGTTTGCTACCTTAGTAGTATCGTATTTATATACTCTTGAGGTAGTATAAAAAAAACCGGCCAAGTGCGTGTCAGACTCGCACACGGAGGGTTCCGTACAATATTATCTAACTCAACTTTACTATAAAAAACGCCAAAAATAAAAACGTTTCTCGTATGGGCGCCCCTTTTAAAATTTAATTTTTATTATTTGTTCTTATAGCGGCGATAGAAATAAATATTCTATGAACATTTCAGCTGTCTAACTATTAATGTTCATGAGATACAGCCCAATGACAAATAGACGGACGGACGGACGGACAGCGGAGTTTTAGTAATAAGGTCCCGTTTGGTACGGAACCCTAAAAGCTATCTACCAGTGAAAGTTCTGTCATTCATAACCAATCGGACCAGCCGTTTCGGAGATTAGCCGCAACAATCAGACAGTCAAAATGTAAAAAAAATATATTTTTGCTTTATGTACCGTTACTTTAGTACTTTTTCAACACAGTCGCTCGTAAAGAGACATTTATTGCAAAATACAAGTCTGTTTTTTCCTCGCAAGTGTGTTGAAAAACGTCGTATGACACGCGTGTGCATTGATTATTACACTCTCGGCTCCCTTATCGCCGTCGCTTAATACCGTCTGGAGTGTTAATAACCAACTTTGCACACATGTATCATAATGTACTATTACCTATATGCAGCTGTTATTTTAACATTACAAAGAGACATCTCAATTTTATTTATTTATATAGATTATAAAATTTCCTTCAAATAACCTCGCCCAAAGTATATAACAATATCAAAATAAATCCTTTTGTACAAGTGCAGTGCAACATTGAAGTCTGTTTATACTAAATCCCGGTTTAACTTCGACTTGGCTCGTTCCGGCTTAAAGCTTCTCTTGTTTACTGGAACAAGGGCTTTTAGCCGACCTACAACAAAGGTGCCGACGAGAACTTTTGGTGTATTTCATCATAAAATTGTATGTTCAGTGATCTTACTCACTGTATTCATGTCATTCATTCAATAATATGTCATTATAATATTAATAACATATTAGTGAATTATGTATGTGTAATTATAATACTGGGTATAATTATTTATATTAAGAGGACTCAATTCGTCATACTTTTCATACAAAACCTCTGTACTTATTATGGCGTTGTTAAACATTTTTCGTTAGATGTTTTGAACAAATTAGTATCTTGTACACTATATTTAGCCGTGTATCTAGGCGTAATTTAAAAAAAGTGTGAAACAAATTCAGTCAAAGCCTCCGAAAAATAGCGTTTTTGCCTGAACTTTGGCCATATCTAATGTACCTATAAATTGGAAAAGTAAAGAAAACATTTAGATACCAGGATTGCAAATGTATTGGAGGTTCTAAATAACTAACTTTTTTTTCACAAACTTGTAAGATTTTTTCACAAGAAGTATACTCCTGGAACAAGTTTTATGAATGCGAAATCATGAATAACGACCTAGCGAAGTGGCCGCGAGTGATCAGCGGAATTTACCGACTGATAACCGACGGCTCTGATGCTGTCTCTCTTTTTTCGCAGTCAAACATTACGTTGGATGAAACAACAAGCTTTTAGACTATGCTTGCGTTGAAGTTGCGCCGGTCACAGAGGGCCGCCTTAAGTATGTATTTACAAACAAATAGTAGTATATGTATAATATCAGTTATCTGGTTTCCATAGTACAAGCTCTGCTAAGTTTGGGATATTTATTTATTATGTGTGTATGATCTAAAAATAAGTTTTTTTTACCGTGTAGGTATAGGCCTTTGATTAGTAGATTTATTAGATTTTTGAGTAGGTATAGGAAGAGCTCGTGGTGTAGCATGATTAGCCGTTCTTAATCGATCGGCAAAGTTAAGCTACCACCGTTGTGGTCGGTACCTGGATGGGTGACCGCCTAGTGGTATTTCAAATCGAGCGTTTCCTTGCTTCGGAAGGCACGTAAAGCCGTTGGTCCCGGTTATCACTTAATTGTGATAGTCGTTAAGCTAGTTGGATGCCTCCTAGGCGGCTTGAAAAATTCCAACAGTAGGTTGACCACTAGCCTACCTCCACCGATCCGCAGTGGGCACGCGTGGTGGAGTGGCACATTCCCTTTCACCCTCATTTGTGAAAGGAGGCCTGTGCTCAGCAGTGGGACATTATAGGCTGATGATGATAATAATAGGCCTCTGGCTGAAGGTGGTGCACACACAAAGCCTAGAAGGAACTGGCTCTCAAGTGCAGCTGTGGGAACTCACCGATAGGTGCTTGGCGACAGATGTTCAACTTGAGGGTGGTAGCCAGCCAGATAGGTACTACAAAGTACCCTACCACCGTGCTATGGTTTCCTCACGATGTTTTCCTTCACCGAAAGCTCCAGCTCATTGTAGGTATAAATGAAATTAACTGGATAATTTAATAAGCAAAATAAATTGCAATATGAAAGTTTCAAAGACGCAATCCACTGGAAAGCTCAACTTTACGTCCCAAGTTAAATTTAAGCTTCGCGTTAAGTGAAAATGATGTATCGATGCACTTAGCTAATTCTTAAAGTTAACTCGAGAAGTAGCGCTAGTGAATCTAAACTTATGTACTGGGTTTATCGATGAAAAAACTTGGATAAGAAAATAATTTTCATGCAGGGATATGACGAGCGTTTTTGATTTTTGACCATTTTTTTAGGTCGGATGGTTTGGTTAGTGACACAGACTGTCACGCCATAACCACACATATCCGTTTTTTTATGACGTACTCGGTAAACAAGCATACGGCGCGCCTGATGATAAGCGGTTACCGTAGCCATATGGACGCTTGCAACACTAGAGGCATCACTCACGCGTTACCGACTCTTCAACCTGCCCCGGTAAGATCTGGCAACCTTACTCACGCGCAGGAACACAACATAAAGTTATTTGGCTGCGGTATTCTGTAAGGTGGAGGTATTTCCCCAGTCGAGCTGCTCTTTGAGCGAATAAACGCTACGCTCTAACCTTAATGCCTTATTAATTTTCTATGTTTTAATAGTTTATAGCAGTGTATTTCAATCTGTGGGTCGCGTCCCCTAAGGGGGTCGCGAAACCTTAGTCGGGGGGTCGCCGGCAGAAGGAAAAAGGCAAGGTAGACTTCGCGCAAGCGGGCGTCCGACTTACCTCTTACTTAGTTGCAAACCTCTCGCGGCTTCTTGCAGACTAATAAGTAAAGGTATCAATATAAAGAAAATCATTATCCGTAGTCTTTTAATTTATAAATTCTTTGTCTGTCTGACATGGGGGTTGCCAGAATTTTTCAACCTGTAAGGGGGTCGCGAAATCAATAAGATTGAAAAACACTGGTTTATAGCATTTAAATCCTTTAAAAGACTATCCCCCTTACTCATAAAGCGCTATTAAACTAATATACTGTTTAAATGGTCACGTAAATAATGTCACATTATTTGACAACGCCAAAAGAATGACGTTATTTACGTGACCCTTTAAACAGTATATTAGTATAAACAATATTCTCATCACTTGAATTAGCAGACATCATGGCAGAAAAAATGTCGACAAGTGACTAAAATTACAGTGATTCAACAAGCATCGCGTGCGAAGTTTAGTTACTAACTAGTGAGAAGGTAATTTATGTTAGTAATCATTTCAGTTTAGTTTGAGTAGCTACGTGTGTGAAAGGTCTAATAGTCACCCAACCAATTATGTACTTGCCAAATTATTCACCCTCACAGTTAAATTAATAGGGAAATTACTCCTTGTATATAAAGAAAGTATGCCTGCAAGGAATTTGAAAAATAGGTTTTTAACATATCGCGCTGTCGCACTGTGCCCGAGCTATCCCGCCCGAGGGCGATAGAGAAAACTACAGCTCGGACCGATTATACCTATTTAAATTAAGACGAAATCGCTATTTCGTAATCCCCGGATTTCTCCTCCAAAACTGGCCCGATTTAAAAAAAATATTCAAGAGTCATATGAAGAAGGGCTTTGGCTGTGTATATGTCTGTCGGTTTTCGTTTGTTTTTTTAATTTGGTCTTGTTCGCTGGACGTCTGATAAGGGTGTTAAAAATGGAAAAAATTTGTGATTTTAGAAGGCTCCTAATTCTTATAATAATTAATGTATGGAGAAAACACAACCGAGGGACGTACAGTGGTACCTACAGATTGCATGGTAAAATAATCATTGCTCTAGTGTCATTGTCCAGAGAGGAAAGTGAGGATTACGTTTGTATGGAACAAATGCCACCAGCATTTCCTCTTAGTTCTCGGTTTTTTGTAGATTGCTTATCGATGCTAATATAGTTTAAAGTTTAATTTAATCATGATTCATTAGTTATGTTTAATTTCATATTATAAAGAGTCGGAAATCAAGGGTATTTTAGGGTCAACAACGCGCGAGTGATACCCCTGGTGTCGGGAGCGTCCATAGACTACGGTAACTCTCTGTAACTACCAGTAGGATTCGAAAGATTTTTTCACTAATATGAAGCTACATTATCTCCGAGTATATATACTATGTTCTTTCTACTAAAAAGAACAAAACAAATAGTTTTTTTTTTTGAGAGCGTTTTGCATCCTCATTTATAATGCGGACAGCAAGGGAGTGGAACTTGCTTCCGGCGTCTGTGTTTCCTGACGCTTACAATCTAGGTACTTTCAAGGCCAGAGTGAATAGGTTTCTTCTGGGTAAGCGTGTTTCATCTTAGGCTTCGTCATCGCCCCTTATGGGCGGGTCAATGGCCAAACGCAAGCCCATTTAATTAAAAAAAAAAAAAAGATTTCCTACTACACTCTATGAAACTGAAGTGGAAATGGGCAGGCCATATAGCCAGAATACAAAACGCCCGATGGACGAAATGAGTCCTAATATGGAAGGTACCAAATGGAAAAAGGAAAAGAGGAAGACCATCAAGGAGATGGGTCGACGACATTATAGAAACAGCAGGAGAAAAATGGCAAATAAAGGCTAGAGACAGAGAGCAATGGAAAAAAATGGAGGAGGCCTTTACCCTACAGAGGGGTTCTCATTAATAAAAACAAAAAGAAAGAAGAATTATATGAAATAAAAATTGAAAATTGAATGAAATTAATATTGAAATTTATATTAACTAATATAAATTAAATTATAATAAAATATCGCAAATTCATGATTACGCAAATTGTTAAAATATATTACATAATTATTATTATTTTCTTGTGTTGCATGTATGCAAAAATAATGTAAAATTGCATGAAATGAGAAATAAATAAATAAAACCGTGAAATCTCTCCCGCGGTTTCGGGGCTAGATTATAATATATTTAGTCCTCACCTTAGGTGGTAACGGAGAAATTAGGTATAAAACACATAAATATAAACACAGAGGGTAGTAAACAAAAATAAATAATACAAAGCGTTACGCGTAAGGCCGGTAGCACACGAGCGGAACAGAAAACTTTTTATATCTATCTGAATGTCATAATAAAAATTTTGTTGGGCTCTAACACTCAGCTGGGTACAGTACGAAAACAATCTGAGGTTCCATCCACTCAAATGCATGACAATGTATACGAATACGCATATAGAAGAAAGAGATGCTAGACATTTTAAAAACCTGCGACATAAACAAGATCATTTATGAAAGAAAAAAAGAAAGAAAAAAGATTTATTCTGCAACAGCACACAACACAATTACACAAATATAAAACAGTACAGACAGAGAAATAATAATGAAAAAGAGAACATAATAATTGTGTTGTGTGACATCAGAAGTGGACAGCGATTCAGAGGCCTTAGCACGAAAATCTATCGCAAGCGTAACGTATTCGTATCGAGAGAGTTAACTCAAATTTGTATGGGAATGTGTCATTCTAATGCTGCCAAACGTTCAAATCGGTAGCACGAACAACTACGTTAACCTCACGTCACACTACGTAAACGTGGTTTGGTATATACTTTGAAATTGGAACTAATTCTGACGTATGGTATCGTCTACTCGCAAGCCAGCTAACGTAGACTTTGTCACCGTGATTTTTTCAGTGAGAGCGTTACGTGAACACCTCGCATCTTAGGTAGGTATTGGGAATATTTCGAATGTGTTATTTTTATAAGCATTAAGATTTTTAGTTTGTATTTCTTTATTTATAATCTTATAACTAAATATGGTGAATCATTTAGTTAACATTATTTTATTTTATTTTATTCTACATTTAATATAGTATTTAAGTTAGTTTTAACTAAAACACATTCAATTGGGGAGCCTCATGTATTGTTTGACTACTATCCGAAAAAAATAATTTTTAGGCGTGGATTAACCCATTGATTCTGAAACATCCTATATATACTTAATAATTATAATAAGTGTATAAATGTTAGGGGATGTCGATATTTCAAGTTGAGCCACTCTTTATATGAAATCCCATAAAACTGCTAAAACACAAATCTAGAAATGAAAATCGTCGAGTTTATTTCTAACGGAGTCACGAGACTCATCCTCTTCTTCTTGTCATGTTTTAAATTCAAACCTTTAAACACGTGAACTCTTTGCCGTACGTTCAAAAATATCTCCACATTCATCACATTTCAATGGTGAAAAAGAAAACATTTACATGGGAATGATGATGTATAATACCTTATATCGTTAGCTAATAATATAAGATAAACTGATTATTTCATTTAGTTTATGTTATTGGAAATAAATATTTTAATATTGTGTACCAATAAAATCAAAAATGTATGTTTCAAAATTTCTAGACGAATTTAACGTAGCTCGCAAGCTAGGTTTCGAGTAGACGATAGAACTTCTGTCAAAAGTGACATCTACTCGATACGATGACGCTACGAAGGCGATACGAAAGTGGTTCATGCTAAGGCTACAGTTGTAAACTGCAAGCCCAGTACAAGCACCGGGCTACAGCACTGATTTTCAGTCGCTGCCAAAGGTGACGTCACGAACAACGTTAATCAAATAATAATATAAACTATGCAATGATAGACGTTGATACTAAGGCCTATTTTATCAATTCTCTACAATTAATCGTGTTAATAGAAAATAAACATTATAGCATGGATCCGGGATCCAAATTCTCGACACAAAACTTGAACTCAGCTTTTATTCACGTTCTTATAATACAGACTTCCCGTTGGGCGCTTTATCAAAGGTATAAATCCAAACTAATATTATAAATACGAAAGTGAGTTTGTTTGTTACGCTTTCACGCCTCAACTACTCAACAAATCATCATGAAATTGGCATGCAGATAGCTTATGGTATGGAGAAGAACATAGGCTACTTTTTATTCCGGTGATGCGAGTGAAACCGCGGGGGACAGTTAGTCCACTGTAAATCCTTTTCTTTTCCTCCATGCATTACTTTAGCTGGACGTGTGCTGTGCTGTTTAAGTTCCCGCGATAAAATTCGACGTTCGAGGAAGTGACTCTTGACTTTGATAGAACCTCAACGTGTTGTCTAACTGCACGAACGCACTTAACTTTTACTGTTATACAATTGCGTTGCAAAGGGAAGCGCGCTTTTGTTTACTTAGTTTATTATTCAACAGTGTAGACTTGGCTTTAAATGTTTTAGGACAAAGGGATATGAGTTTAGAAAAACGCTTTACATTTTGACCTTATTTTTTAGTGATGTTTTTATAATTAATATTTCATGTGAGGATTCTTCTTTCGCATTTTGGAAAATTATTCGTATTTTGAATTTGAGACTTGTGGGCACTCATATTCAGAGTTGTTTTAAGAGTCTCCTAAGCGTATCTCTTAGCTGGTAGGTGAAAAAAGGTGCAGTGAACTGCCGTCTCACGGCTTTTTCTGTTTTACAAAGGAATCTTTTTTTTTTAATATCCTGTTTTTCCTCAGGCAAAACTGAGGGATAGATGTTAGTTAATAAAATTACTAGGATATGTAATTTAATTTAATTTCTATGATATGCTACAAAAAAGAAAGAGAGGTAGGTAGTGTAGCGTTTATTCGCTCACAGAGCAGCTCGACTGGGGAAGTACCTCCACCTTACAGAATACCGCAGCCAAATAACTTTATGTTGTGTTCCTGCGCGTGAGTAAGGTCGCCAGAGCTCCAATGAGGAGAGAAGGGTCGGTAACGCGTGAGTGATGCCTCGTGTGTTGCATGCCTCCGGCAACGGTAACCGCTTACCTTAGGACGGGCCGTGTAGGTACGCTTGTTTCATTTCTTCGACTTCGTATAAAAAAAGAAGTAGTTTGTATGTTAGTTTCGGTGTTGGAGGTAACCTCTGGAACTACTGATTTTATTCTGGAAATTCTTTCACTAATAGGCAGCTACATTATCCCTTACCTTACTTCTCGAATAAAACCGCGGGACATAGCTATATATCAATAAATAACCGAGGTTTTTTTATACTACTTAGGTTACAAAGCCCGTACAGGCGTGGTAAGCAGTTACCGTAGCCTGTGGACGCTTGCAACACCAGGGATGTCACTCGCGCGTTGCCTACCCTGCAGAAATCTCTTCACACCCTTTTTGAAGAACCCCATGCTGTACTCCATACTCCGAGATTATTTTCAGAATGAATTCAGACTGCAACTTGACCCTAGCCAGACGAATTTATATCGATTGTCAGTTAAAAATAACTGTAGCAGTCTAGACAGCTTAAACTGGCGCTATAGGTCAACACGTGTCAAAGGTAGCCGACACGGTTTAAAACGTGCTCAAATATTTTTGATTTTTCACAGGAAACTATGGTAAACGGAGATTGTCAAATTTGGGTGATCAAAATGATCGCAAATTAAGCAGAGCTTAAGTTTGTAATATGAAAGTTACATTACTGGTTTAAGTCTATACTTCCATAGATAATTACACCCATACTCAGGATAAATAAAATCCAAATAAACCTTCGTAGTTACTTATGAATAGACTGACTCTAATACCGGTTCGTATGGTTGCATTTGCTGAGAAGAGCCGGCAATAAACTCAGCAATAACTCTTTTCAAAACAAGCTTAGATTCATAACATAACATTAAGGCGGTTAACACACTGCCACGCACCACGCAGCGTAGCGCGTGAATGCGTGTTTTAACGTTGCTTGTAAGTATCGCCGTTTGTATAGAAAACACGCACAGTCCAACACAGAAAATGTATCCACGCGCGTTAGTTTTCGTTCGTTGACACGTGTGTTAACCGCCTTACAATCTAATCTCACAGACGACAATTTCGTGCAATCGAACTAACCTGTGGTATCTTACCAATCACACCAACTAGCTTGTCATACCCGGCACGAAAATAAACTGCACACCAATTAAAACGCCCAGTCAAAAACATTTCCAGTAACAGCGGAGACAGCGCGTCTCAAATTTTCCGCTCGGAGGCGTTTCCTACGCGTGACTCACGTTGTCGCGTATCGGCGCCCGCGCAGCACGCGACATGCGTCGTCTATTTCTGTCGCATCACTTTGTTGCTATTTCAGTTCGCGGTGGCACGGTGACGGATACGCGTTTAGACGTGCGTATTAGAGTATTTTACACGAGCTATGTTTTTCTTTATTTTTAGATAGATTATAATTATTTTTGTGTTAGTCATTTGTGGGATTTTCAATTTCACACCCATTAATTTTCATAGCACGCTTCTTCATAAAAGTTGTCTAAATCTGTGGCGTTCTACCTTTCCTGAAATATCACGTGGCAGAAAAAGATTTCTGTATTCTTGCATAACTTTATGAATAGGATCATGTAGATTTTTTATTCAATAGCCAAAGTTTATTAGTACATTATGATACATGTGTGCAAAGTTGGTAATTACAGACGGGGCGATATGCGATAAGGAAGCCGAGAGTGTAATAATCAATGCACAACACGCGTGTCATACGACGTTTTTCAACACACTTGTGAGAAAAAATACATACAGAGAAGTATTTTTTCCAGTAGATTTTTTGATAATAATCAATAGAACGTCAACAAATATGGCGCGCAAGTTATTTATTTTTTTGGTTTGGTTCTGTTTTACCCGTTTAAATTAAGAATGCTTCGTCTACGCACCGATTACATTGAGGTACAAACTTAACATAATCGGAATTATACCTGTCATAAAACTGTGCGGTAATGTAAAGTAGAAAGCACTAGTGCGTAATAAGCTGCATTAAAATACTTAAATCGGTGCAATAAATGGCACTTTATTAGCCGCTTGTTATTTAATATAGTTTTTTATAGCTATTCATTTTCACCATTTATTTTCTCGTATCACTGCATTTGAAAATACGTAATACTCGAATCGGAAACAGATCCTAAGAATCCTATTCGGTGAATATAATCTTGCTGAAACGACTGGAATCCTTTAAACTATGTCGATTCTCTCTTCATTTCCTCATAGCAGGGCCAAGCATCACTGTTCTCTAAGCTATCCTTAACGACTTTAAGCTTATATAGTTCCAAATAAAATTTACATAATACTCGGCCAAAGATATGTATAGCTAGTGAATTTCTCGCTTACTCACTTCCGGATTTCAGATTTTCGGATGCTAAGTTAAACCATGTCATGAGGAAACCTAAATGCAAAGGAGTCAAATAAAGAGTGGGAGTGAAGAAATTCTTGCTGGGTCAGTAACGCTAGTGTGATACTCCTGGCGTTGCAAGCGTCTATAGGCTACGGTTACCGCTTACCATCAAGCCAGCAGAACGCCGTATGCTAGTTTATCACCATAGGAGTATACTCAAATGTGGGAGTTTAAAATTTATGTAACAAATTAAATCGCAAGAAATATTTGTGAAAAAATCAAAATGGAGACCAATATCAAACAATTTCTACTTAAACTTACTAACGAATTAATCCATGAAGTTGATTTAAGACTAGGTAGCTAAAAGTCGATAGTGTCAGATCACATGCAATTTATTCAGCTAAAAGAGGGTTAAGCTTTGCCCGAGCGAAGCTAAAAAAAGCTTAGTAAGTCCATCAAGCTTCAATACGTAAGCTCCTGTTTTCTTTTTGCTTTAGAGCTAGTTAGCGTTGAAGCTAATTATGGGTTTGAAACATTATATCGCACAAAGACTTACCCCCTTATTACAAAACATGGTTTAAAGTAAAACCAGGTTTTAAAATAGCCTCGTCTCTTTTTATTCTATGACGTTAGAAAGTGACCGAATGACAGTAAAACCTGGTTTTGCTTTAAACCATGTTTTGTAATAAGGGGGATAGTGTTTTAGTTTAGTGTTTATTAACATAGGCATAAGTGTTTATACTAACAAAAAATGTTTTACTATATTATTTATGTTAGTTTGTAAGGTATATATCTATGGGCCACTAGTAGCCTGAAATAAATGAATTATTATTATTATTATTATAATAAAGTGTATTGTATTATAATATCTGATTTGATGCAATTGTAAGCAGTCGTTTTAAATATCTATCACTTTTTCTATTATTATCTATTTAAAATGCAAAATTGACTTATTGACAGTTGCACACACAGCTCAAAACGCAGTTTAGAAACTTATAACCTTATTTTAACATAGCATCTACGGCAGAGTTTTATAAAATTCAATCGGGTAAGAAAAACTAGTAAATTTTACTTCTAATTCATGTCAAAGTCCCAAACTGCAAATTCTAGGTTCAAAATTCATAGCCACTGACTAAACAATGTAAGTTATATTGACTTAACTTCGGGTACGTCCTAAAAAATAAAAAAGCTCCCCAGTTACTCCGGGAATGTGGGTGCTCCGCTTTAAATTTTCAGAGATTATCCCGGGGTTGCCGAACCTCGGACTTTGCAATCCCGCTCCCTACAACAAGGTTAAATTTTTGATGCCCTCAGCCCTACGTTGAGCTTAGGGCTTAAATGATAAACTAGTAAAGGGGTCTCAAAACTTTGGATCCTTTATTTAGTAAACATATGTTCACTTTGGAGCAGTTTTGTTTATCTAAATATATAAAAATCAATGTTATTTTTCGTTGTAATTTTATAACTCAAGAACGGGCTCACCTTTCCAAACCAAATGTTTAGGCTTTGTTCGGACTATTTAGTAGATGGTTTTTGTGAAGTTTGCACATAATCGGTCGAGCGGTTGTTCAGTAGGGTTGGGTAGTGTAGGGTAGCACCACAGGGTAGGGTAGCACCACGCGAACGAAGTCGCGCCGGGCAGCTAGTTCTACATATCCACCGAAACCTAGTAAATAAACCGCCTGCCCATACGCTACAGGCACGGTATAATTTTCCTCTATCAAATCGACTAACTACATAAAAAAAACGCAATATTCAGAAGACAGGCTTTTTAACTTTTTATATTTGCAGACCGGAAAGCCAGGCTTTTGAGGCTAACAAAGGGCCGCTCTTAAAAACATTATTTAAAATGCATAACCAACTCCCGACGCGAGACGACAAAGAATAAAACACTCCGTATGACAAAACCGTACGTTTATGACGGGTGTAGGTTTTTTGGCGAGTTTTAAATGCTGTGATTTTTTGTGGTTGAAGATGAAAAATGGCAATTGCAATCTAGCTTATTTATGCAATATTTCTCTTATGTGTAGAACCAATGGCTAGAAGTAATTATTATATAAAACTTTTCGGATTTCCGCCTCATGGTTTCGTTATAGCAAGTATCCTAAGCTTATCTCCTTTTCTCCTTGCTAGAATGCATAAGCTGCCTACCTAATTTCATTACGATTAGTGTCATAGAGGCGTCAAGAAGTAACAAACTCACTTTAGCACGTATTAAAGTATATATTAGTGTGTTGTTATATATAAGTGTGTACTTTCACAATTTGGAACCACAAATATTTTTTTTTTCTTTCTTAGGAATTCTATCTAAAACTAATTATTAAAGAACAACATAAAAAACAAACATAAAAAATAAACAAGCGAATTGAGAACCTCCTCCTGTTTTTGAAGTCGGTTAATTAAAAATGGGACATAACCTTTGCTTATGATAATTTCTCTATACATGGTAATAATAGCTCAATGACCATACCCTTTATTACCAACAGCACTTGCTATTAAAAACAATAATGTCAATGCAATACTGTGTGTTGTGTGGTTGATTATAGTTGTTTAACTACTTTTGACGTAGGTTTCTATTATCAGATAATATCATATCACAACGACGCATAAAAAAGTGACCAAAAGAATAAGCAAATAAAAAAAAATAAAAAATACTTTCACAATTTGGAGCCATAAATATTTTTTTCTCTCTTAGGAATTCTATCTAAAAATGTATTACTCAAATATTGAATGACTGGACCATCATGCTCATTCTCCTTTATAATATGGAAAGCTGTGGTTTTAACCCCTTCAACTGATTAAACATTGGATGTGTTGTGAAACTGGATTGGATGTTTTGAGTTTCTTGCCGGAGTCAGCGCAGTTTAAGTGTATTACGAACCGGCAAATTCAACTGTATGTACCAATTTAACGTTTATAAGTGCATTACTAGGGCCTAAACTGAATAAATGACATTTTGATTTTGATTTTTGACTGTAATAAAACCTTACCTATAACTTTTTATTTTATGTTCACCATCACGTACCGTAAGACAAAGGTTACAAAAGCAAGTTTCCTTGTTCACGTTAACTTATGGACAGTAGCAGTAAAACGCATACAATCTCGTGCGGAACCCTTCATCCCATTAACGGAGCCCCCTAGAGGATGAGTGTAAGGCTACGTTCATATTATAAGCGATGGGCGACAGGCAACGAGCGGTTATGTTGCGTTATTGGAAAGTCTATACAGAAATGGCACTAAATTTGTCTCCATATACATAATTATGTTTTTAAGCCATTAGGTAATACTGTTTTATTTTAAATGTGACAAATGTAAGTTGTTGCCCGTTTAATTGGAATGTAATAGTAGCCAAATATTATTGTTGTGATTGTTTTATAATTATTTTCACTAAATTCTATATCCATATTAGCAGAATTCGAGATAGCTAGTTTTACCACTTTTTTAATTATTTAATTTTATGCCCGCCGAATCGTTCTGGTAGAATACCAGATTTGTTAAACAACTTAAATATAATCTGGAGGCTTGTTTCTATTCGCACAGATTACAGTCACTTTTAATTATATTGTATTTTTTTTTAAATAAAAGTTTCTTTTTTTCTTTAAATGCGTTTCAAAAATATTATTCAGAATTTTAACTAATAATGTCTCCAAAACGGAATTCGTGTTAATAAATTAATAGCCCAGCATCACAGCGAATCATAAATCAAACCGCATTCAGAACACCGCTCGCACCATGACGGCTGCCTTACTCTCTGTCTGAACAATCCAGGAGCCCGCTTGATGTTAGTTTGAATTTTTTATGGGTTGACCCTTTGATTTCTGTTGTGGGCTACCTTTGATATCGAGTGAAATAATTAACAAGATCCTAACTCAACTACATAGGTACGTCGGGTTCATAAACCGACAAAAAATACATGAAATAAGAATCATTATAAACATTTCCTCCACTGAATGAATATCCTTATAAAGGTTTCTACAAGCATTTACGAAAGTTCTCTCTATCTCAATGTAGTATAGTAATTTATTGATTCTGCTACATTACATATTTGATACATTAATAAACCATACCCACCGAGCTATTATTACTACGTATAGAGAAGACGCCACACATCACAACTATGTTCCGTTCAAGAGAGGCCATCCGGCCACACTTGTTATTGTAGAACGATGAACGAAACGCGTAAGCGCCGAGAAAATCACGGTGTTTGTGAGAAAAATACTCAAAAGCGTTCTGATAGCGCTACGTATTTCTACTGTCTTATTATTGTTTCAGCGTTCAAGAGAACTTTAGTTGACTCAAAAAAATGGGACATAACCTTTGCTTATGATAGCTTCTCTATACGTGGTAATAATAGCTCAATGACCATACCCTTTATTACCAACAGCACTTGCTATTAAAAATAAGCGACGAATTTTAAAAAATAGTTTTTATCACTTCAAAATAGAATACTCCATACTGAAAAAAATAATCTACAAAACTAGTTATGTAAGTTGACGTTATATAATCAAATAATTTAGTAACGAACAAAAACTAGTTTTGTTACTGGTAAGTTTAGTTCGCAAGTCACTCTGTTTAGGTTATTATAATAATAATAAATGTTTATTGCCACAACAGATTTACAATTTATAAAAACAATAACATACAGAGAAACAGGAGAGTAAGTTGTCACAAGTTACTGGCAAGGCCCAAACTAAGCATGAGAACATGCTTGTATCTTGGGACTTAGAGTGCGATATTTATATCTACGAATAATACACAGAGAAACAGGAGAGTAAGTTGTCACAAGTTACTGGCAAGGCCCAAACTAAGCATGAGAACATGCTTGTATCTTGGGACTTAGAGTGCGATATTTATATCTACGAATAATACACAGAGAAACAGGAGAGTAAGTTGTCACAAGTTACTGGCAAGGCCCAAACTAAGCATGAGAACATGCTTGTATCTTGGGACATAGAGTGCGATATTTATATCTACGAATAATACGCAGAGAAACAGGAGAGTAAGTTGTCACAAGTTACTGGCAAGGCCCAAACTAAGCATGAGAACATGCTTGTATCTTGGGACATAGAGTGCGATATTTATATCTACGAATAATACACAGAGAAACAGGAGAGTAAGTTGTCACAAGTTACTGGCAAGGCCCAAACTAAGCATGAGAACATGCTTGTATCTTGGGACTTAGAGTGCGATATTTATATCTACGAATATAACAAACAAAACAGTGAATCAAAATATTGGTCGTCAAATTTTGTGTTACTGTTAAATAAACTTTGTAGTCACATGTAGTCCATTTTTTTCAGTGCAGATATACCTAACCATCAACAACAACGATATATACCTACCTATAGACAGACATGTAAACATCATATTTTATTCGGTTGAACAATCTCGCTTCGTCTACGCGAACAAATCGAAATAAAGCTATCCGCTTACATTATTCAAACGTAATTCAGAGGCTCGCGAGATGGGACGTTAAGAGTTTCCGACGCGACTACGACTCGACTACGATACGAATGGAATGATAAACTCGATTGGGAAATTCGTATAAGTAACACCAACCCCCTTATTAAAAAACATGGTTTAAAAAAAAAAAACAGGTTTTAAAATAGCCTCGTCTCTCTTTATTATATGATGTTTGAAAGTGACCGAGTGACAGTAAAACCTGGGTTGCTTGCTTTAAACCATGTTTTGTAATAAGGGGGCAAAGGTCTTAATGTAAGCTTCGATTCGATTTTCAGCTACCAAGAGAGAAAAAAAAGAAAAATAAAATGTGGGTACGGGTTTGCGATATGCAGAGCCGCGGGACTAGTCTTGTAATATTACTAAGCTAATTTGTCTAAAAAATAAAAATTAATGCTTATAATAAAGCTTTCATGTTTTAATTTTTAAAGTATACTGCGCCCACGGATTATATAGTATACTGCTGATTGGTGGACTGTTCATGCCTTTGATTTCCGGCATGCATGTTTCCTTACGATATTTTCCAAAACCGAAATGCGGATGGTACATCCACACGTAAGCTAAAAACTGGTGCAGGACGATCGAATCGACTCCAAATCGAGTCGTATGTAGTAAACGACTCCACAAGTAAGCGTGTATTGTATTGCAAATTACTTGTAAATACACAATACCTATAATTTTCTACTACCCTTGTGCCATGAATAAATCACATTACACCTGAGGTTGCTACCCACCCTCATTTTAATATAAGCCGATTTCGAAAAGAAAGTAACCCCACTATTTTTTTTTAGATAGTCAATATTTAACTTCATCATCATCATCATCAGCCTATAATGTCTCACTGCTGAGCACAGGCCTCCTTTCACAAATGAAGGTGAAAGGGAATTGGCAAAACTCCACCACGCGTGCCCACTGCGGATCGGTGGAGGTAGGCTAGTGATCAACCTACTGTTGGAATTTTTCAAGCCGCCTAGGAGGCATCCAGCTAGCTTAACGAATATCGTAATATTAAAATTAATTGCCCAATCGGTAGCAACCCTAAGTTAGTTCGTAAGAGCCAAAACCACCAACGGACCGCGGTCTTTGGGGTTACGTTGAATTTTTAAAAATAAAGGTTACGTACCAACAATATAAATTTTCTATATCCGTATAAGGTGTATGCTGCACCGGCGGCGAGAAAGCGATACATTTAAGACTTGAGATAAGGTAAACCGATTATAGAGCTGTCATAAGAACTTAATTAACGCGCAAACTATACCCCAAATTAATTACATAAATTCAAAAATAAATAATTGAAAACATTAGAAAACACGACTGCACAGCCAAATAAAAACTAAGTAAAAAGTTAAAATAATATAGCCAAAGATACTCGGGTTTATGTAAGGATTCCAACGATACCCCATACATCCAGACCTGCCGGGCTATTTTGTATCTTTGGTACCACCAAAGTTACGCGGTAGAGCCCCTGTTCAGGCATTTATCAGTTATGGTGGAATAAATCTTCCTGATTCCTGCGGTAAGATTACCGCGTACTTCTCAGTTTGACTGTATTACGAAGCGGTGGTAGAATTAGTTCTAACGTTCGAGGTGCTGTATCAGGGCCTAAGCTTAGTTAATTAGTTTAAATTTAAATTTTTCAGTTACTACTTCTCCTTCGGACTAGTGGAAGTGAATTTGTGAAATAAAAGCAAGACAAATGCCAGTGATTTCAAAACCGTAGCTTATTATTAACAATGATAAAGTTCAAAATCACATAGACAAAATATCAGTTAAATACAAACTCGCACTTCCTACCCGCTACTAGCCGGCAGTGGCACAGCAGCTTAAGCTGAATGAATACTTAATGGGAAAAGTCTGGGCTATCGATTTAGCTAGACTATTCTAGTGGGTTATGTACTGGCTCGGGTAAGGAAATATTTTTGAATAAAACCAGCTTGTAGGCTTTTCCGTAGGGAGAGTCACTATGGCAGAATTCATTTCTTGCCGCAAATATCAACAGTAAGAAACCCAGCTAAGCAATAACCGATGCTTTGACAGCAGGCTAAAAGGCTAATACAAAAAGGCAGGCACACTTTAGGGTGAGATTAATGAACGGTGAGCGTAAGACCCCCTTCATCCAGCGAGGAAATGGATTGCCACTTCAGCGAAAACACAACACCCGTAACAATCAGGGCATTGTGTCAGCCATTAATATGTATAGTAATTCAAAATCAGTTCAATGGCTGAATGAAAGGATGCTAATGTGGACGGCAATGTGGCTTACATAATAAAAGACGCTTTTTTTTTTAAATTAGATGGGCTTTCGTTTGGCCACTGACCCGCCCATAAGGGGCGATGACGAAACCTAAGATGAAACACGCTTACCCAGAAGAAACCTATTCACTCTGGCCTTGAAAGTACCTAGATTGTAAGCGTCAGGAAACACAGACGCCGGAAGCAAGTTCCACTCCCTTGCTGTCCGCATTAAAAATGAGGATGCAAAACGCTGTGTCCGTATATTCGGTATGTCAACAACGTACGGGTGAACATTTTCCCGGCGTCTTGTGGTTTGGTGTAAAAATGGGGATGGTGGAATAAGGTTGAACAATTCCTGCGCACACTCTCCAAAATATATCCTGTAGAAAACCGATAAGCAAGCAAACTTTCTTCGATGGTCAAGGCTCGTGAATTTCGCCTTAATTAAAGACTCATCTCTAATTAGTCTCCTGGCTCGGCGATCTATTGAGTCGAGGGCCTCAAGCATCAAAAAACTGTAACAAAACGTTACAGACTGCCCCGTAGCACAGAATAAATAATAGTACTAACGCCCGTAGTGTCTGCCATCCAGCTGTAGGCAATGGGTAGATGCGTGGATACGTATTCGAGAGGTGAGCGTGCATGACAGCTCCGGGACCATTCTGGAGAAATGCGAGCCAGCTTCTCTGGCATCCCTAGTGGGGATTGAATCCGCTAGCACCAGCAAGGTGAGTTTGCGCTTACGCTTGCGTACTAGGGTGTGCGTGGTGAGCGACTTTAACAGCTCCGGTACCATTCTGGACAAATGGTGGTGAGTGATCACGGTGCTACTGTCACATCTAATGAGTAATAGGGGATACTCTAGCGGCGTGACCTACCGCTGATGGTCCCAGACGCCTCGTTAGGGGTTGCCAGGTATAGTTTGCCGTCTTTTATGCCTAACGGTGAGTAAGGAAGTTTCAGTAGGTAGTTTTTGAAGGGGCTGCCCCGTAGTGTATGTTTTACCTAACCCTAATGATTCTTGTCACTTTTGTTGTTGTCGTTACATGGACGTAAAAAGATAATTATCCTCGATGATGTTTTATTCAGCGAAGTTAGTTTCAATTTGTTTAATATTTGGGACATACGTACGTATATTTTCTTACCAAAATTGTATTTTTGTTCGGCAAATAATTGTTAACTTACCTGTAACAAAGAAACAGACATAAATTAATATATATTGCTAAATATTCAATTAGTTTATCAATGGTTAAGTGTTATATCACAGCATGTGTCAATAACAGAAAAAAACTCGTCTTGCTATAAATATTGCCTCACAAAATGCATTCATTAATCATATAATAATATTATTAAAGTAAACAACAAACTAAGAACCACGTAGTTTGAATTATAGCAACACTTATACTAAAAAAATGCTTAAAAAGTACTTTATATCAACCAAAACATTCAAAACGCAACAATCCTGGAATGCTTCCAAAAAGTAACAAACCGACAAGCTCTCATATAATTGCCATCATTCACAGGGATTCTGTAAATATTTATGGTGTATGTATGGCGACACCTGTCTCACGTAAAGTAAACGAAGACTTCATTCAAATGTACAATTTGGCGCGTGTGCCGGCGTTGAGCGCACTTCCGGTTTCCGGTCCCTAAGTGGGGATATAATCATATTTGTGAAGCGAGCTTTGGTTTGCTTCCTGTTTTGCTGAACGCGTAGGGGTGTAAAGATGGTATAATAACAATATCAATAATAATATTGGAAAAGGAATATCTGCTTTAGCTTACTGTTCTTTATTTTTACTTTATTTTGGTCTATGGGCGTTTCTTCAGTGCCGGCGGCGATATGTCGTCGGGCGACTCCGGCGCAGCTACGTTCTTCACACATGCATAAAGATGTCGCTACGACATCAGTGGGAGACTTGCTGCCGACATATCGTTGCCGTGTCGGCCCAGTGAGATAGCGTGCAGTACAATCTCATAGAATTATGCATCCACTGATGTCGTGGCCGGCATGTGGCCGGTGCTATTGTCGTGTCGTGTCGCCCAATGAAGACACGCTCTATGTTTGACCACAACCGATCGAACAATTAACCTAAAGAAGCATTCATCTATTCCGCCAATATCCTACCACCGCCAATGCGCTATGATTGGCTAATAAGGACCCATGCAGTCTGATTGGCCAAGTCAAGAACACACGATGCAGTGATTGGTCCTTACTGTTCAAAATCAGTGCAAAAGCACTGATACAAAGCCTAGAAGGAACTGGCTCTCAAGTGCAGCTGTCGGAACACACCGATAGGTGCTTGGTGACAGATTTTCAACCTGTGGTAGCCAGCCATATGGGTACTACTATGTACCCTACCACCATGATAAGTACTAATCTTCTCAGTTTAAGTGTATTCCGCACCGGTGGTAAATTCAACTGTATGTACCAATGTAACGTTCATAAGTGCCTTACTAGGGCCTAAACTGAATAAATGACTTTTTGATTTTGAATCACAAAGTACTAATAGACCGAGATCCCAGGCTCGCCAGACATTGCTTATTTTCTGACCACTCATTATTCTATGCATCAAAATAAGTAATGTCTGGCGAGGCTGGGATCTCGGTCTATAATCTAACTACTACATAAATGCCACAGATATAAAAGCAATATATGTCAAAAGATCATTAGGGTAATAAAAGTGCGTTCGAACCATGTTTGAACATTATCAAGGCTTTCAGAACCACCGCCTGTCATGACCCACCTAAGGCATTGTCAATCGAAAGAGACATAGCTATATAACTAGCATATAAACGATGCTCCATGAACGTGGGGTGCGAACGAGACAAAAGAGGCTTTCATCCGTTCGCGACAATCAGTCAGCGATAGGGGAATCTGTCAGGGGTTTTAATTACGGGAAATGGTATTATTCAGGGCAATTCGCTTTCTTTCGGAAGGTTTTTGTGTCGTATTTTTTACGAAAGATAGCCTATAGGTTTAGCGTTAAATTAACCTATATTTTGAGGGTAGTAATAACTGCCATTTTATGGTTGATATTCAACTCAAGAGTCTATATGACATCCGTATATACGACGGGCCAGTTGGCGCAGATGGTTAAGATTCACCTTACGCGCCGCAGGTCGTGGTTTCGATTCCCACACAGGACATGCATTTGTGTGCATGAACATGTCTGTATGTCCTGGAGTCTGTGTGTAATTATGTATATATTAAGTATGTATTTACAAACAAAAAGTAGTATATGTATTATATCAGTTATCTGGTTTCCATAGTACAAGCTCTGCGTAGTTTGGGATCAGATGACCGTGTGTGAGGAATTTCCCAGGATATTTATATAAAACTAGTATACCGCCCTCCTTCTTGAATTCCTTTTGATTTTTTTAGCTTGCTTAGTGAATGGCGACGTTATTAATATAAGGAAAATGACTAAAATTTCAAAATTGTAGACCTTGCGGTTTAGGCATTGCCTGTAAATGTCAGTCAGGACAAGTATGTTTTTTTTTTTTCATTTCTCTTGTACCGGTGTCTGTTTGTCAAATCTTGTAAGTTAAATTTGACCCACGTCCCGAAATTTTACATAAGTAAATCGGATAACAATGCAATATTACGACATGGAGCTGTACTTATAATGGAGCCGGAAGGTGGGTATGGGAACTCTGAAATAAAACGACGCAATCCCATCGAGTTTAGGCTCGTTTGTTTCGTCATGACAAGGACTCTGGTTCTGATGATTAAGTTGGTCGATTATTATATAATGAAAAATATTTATATAACTTGTACCTATCTATCTAGGCTCTATAAGACTATCGCCTGATAATTGCTAGGAGCACTTAATCTTTGTCAGTCTAACGACGCTCACTAATGGAATGGCCTTTCTTAAGACACATTGTCCGGTCCTTCATTTTCCGTCACTGTACATAGTCAAGGAGCGAGGATGTACCACGAACATCAGAAACGGCAACTCCGATTAATATCAAATTTTCTTCGCAAACATAAGATCAAGAGATCACAAACACAAATCAATCGTCAGATGTAACAGTTAATAATAGTTGGATGATATAAGCCGGAAGCTGTGTGCTTGATTGTATGCGTTACAATCTTGGCATCGGTTTGTGGCCGGCCTATTTGTCTCGGTGAGCGTTCGATGGGCCCGATCGGCTTGGGTTGTAGTGTAGTTCATGATATAGGCGAGGGCGCCTTTTATTGTTTTTTTTTCATTTGTTCCAGTGTACATTTTCATTTGTGTTAGGTAATTTATAAATTTAAACTAGACTTCTTGTTGTCTCTATTAACCCTTCGCGCGCCTTATACAGACCGTTTGTGTTTAAGGGGAACCGCGGCCATTGTGCGCGAAATGCCACTGTGACGTATAAGACACAAGGTTTAATATTAACTGTCATTTAGTTACTGTTCCATATAAATTTTAACTCTAGCAGGTCTTTCTTGTCTGGTCGTGCTCGCGACCAGAAGGGAAGACACTTCTTTCTCGTGTTCTTCATACAAAAATTTAATGAAAAATTATGACGGTACACACGGCTACAGATCAAGCTTTACATTTCCAATATAAGCTGACCTCTCATTGTACGGAAATCCTATACAATGCGAGATCAGCTTATACTGGAAAAATTATAGCTTGATGTGTTGCCGTGTGTACAAAAATAATTAAATTTAAACAAAAAAAAAACAAGATTTTTTATTTGTTGTCCTCCGTATGGAAGGGAATCGTAAATATAAATTACTGTGAAATCAATCAATACAATATGACAGATTAAATAAATTCAACATATCTTATGAAATAGTCAATTCTCAATTTTCTAAAAGCAAAAATGTGCTGTTTATGTACCAATGTTAAATAATTAAAATGTCTCTAAACCGGTTTGTTGTTTTTATAAGACAAAAATAAAGTACAATCACAAATTGTGACAAATATTAAGATTACCTCTAAAGCTCTATTGGCAACAAGAAAAAAATATATATAAAACGATCCTTTTTCCCAAACGAACTCTTTATTACTGAAAAAATAATCACACATGTCAAAACATAATTAAACTCATAAGTATATGACTTGGACCGCACATACCAAACGTCTGTTTCTTGTCCCCGCAAAAATAGTATTAACCATGGTTTAATTGCGAGCTATTTCTATAGGCTCTTCGAGACGCGAGTTGCGCAATCGATACATTACTATCGCCTATTCGATTAATTTATTCGATTCCATTTGTTGTTAGACACACTTGTTGCTGTTCCCTTTTATTTTGATGCTATTTATGTCACTGCAAGTTCAATGTACTGTGTGATTTATGAGGTATTTCTTTGTTTCAAAAGCGCCGCGGATCTAGTACGTACAAAACTATCGTAGTAAATCAATTCGGATGGGTTTTGTTACTGGCTACTTTTGATTGAAGTTGAATCAAAGGTAGTTTATAAATAAAATGGAATCAAAAGGAATGTCTTGTCAATTTCTCGGTTTTCGAATCAAATCTGCTGCTTGGATTACCTGCTGTTATTTTAAGTGCTTGTTTACAAAATGTAGACACCAAATCTTAGCCGTTCAGTTGTACACAGTAAATCGTCAAAATAATGAAAACACGTGTACAAAAATACAAATTAATAGACATAAAAATTAATGTCACAGCTAGACCAATAAAACAGTAAGTCATTTGGAACGCGCGACCCGACGTGCTCTACAAATTGCTACACATTTTTTCTGTATGTATGTGTAATACAAATCCACGAAACGTAAACATTGAAGCGACAGTCGTAAATCAACTCTTATGTGAGAGTAAAAAAAAGCAGTTGATTTAGAGAGCGTGTGAAAAATTGGTTTTGAAATGAATGTACGATGCAGCTGGTACCGGGTAGATGAATGTATTCACTACAGTCTAATAGTAAAATAGTTACATGTTTATTTTGTAGAAAACGAGAGAAATGAGAAAAAAAAATTACAAATAATATTTGCATTTTTTTTGTTTAAGTAAAGAAAGAATCGCTATTTCATTTGGGATAGCGCAAACGAAGCTTGGAGGAAGCCAACAATTTTGGGCATCAAATGATGCACTTTTAGGGATAGATTTAATCCCACCAAAAACATTTTTATGTAAAATGTTGCCGCCAAGACATATAGCTTGCACTCTCAAAAAGTTATCAGATCTCATGTAGAGCCAAGCTTATAACTCTACTTGCCCTTACTCTACAAGCCCTAACTTCACAAACTCTACACACCGAAGTCAAAATATGTAGCTTGGCCGTTTCGCTACTGTCACATGGGAGTAAGGTGAAAAATGTATTCACTGTTACTTTTTTGTTATAGAATAGTTCTTGTAGTAGTGAAACGGCCAAGCCACATATTTTGACTACGGTGTGTAGAGTTTGTGAAGTTAGGGCTTTTAGAGTAAGGGCAAGTAGAGTTATAAGCTTGGCTCTACATGAGATCTGATAACTTTTTGAGAGTGCAAGCTATATGTCTTGGCGGCAACATTTTACATAAAAATGTTTTTGGTGGGATTTCACTTCTTTTTGTAAGTCACGACTGTTTTTTTTTTTTGAAATTTCCAAGTTTTATAATTTTTTTGTAGATTGTGTACTATAATACAAGCTTACATACCAAATTTCGGCTTTCTAGGACTTCTGGAAGTACCCTATGAGTTTTGATGATCATCAGTGAGTCAGTGACGAAATCGGGGTTTTTTTAGGTATCAATAAAATCTAAAGTATAAAAGCTATGTTATTGAAATTTAATTTGTTTAATACGTTCACTATTGACATCATGTCCCGAGAATTTTGTTTATCTGGTATAATCCAAACCCAAGTTATGAGGCTTCAAAAAAACGACGAAGCGCTTCGAGAAAAGGTAGGTAGTGCCCTTGCGCTTCGCTTGGCTGTCTTGGCGGGGGGCACTGCCGTGCCCCCAGATTAGAGCCCTGAAAAAACCATGACCAAGATTTTTAGAGTTGGTCATTGGCAGACCAGCAAAAAGATGAGTAGAAGTCGATTCTGAATCCCAGTATACTTACATTGCTTGGGTTTTTTTTGTTAATAATTTGAAGAAGAATAAATCCCACCAAAAACATTTTCATGTAAAATGTTGCCAAGACGGGACCACATAGCTCGCACTATCAAAAAGTTATCAGATCTCATGTAGAGCCAAGCTTATAACTTTACACGCACTAACTCGCTACAAGCCCTAAACGTCACAAACTCTACACCTTAGTCAAAATATGTGGCTTGGCCGTTTCGCTACCGTCACATGGGCGTAAGGTGAAAAATGTATTTACTGTTAATTATTTTTCTATAATACAATAGTTCTTTTAGTAGCGAAACGGCCAAGCCACATATTTTGACTACGGTGTGTAGTTTGTGAAGTTAGGGCTTGTAGCGAGTAAATGCGTGGTCATAAGTAAATGGTCCTTCGCCCTTTCGCACCTGAGATTTTTTCCGTCCAAATCTTTTTCTTTTCTACAAAATCTTATTATGTGTGGTAAGTATTAATGGGAAAACATATTTTAATAGTATACCATTTACACAACTTCTAGAAAGTGCATAGCACGTTCGTGACATCCAGGTGTAGACTACGTTGTAGAATTTTAGGAAAAATGAACTCACTATCGTATTATTCAGGTGCGAAAGGGTTAAAATAAATGGCTTTGACTCAATAAATAAATATAAACGTATACAAATGTATGTTTGTCATTCATCATTGCAACCATTTGCAACGTACTGTCAAGTGTGACTCCGATGGTCCCTTGTGTATCGCGAAAGTCGCCTACAGTAATAGCGCTTTTACCGTGGGGGGCTCGAGTGATATGACATGAGCGTGTTCTAAATACCGGAGGAACAAACATTTGCTATTCAAACTGGATAAAATAATTAAAAACTGTTTTACAAAACACTTAAACCGACTTCAAAGTACACTAAGAAGTAATCAAATCCTGACCCGATGACAATGGGACCTAACGGGAAGGTGTACCCTTCCACTCAAAAAAATAATTTTCCAAATCGGTTCATAAATGACGGAGTTATGAGGTAAAAAACATCCTTTTTTTGAAGTCGTTTAGAAATTTAATAAATTGGAGATAAGGGAATTATAAATATTTGGGAGCAAAATGGCAATTGCTACATAGCAAAAAATTATTACCTAACTAGCTGTCGCCCGCGATTTCACCCGGACCCGGGAGAAAAAAGAGCCTCTTACGTGCCAAATATCACCGAGATCTGCGGTTTATGCGTGAAAAGGTAACAGAAAAGTAGGCAGATACTTTCGCATTTATAACAATAGTAACATGGATTGTGCAACAGTCTTGTAGCCTAGTATTTTATCACATTCTAACCGGGATATATGATAAAGGGATGATAATAGCATCTAAAACCTAGCCGGTTAAGTTATACCACAAATAAAAATATATACTGTATCAAATTCTTAAAGTACTTTAATCGTGCAAGTATTTTATCCTGACTTGTGAAGTCAGCACCATTTTTTACTGAAGTCAGCTCTTTTATTAGTTCCGTTCGCTTGAGTTCATAACTTGGACTATAGTCATAAGCGCGCTGGATAAACCGCGTCGAGACAGCGCGAGAATGGGATTCCTGGATTCACGTCTCGCGAGACGTTGTCGGTGCATTTCCTTAAAAGAGTACAAAATATATATTCTTACACAACATGTAACGGAAACAGTATATCCATAAATATACACGACTTCTTTGGTACTAGGCGCAGATTAATACCCGGTTTCTATAAACAAAAACGAATCGTTATGCTTACTAATGGTAGGTTTTTTTATTGCCAAACTGGGCATATATATCATTTCGTAAGCTAAGTTTACCTGTGATAGCTACTTCCATATGGGAGGGTCTGCTATACAAAGCTTTGAGGTCTTTGCTTCATTATTAGTAAAGATATAAGAGTCTTAATTTTAACCGATAACGGTCCGTAAATTATAGGAATCGGCCATTAGTGACGAGAAAAGAAGGTGACTCTCATAAAGCGGTGACATGTTGGTAATGATTTTAATTCAATAAACTTGGAAGCAAACACTTGGTATACATTTTTGAGTAATTTATTTTGAGCTGAAACTTTATATAGAGTCTACACCTGATGTAGTCTTCCCCCCTTTCGAATAGATATATCGTTTCCGTTACACGTTGTAAATGGACTTCCGTTGTTCTTGGTTAGTAATAACCTGGCAGGATCAACATACTACCACAGACAATTGGCGTTTTACCATTTTTTAGATTCACGGTGCTGAACTGACGTAACTTTTTACATTCAAAGGACTAATACAAATAAGGCTTCTACCATTGAGATTACCTTCTTATATCACTACGTATAGAGAAGCTATAATAAGCAAAGGTTATGTCCAATTTTTTTAGAGTCAACTAAAGTTTTCTTTAGCGCTGAAACAATAATTAGTCGTCTAAGCAGACAGTACAAACAGAACACTTTTAGGAGTATTTTTCTCGTAACATCGTGATTTTCACGGCTCTTACGCGTTTCGTTCATCGTTTTACAAAAACAAGTGTAGCCGGATGGCCCTAGTAGCATAAAAAAAACTTATTCACAACAAAATCCTGATTATAACAATTATTTCTGTCTACACTCACCTGTCACGATCAATAGTAATTAATTGTCAAGTGTGAGTAACGAAAATTGCAAACATTTTATTTACAACTACCTACAGTCTACACTTTATATTGTCGCGCCCACGTTGGCAAGTGGCCGACTTTTATAGGGTTGCCGCAACATTGAAAGTGATTTCATTTGTATTTAAACACGGTTATACACACTTCACGTTTTAGTTAAGTCACTTAAGCGATAAGACCGCCTCTTTGTATACGTTTTTTTTTGTATTTAGTTGTTATGTTTCGTCCCATCTTAAATTTATCATTATTTTAAATTTTAATTAATTCTTCAAATTAATTGAACGCCTCTTAGATATGACAATGTGAAACGTTTAATAAACTGTCATCTTTTTATTTACCCGTAATAATGCAATATATATTATGATTGAAATTGATTTGATGGAAAGAGTTAACACAAATTTGACCTCAATCTGAGACATTAAAACTCCTACAAAACACAACATACAATATCAAAAAATAATAATTGGCAACCCTAAACACCTGTACATCACCAATTGAAAAAACTCATTAAAATAATTGTTTCAACGGCTTCACATAATTATGAAACGCCGAATATATCTTTTATTCCTTCACACTTCTCTTTCAGGTTCGTAAATAAAAAATAATTGTACTATGATTCACATATTTTTTATGTAGTAAGTACATTTGTTAGAAAAAGCGGAGGAGTCTCTCAATTGTCTAAAATAATTTGTAGTTTTGCCGCCGCACCGTGGCATGCAATTGTTGTCAGTGCGATTAGAATGTAAATATTATGTATGAATCTAAGCTTGTTTTGAAAAGAGTAATTGCTGTTTATTGCCGGCTCTTCTCAGCAAATGTAACCTTCCGAACCGGTATTAGAGTATTAGAGTCAGACTTTTCATAAGTGCCTGCGAAGGTCTATTTGAATAAATGATTTTGAATTTCAACTTAATTTTTAAGAGATTTTTTATCTTTTTAATTTCATCTCTGTGTGTATGTAATCAAAATGTTGCAAGTTACGAACAATTTCCCGGTTTCCGATTGAGCTGAAATTTTACATGGAGCTGATCTGATGGAGCTGGAAGGTGGCCATGGGAGCTCTGCAATAAAACGACGCAACCCTATCGAGTTTGGGCGTTGATTCGAATGACAAGGAATCTGGTTCTAGGGTCTGCTTTCCTTAGATGTCTACGTTGTATAAGGTTTTCTTTTAAAATTAAATTTCTTAGAAAACGATAGATATAAGTATATATTTACAATAAGACGTGTATGTGGAACTTATTTATTATTTCGTTTCTAACTAGCATGATATCTGCTTAGTATGGGATCAGATAGCCGTGTGGGAAGAATCCAAGGAAATTATTTATTTAGTAGTTTCCTTATTTTCTACCCACCTCAGTGCATTGTAGATATATTTATAAGCAATATCTAGTAATAACATAAGACCGAGACAATTTCTTGCAAAACTAAAAGTGCAGAATAGTCAAAAACCAATCTCAGCGGAGTAGTCGCGCGCTCTCAGCTGTCTCTAGTAGCATCAATCACTGAAGAGCCGAAGAGCCGAGCGATCTCTCGGATCACTCTATCCGTTTATTATCACTTTGTGAAACCTGCTGATATCGGGGATGTGTGATAAACGACACGTTTAAAATATAGTTTGAGCTTGGATAAATTTGTGACTTTATAATAAAAGCCGACAACTTATGACAGTGATGTTTTTTTATGTGTTTTAGGACATTTCTGCCAAAGTCGAGTTATTTAGTGTAAAATTATCCATATGGATTCCTTGTCATTTGTTCTTGGTAAAAGTACCTATCGATAAAAAACGAGAAATAGGCATTCATTATACGTATTTTAGTTGTTCCAACTTCGTACGCGCACTTCGTTTCAAGGCATTTAGACCATACCCGCGCTCACAGACCGTATCTCGTACAGTTGCTCTATATTATTCCAACTCTATTATCTTCATCATATCTATTTGAATCCGGTAATCGAACCACGAGTCTTAGAGTGGAGACCGCGTCTTGGCAAGAGTAGTGTGGGTCGCCCACCAGCCCGATGGACCGACGACCTCAAAAATGTGGCCGGACTGGGCTGGATGCGGGCGGCAAGAAACCGGAAGGAGTGGCGCGCTCTGGGAGAGGCCTATGTCCAGCAGTGGACTTAAAAAAGGCTGATGATGATGATGATGAATCGAAACACCTGCAGATTTGCGATTAGCCATAACCTCTCGTGTGGTGTGTAAGTCGACTTACGGTGGTAATAAACTGCATCCAAGACACAAAGTCGCTTGTTAAACCACTGCTGTGCACCAGAACATATGTTGCGGTGTAATAACATCTAACGATGCAGCCGATGTAATCGACTCTAGATCGACGCAAGTGATTGATCTACTAATACCCCAACTCGTTAGTCAGCGGTTTGTGTAGACGGTATGTGCTGTGTTTAATTATACTCTCTGTTCTTTTTTTAATTAACGCTTCGATGGCCGTTGTGTCTGGTTTAAATGCCATTTGGTCGGATTGTGTCGGTCGGTATGGTAGGATGAATATTGACAAGTTTTTATTTATTTTCAGTTTAATTATTACAGTTACTCACCAATTACAATAATAAAAGATATACAAAAATTAAAAAAAATATTTATAAACACACATTCATACATTCTTCTCACAGACACGCAAACACTCATACAATTTATCCGGCCATCCGTCCGCAAACAGATCGCAGTCAGGATTGTTTTCCAGGAGAGCGTTGAGCGCGGAGAGGGTGCGCGGGATGGGCGAGTTAGCACGCGCCACAGTGCGACACGACGGCACGGCGAAAAAGTTGTGCTTTCTATTTCGTTGATAATTGTCAGGAGCTAAAAATCCACCATGCAGTTCTGGTGCATCAATATTTCCCCTGAGGATTTTGCACATGAATGTGAGTTGGCGCTTTTCCCGTGCACTTCCACGGAGTTATACCCTAGACAACTGAATGATGAATGGTGAATTTGGAAATTGCCTAAGGCTTTGGCTCAAATGTCAGTGAGCTTTTGGAAAAATGTATGTACTTTTGACAGGCCAGTTGGCGCGGTTAGTTAACTCCGTCAATCGCGCCGCATGTCGTGGGTTCGATTCCTTCCCGACATGCATTTGTGTGCATGAACATGTCTGTATGTCCTAAGTCTGTGTGTAATTATGTATGTTAAGTATGTATTTACAAACAAAAAGTAGTATATGTAGTATATCAGTTATCTGGTTTCCATACTACCAGCTCTGCTTAGCTTGGGATCAGATGACCGTGTGTGAGGAATGTCCCAGGAAATTTAGATTTAGTACAAACATTTTGCTTGCCTTAAGAATTTCTATGGTGTCTTAGAGAACAGTTCTAAGTTGGTCATTTGGAGTTGGAAAGATGATGATGATGAAATATTGGTGAACAATTACCCTTATTGCTTTACGCTCCATTTCATTACTTACAACTTCGATTAATGAAACGGATTCTTATTAAGAAAAAATACCCGATTAATAAGTTTCCAATTCCATCAGATAAACGCCCTTCGATTTCCTGAATAAATTAACACCATCAGAAATTTAAATTAGATTTCAAATGATATCGTTGAAGAATGTTTCGTTCGTTCAAATTAACTTTTTTCATAGATATTACGTTTTAGAGGTTTTATAAAAGACAAGAGATTTTATGATAAGAAAATATTGCGAATACTAAAATTACAAAGATAAGAGTTTTATAATAAGTATAACTAATTGTACAGCCATTTTAAGTGTTCTGAACCAAAAAGAATGAAAAGAAAGAAGGTAAAATGGAACCTTGATACTGCCACTCCGGCGTCTGACCGTCTTTCACAGCAACTGAGGCCATTTGCACATTATAAGAAAAAATGTGTCTTATAAGAAACTAGCACCTGGTCGCGGCTTCGCCCGCGTGGCCTACAGGAAACAAATGACATATTTTTCTACAACAACAAAAGAAAATAAAACAAACTCATTCTGCTTCGAGGGTGGAATTATTAAAAACGCTGAGACACGTATAAATTAATTTTCAATCTTCAGCCTTAATACAAATATTGAAGATCCTAACTTCGAAACTGACGGACTTTCATACAAACTTTCATCCCCTATTTTAGTGGAATTTCGAAAAACCCTTTGTTAGTTGATACTTACTCTTCACAAAGAATATACCTTCTAAATTTCATGTCTCTAGGACCAGCGGTTTAGGCTGTGCGTTGATATACCAGTCAATCAGTCAGGACTTTGAATTTTACATATACATATAGATGTTTTATAAGAAATGTCTCATAAGAAATTTCTTATAAGAAATTCATACATATTACAAGAAATAATGGATAAGACACAAGACATTTTCTTATAATGTGCAAAGGGGCTGATGCTATTGATTTGAAATTTGGAATAGTTATAATTATTTCTAATCTTATTGAAAAAGAAAACCTACAAAAAAAGTTTTTAGTGTCTTTGCAAAAGGGGCCGATGTGGGAGACCCCGAAATTTCAAAGTTTACAAGTTGAAATGGGGCTAAAGAATTTAAATGCAGTGCTTTATTTGTAAATACCAAAACAGGAACATAAAATCCCCCCACCCCTCATCACCGAAGGTTGCAAATTAATTACAGTAGATATATATACACAGGAGACATAATTTATGTAAATATTACAGGAAAAATAGAACGATGTTTCTAACTAGCACAATTTTATCAATAACACTACATTCCCAAACCTTTAAAGATAAATCATTCAATCGCCTAAATCGCAAATCCTCGAACACCCTTATCAACCACCAGAGGAACAATATAACATAACATAGGTCGCAATAAATATTGTTAAACGTCAACATGGGAAATACGCGCCGTGTGCACTCGGCCTAAAGGATAGCTCGTTTGTATCCCGCAGGGGAATCCCCGACTATACAGTGTGTTGATTAAAAAAAACTCTATACGGAGTGATTTGGGAGATTGATGTTTTTGAAATTGGGATAAAAAGTTTGCATACGGTTCAGGAAGACTAATAACATCATGTTGATACATTTTTGAAGTTTGGAGTTGACGTTGCTTTTAAGTTACGTTCTTCACTGGAATAGGGTTGTAAATGGTAAATCATAAATGTGTCGACTCTATGAAATGGACTGTTATTTACGGGTTTTCTTTAGACTGTACAGAATATAAATTGAATAAGTGTCCAGTTAACAATCTAATATAATACAGTATCTTATATATTCTTAAAAATAAAATTGTTGTCATCGCTGAAAATACGGAGAATTTCGTCGCGAAAGATTTTTTTAGACGTAACTTACGAATTTTTTATTGGGAATATCAAAGCACTTTTTAATATTCTATTCGGTTAACATTTTTCTCGAAATCCTCTTCTGTCCACAGTATTTTTTTATGTTATATATTTCATTGCGTTATGTCTAGGGCATGAATATCGGAATCTCGGAATCTCGTAATATCGGAATCTCGGCCTTTTTTTCCGATATTACAATATCGGAATCGAGTGATCCAATATCGTAATATCGGAATCAGATATTTTTATCTATTTGAGTTTTTAAATAAAGCTTAAATGCGCCCCAAGATATGGTCGCCTAGAGCTATAAAATTAACGTATCGTACATAAATTTTACCTACTAGTGTAGTGAAAGTGAGCGTATTTTTTCAACAAAACACGAAGTTCATTATCCATAAAAATGCTTGACGCATTGTTTTTAGGAAAATATTAGGAAGAAAAACGAGCGTTTAAAAAATAAACGTACAATGGTGCTGATTCTGTTGTTTCTGTTGGCTATTAGATCTCGCCACCTTTAAGTGTTACCAAATTAAAGCATTTGATGTAAAACATATTTTTTACGGATATTGATAAATAAATTTACGCTACGCTGATAACACTTCTCTTCTTAACCAAAGTAAAGAAGATATGGAGGACCTCTTGGCACATTACGAAACCACTAATCTTCAATTCAATGGTCCAATCATATCTATATCTGGGAGCTTTGGTATCGAACACTGGTGGATGCGTTGATGAAATCAAGAGGCGTATGGCTATATCTAGGTCATCTATGGATAACTTAGGAGAATATGGAGGAACCGAAACATAATCAAAGCCACTAAGATCAGACTCGTCTGAGCACTTGAGTTCCCCATATTTCTGTACACGGCGGAGACGTGGACTCTAAGGGAAAGCGAGGAGAAGAAAATAGACGCTCTCGAAATGTGGTGCTGGAGAAGTCATCATCATCATATCATATCTTGGACAGAATTCCGTACAAATAAGTCCATACTCCAGGAACTCGGTATTAAACAGCGTCTATCCTCCGTAGTGCAGTCTCGCATCCTTACTTTCTTTGAACACATGTCGCGGCGCGGAGATGTTTCCATAGAGCGATTGGTAGTGGAGGGTAAAGTAGAGGGCACCAGAGCACGTGGGAGATCACCCATGCGATGGACCGACCAAGTTAAGGCCGCAATAGGCGGTCTCATCAATGACTGGACCAGAAGGGCAGCAGTTAGGGACAAATGGCGGCGTGTTGTGAAGCGCGCCACAAATCACACGTCCTGACGACCACGACCACTCTGTCAAGAGTGACACGCATGAGAAGAAGAATCTCCAATTCGGACTTGCAATCAACATAGACAAGATGAAATGTAAATAATTGATCGGGCCTAACTTAATAGAATGGGCGTACTACGAAAAAGCTACATCTACCTCGGCTCTACCATTTCCAACACAGGAGACTGTGAAGATGAGATCAGAAGACCATGTGCAATCACAAGATCAGCCGTAAGAAGATTCGGAAAGACAGAAGGATAACTAGGAAAACAAAGATTCGACTTATGAGGCGCCTGGTCTTTCCAATCTTTCTCTAAGGAGCTGAAACTTGGTCCTTAAGCCTACAAGATCACCGGATCAAAATTGACGCACTGGAGATATGGTGCCGAAGACGCTTCCTGAAAATTCCATTGACGGCCTTTCACACCAATAACTCGATCCTGAAGGAGCTTAGAATAACAGATAGGCTTTCATCAACTGTGCAGCTTCGAATTCTCAAGTTCTTTTTTGGTTAACATCTGAAGAAACGAACGCTCGATGAAGAGACTTGTTGTCCAGGGCGGGAGGGTGTACTCGCAACGCTACGAATCGCAAAAAATTGAAATCATTACGAAAGCTGTAACCCTAGTCAAGAAGAACTTTGGCGTTGAAGACCCACTATGAAGACTATCTATTGCAACCACGACCACTCTGACAAGAGTGCTCGACTGAGCAGAAGATGTGTTCAATCTAATCTAACTTTATAACGAACTAGTTGTCTCCCGAGGTTTCACCTGCGTCCCAGGGATCAAAAGTAGCAAATAATACTCGGGGATGATGTAACTTCCTATAAGTGAAAAAAAAAACGAATCCGACCGGCAGTTCCACAGATTAGCCAGTTTAACCAAACAAAAAAACTCTTCCACTTTATAATATTTGTATAGATAGATAATTATGTGCAGTTTATAAGGAATATGTGCTATTTATAAGGAATATGTGCAATTTATAATAAAAAATTCCAATTCCGATATTAATATCGGAATTCCGATATTGAGACCCAATATCGGAAACCAATATCGGAATTGAAAACACTTCCGATATTACATGCCCTAGTTATGTCATACTCGACTCTCGAAGAAACCCATTTTTGTGAATTTGAGCTTAGACCTCCCCTTAATTCGTTTTGCGATTCGTAACTACTTATAAAAATAACAATTAGACCAACGTTTTTTACCATTAAGCTTGCAATCATAGACTTACTTATAAAAACAAGCTTAGATTCATTACATAATATTTATATTCTAGTCGCACTGACAAACAATTGCGTGCCCCGGAGGCAAAACTACAAATTATTCGATATTTAATAAGTAACTAGCAAACCTAAGCAGAACAGCCCCCACAAGCAGCACCTGTTCACAAGTATGACGCGTGTGGCAGCCACCGCCCTCCTCGCCATATTGGAGGGAAGTGGGCGACCCGCGTGAAAGAGTCTTCACATGTATATTAGTAGGATTACTAATAGTAGGTTTAATATTTAATAACGCCTGCCAAAGTTTTGATTTCCCTAGTCACCTGTGGTGTCTGTGGTATATGTTGTCTCTCTCACTCATTATCTCTCTCTCTGCTGGTACATTATACCGCTATTTAATAAATACATATATTAATTAAAGTGTTTATTTTAAGGACGTGATCAAAGGTGTGTCACCTCTGATACATTGGGTTAACCCGATTTCAACCTAGTTACACAACAACAGGGTACTTAATCAAATGCAGACAATGCTGCTAGGCATTTAAAAGTAAACGAACCGTCAATGTTTATATTGGGAGTACATTTGTGGACTATTAAATGTCATGAAAGTGATTAAACGTACGTAAGTGTCATTAAAATAGTTAATGTGGTCGTCTGGTTCGACTCTCATTTCTCAGTGACAAGATTATTGATGTGAGACGGATATATGAATATTAGTAGCTGTCTCACGCGGTTTCAATCGCATTCCCGAGGGATCATATGTTTTTACGGGATAAAAAATAATTTTATTTATTTATTTATATTTAATTATAGGTTTAAATAATTAGAGTTTTAAACGGATTACCATAATTTTTTTGGGTAACTACAAAAACAAATTCAGATATCAAATTCCAACAATGTTTTAAGGCAACTCCTCCAAGGTTCGAATTTACTAAGCTTGAGCTTTCTGTGAAGGAAAACATCATAAGGAAACCATAGCACGGTGGTAGGGAATTTGTAGTACCTAGCTGGCTACCACCCTGAAGTTGAGAATCTATCGTAAGCACCAACCGGCGTGTTACGACAGCTACACTTTAGAGCCAGTTCTAGGCTTTGTGTGCTTACCACCTTCGGCCACATCATCACATGGTAAGTGATGATTGCGGTCAAACACAGGCCTGTGTATAAAAGAAAAAAAAATACGTTTGTTCAAGAGATCGAAAGTCAAGCTCAGATAAATAAATAGAAAAAGAAAACAACTAGTACAAAACCAAACAACTCTATTCGTAGTGAGACGTTAAGCGAAGCACTTAGGAAAGGTACTAGCGATATTCCTAGAAAGTATATTAGGAGAGCGATTCAAGGTAAATTTCTACCATCCCGTTTCCAATTTCTTCAGATCACCTGTACTTACACAGGTCATTGCAGTTAAGACTTTAAGGTATAAGGTTTTAAGACGAATATTGAATGGGATTGTGTTGGTGATTGCGTATCGATGGTTGTCAAAGCAAGTAATAAGCAGTTAAACGATGCGAAGGTATTGGAGCCCCACGTTGGGCGCCAATTTCTATTTCACAACATTAACGGCCGGTTGCTAGAACGTGTATGAAATATCAAATCAGGTGACACACTGTCACAATTAGCAATCTGTTGACAGCCTTTGAGTTTCCGAAAAGACAAAAATAGATAAATTATCTAATTGATTGTCAACGGATGATTTATTTATTTCATTCACTTTCATTTAATCCTTTGTGTTTTGTTTCTGTCTCTCGCGTAGCACTGTTCCTTTCATTGTCGTCGTTGTTGTTTATGTTATTCGCTAAAAGGCAGGCAAATGTTGAGCCATACAGCCTAGTCTTATTTTCATTTATTCATTATTTAAATCAAATTCAAAAATCTCTTTTTTTTATACTACTAAGTCGGTAAACAAGCATACGGCCCGCCTGATGGTAAGTGGTTACCGTAGCCATATGGACGCTTGCAACACACGAAGCGTCGCTCACGCGTTACCGACCTTTCCCCCCTCCCCAATGAGCTCTGGCGACCTTACTCACGCGCAGGAACACAACTTTACACAACTTAAAGTTATTTGGCTGCGGTATTCTGTAAGGTGGAGGTACTTCCCCAGTCGAGCTGCTCTGTGAGCGAATAAACGCGAGCTCTACCTCTCTCAATAAACGCGATGCTCTACCTCTCTCTTTTTATTATTTTGACAATATAACCATACACATATACTATGGCTTAAAAAACAGCCAAACACGTGCGTACACAAAAATATAACTGACGGACTAATTAGAATTATTATTTTCTAGGAATCATCCCTATTGCTTAAAATTTACGTCTCGTCAGTTTTCTATTGGTTAATAATTGACAATGATGATCGGGCTATTGTTTCTGTAGTAGAGCCTCTTGGTCGTTAATTTTTTCGTCGACAGTTTTAGGAAACTTCAAGAAACCAATTCCAAAAATAATCATATAATTATCGAGACTCGTGAGGTCTAAAGCTCAAAGAGCCTATAGTTTAAAGAAAATATAGTCTGTTAGTCAAGAAACGATGTGTAACAATCCTTTTTATATCAAGAGTATGTTTTTTTTTACATCGAAGACAATGTGGCCCTAAAGGTTAGCGTACATCGAAACAAGCTTTCTATACAATATACCAATATAATATGCTTGGAAACTGATTTTCATAATTTAAGCAGTGTACAGATGACATTCAAGTTTCAACCATGCGACGTATAAAAAATCAGGAGCGTCGTCTTATACGAAGCCAAGCACACCAAGTAAGCTGGGCCGTCTTGTAAATAGAAGCCTCACACACACATGTATACCATAGTAAGCCGATTGGTTGTCATTTCGCATTGAGACGTCGACAGTGACAATAAGGCTCTGTATCACTTGTGCCTGTTTGGGCTAGTACTGATTTTAATCACTAATAGTGCTTCACTTTCTTATAAGGCGTATATAACTTTTTTTATAACACGAATTATAAAATCAGTCTCTTATTTACAGAAGACAAAGCCTTCAAAAATCTTTACCACCACAAGGGGGCAGAACTGCTAAAATTGAGTGCCGCTGGCCGTCAGTAAACATTCTCAAACATTTCGACTCACTCGTTACCACTGTGGCAAGTGGTGAGTACCCACTTGATGCTAAGGGTGCTTCGGAATAAGGGTTGTCTCTTGAAAGTTTTCAAATTGTTCTCACGACGACGAGTTAACATTTAGATTCACGTTTTATAAAAGCATATTGTGTAAACTTAAACATTGACAAATATTGTGTTGAAAATTACTATTTTAGACTACACACAAAAAAAAAACATTTTGCATGGGAGTCCTATATACTCGTAAAACTAATTTCAACCCCTAAGGAGGTCAAACAGGGGAAGATATGTTAAGGGTTCCGGACCTTTAAAGGAAAAACCGAACCCGGAGCCGCAATTGTTATCAGTGCGATTAGAATGTAAATATTATGTAATGAATCTAAGCTTGTTTTGAAAAGAGTAATTGCTGAGTTTATTGCCGGCTCTTCTCAGTTGCAACCTTCCGAACCGGTATTAGAGTATTAGAGTCAGACTTTTCATAAGTGTCTGCGAAGGTCTAAATGATTTTGGATTGAATTGAATTTTAACCCTTATAAAATCTGTCTGGTGTCCGTCCGTCCATCTGTCACATAGTATTTATTTTTTATAAAAGAGTTTCGATATATTCCCGATCCCGAGCTCACAAGCGGTTTAGATCCCCTCAGTCTAAAGAGAGACTTTGCCTCCTTATGTGTGTTCTACCGCTTGTACAACGGAGAGTGTTCTAAGGAAATGTTCGACTTGATGCCTACGGCTACCTTCCACCATCGCAACTCTCGCCATCGACGGGGAGTCCATCCTCACATATTGAAACCAGAATTGTTTCGAACTGTGCGGGCTCAAAGGAGTTTTCTTCCGCGGACGCTTGGACTGTGGAATGAGCTCCCCGCCGTGGTTTTCCCAATGGAGTACAGCATGGGGTTCTTCAAAAAGGGTGTGAAGAGATTTCTGCAGGGTCGGCAACGCGCAAGTGATACCCCTGGTGTTGCATGCGTCCATAGGCTACGGTAACCGCTTAACATTAGACGGGCCGTATGCTTGTTTGCCACTTAGTGGTATAAAAAAAAATAAAAAAAATTAACAACTCCTTGCACCTTATTAGTAGGTACCACGGCCTGCGTCTTTCCAATTACCAGATGAGATGATGATAAGTACAAACCTATCTCATATAAATAGATTCTTTATCCTCCGCAACTTTCCAAACGCGGATATAACGGATACCATTCATGCCTGTCATGGCGTCGAGATGATCGCAAGTCACGTGGAAAATGTATCCTGACCTCTCCTGCTTGGTATTATGATACGAGTCATCCCCTAATGTGCAATCTGTGGGGTTTTATTGATGGATTATGGAACCCTAAAGCTGCCCACTTCCCACCAATATGGCGAAGAGGGCGATGGGTGCCATACACGTCATATGTATTTGTGAACAGGTGCTCTTACAGTCCATCGCACAGAGCCATTGCAATATACACTCTAAAGCTATGACAGTAAAATATAAAAAGCTAATATGTTCAGTTGGCACATAAAACTACATTTTCACGTATAATTTTCCACTATCACTTGTCCAAATCATATAATATAAGACATTATGCGATGAGAATAAAGATTACAATAGCGAGTTATGGCTTTAGGGTACTACAAAATAAATATCTGCAAAATATGCAAATTAGTCCAACCAGTTTGGTCAGCTTCAACTAGTTTTTTTTTATGTTAAACTAGCTGTTCCCTGCGGTATCACCTAGCGATGGGCGATTGTTACTAAAAACAATCGAATTATTCAATTGTCCAATTTATTCGAATCATTCGAATAACAATCGACATCTTTCGATTGTTCATAATACGCTTCGTGCGGCACCACGCGTGGCCTGTGCCGTGCGCTGGCTGTCCGTCCGCCAAATGAATGAATCTATTCGCCCCCGCGCTCACCTGGCGATTGTGGATACCTACTATTGCAACCTGCGTTGCGTGCATCAATTTTCATTCGAAAGGTCGATTATTATTCGATAGTTTATTCGTTAGAACGAATGAATCGACAATCGAATATACAGTTTTACAATTTTCGATTCTTTCGATTACTTTTTTTGGAACAATCGCCCATCGCTAATATCACCCGCGTTTTCGAGATAAAAGAACGTATCGTAACGTCCTCCTCCAATCGGCTCAGCGGTTAAGGCGTGAAAAGGTATCAGACAGACAGACAGAGTTATATTTGCATTTGTAATATGAAGGAGCTTACATTATTAAAATTCCCGCTATTTCTTTGTCTTTTATCGAGCCATTAAAATCATACGAAAATAATATCTACGGAACCGTTTAATATAGTTAAAACAACACACATCCAAAAATAATTTAATGTGCACTTTTTTATGACAAAAAGCGTTTGCATCGTTAAATTAATGTATAGTATTAATAAAATCTGTCGCTCGCATATAAAACGCAGAGTGATACTTAAAATATCAGCAAATATAAAATCCCGCTACGAGTATGAAACTACACATTTTTAAACTAACATATAAAAATTTCCTGAATTTTATTATATTTATTAATAAGATTAAATTTAAAAAGCTCTTTGTTAAAAAAAACATTTTTAATACAAGCTTTTTTTGAGTGATTGTACTTGCATTGTCATCCAATATACTAATGTATACCAAATTATCAAGTCAATCCGACCACTGGAAGTGGGTGAAATTCGACTTGCAAGATTCCACCCGAACAAACATACATACAGTAGTACCCAACTAATATGGTTTACCAATGTACCTGTGCAGAAGACACATTTACAAAGCGCGGGAAGCGCTATTGGTCGGCAGCTGCCGCCATGTTAGCGCGCGCCGTGCGGAGGCGTGTGAGACGGAACTAACAGCTGCAGTGTATTATGAAACTTATAGTAGTGATCTAAGGTTGATTGTAAGTTTGTCACACATTGTCACAGATTTGTTATTAGACTTATGAAATGCCTAGTAAACTGGTAAACCTATTAAGTAATTAATTGATGCTAATAATTATAATACGTGTAGAGGGTAAGTATATTCGAACGGGGTGAAGACTACATCAGGTATAGACTCTCTAAAAAGTTTCAGCTCAAAATAAATAACTCAAAAATTAATACCAAATTGCTCCCAAGTTTATTGAATAAAAATCATAACCAAACGTGTCACCGGTCAATGAGGGTCATATCTTTTCACGTCACTTGCTAATATTATTATAAAATTTTCTCTTTCGCGATCTGCGCGTCTAGTACCAAAGAAGTCGTTGTACTTTTATAATACATATATCTCCGGAATGACCGATCCAATTGATTTTTTTTTCACCAATCCGAAGCTACATAAACTACATTATTCATTTAATGAACGCGGGTGAAATCGCGGGGCAAGTTATAAATTATATCAAAACTATGAAAAATCTCATCGAACATGATTCTGTAGAATAATATTCTTCGATGACAGAATTTCCCCTTTGATAACCCGTGAGAGGGACTGGCACCGGTGAGGGGAGGGTTATCAAAGGTTTAATTTTTGTGGCAGGCTGGTATTAAACATCTGATATGATAGATTACTGGAGTATTAGGGTTCACTGTTTGTCGTCTTGGTGATAATAAAACCACGTATCGAGACAGTATGACTGTGTTATACAATTTTATTGCGATAGGTTTTAGTAGTGAAAAGGTAACAAACAGACGAAACTATTTTCGCATTTATAATAATAGGGGCTCTACCGCGTGTCTTTGGTGGTAATCGTAATGAACACCATGAAGGCGCTATTCACATCGTACATCAACCACAACCACACCACGTGGGCGGGCGCTAATTTGTTTGAAAATTAATAGTTCACACGGACCACATTTTGCCGTCACTATCGACCGCGTGTGTGATACCGACCACACCGCACGCGACCTCGCAACCACAACGCTACCACCAGCGACAACGGGAACTAGCGGTACAAACATTTTAACATTTTGAAGGTACCAAAACGCAACAACAAAAAACCGCAGCGACACTTATTCACAATTTCATCCAATCAGGGCACACGAATGGTCATTGTCGTACCACGTCATTGGATGAAATCATTAATGGCGTTTGTAACAACAAACAATTCTCACCAAAGATACGCGATAGCCCAGCTGACTCGGAACAAGCAGACATTGCATATTAACGGGCTTATTTCATTCCATTTTAACATTTTGGTAATTGAAAAATTTAAACACATTCATTTCATACGACTACGAAGGCTTAAAACTTTTTTTCATGGTAGCACACTCCACTACATCCCAGATACAATCAGAAACCAAAAAAGTAATAACTGAAACAGGAAAATATAACTAAGGAAGAAATTAATTATTGTACGGGTCCCTTGACAGTACTCCTCAGTTCGTTGCTGTCGTGCCAGCGAAGTATTAAAAAATAGAAGGCTTCTTACAAAGGTTCCGTTCGTAGGAGCCGTGATAAATGATTATCTTTTGTAATGTGATATTATCGGAGATAATTTTAGCATGAATTTATATTAGGAGTGATTTATTTAGCAGTGTTTGCCTCGATATCAATTTACCTGTTAGGGGGTGATCCATTTACTAAAAACTTTTGTATAATGTATTTTCGTACAGTGTGAAACAGGGTATATTTTTTACTGACAAAATTTGCAGGGATGAAATACTCATAATCAGAAAAACATTTTTTTTTTTATACAACTTAGTCGGTAAACAAGCATACGGCCCGCCTGATGGTAAGCGGTTACCGTAGCCATATGGACGCTTGCAACACACGAAGCATCGCTCACGCGTTACCGACCTTTCCCCCCTCCCCTATGAGCCCTGGCGACCTTACTCACGCGCAGGAACACAACTTTAAAAAACTGGGACTAAAATTCTGCTATTTTCAATTAAGAATGATCCCACCAAAAACATTTTCATGTAAAATGTTGCCGCCAAGACATATGGCTCGTACTGTCAAAAAGTTATCAGATCTCATGTAGAGCCAAGCTTATAACTACATGCACTTACTCTATAAGCCCTAACTTCACAACCTCTACACACCGTAGTCAAAATTTGTGGCTTGGCCGTTTCGCTACCGTCACATGGGAGTAAGGTGAAAAATGTGTTCACTGTTCATTGCTTTTTTTGTTATTCAATAGTTCTTGTAGTATTGAAACGGCCAAGCCACAAATTTTGACTACGGTGTGTAGAGGTTGTGAAGTTAGGGCTTATACAGGGTGATTTTGAATTACTTAGCTATTTTAAAGGAGTCGCTCATGAATAAAAAATAAAAAATACATGTTTTATATTTAGATATAATTTTTATAGAAAAAAATAAAGTTATGACGATCCAAAGTTTTCTCAGAATTATTGAAATCGTTGGTCGTACCGCGCGCCAATACGCTACGTCACATAGCTGTCAACAACCGAGAATGTTAGATACTGCCTATGTATACGAAAACACGAACACCGTCTAAATTAAATATCCTATACATCACTCTCGGTATTCTTACCCGTTTAAAATTTATAAAATGAAGCCACAAAAATACAGTAACTCACTTTTTTTATTAACTCAATTACAAACATACTCATCGTATCACAATTCGAACATATGCATCGTTGTAACACTTTAAAACTTTAGCGCCAACTTAAGGCTAATTTAAAATCACATTGAACTGAATATTGCAGTTTATTGACAACTTATTATTTGGTTTTAAATAACACACTTCCAGTGATCTGCAACCACAAAACGCACAGTTGGGTGGGGTGGCGGGCGCCGTGCGGCATCTTGTGTGAGGCAGAAGCCCTCCATTGATCAAACGGATAGTGTATTCCAGAGAGTTCCATAATTATTCAATTAAATTTAAAAATATTTTTTATCACCCAGAAACGACTGTTGATCTTCTAAAACGTTGCCCTAGCAACCAGTAACCAGAGAATACCTGCGTGCGCAACAAAAATATTTTTTTTCATATTCAGAAAATTTTCAAATAGGTTGACATGAAGTATTAAGCTGAACGCACACCTAAACACGTCGTAGCAATATTTTTTTAATTCTTTGTATGAAATTAAAAGGGAAGAGAGGTTTCGTATAAGGACGCTTCCACACGTCAGACAATCGGTAGTCCAATTGTCATTCCGATTTGAGGCCTTTAGAGCGGCTTTGTAAGACGAGTGCTTTGTTAGTAAAGAATTCAAATGAAAAGAACATTTGAATGTCTCTCAGTCCGACTTGAGGCCTTTAGAGCGGCTTTGTAAAACGACTGCTTTGGTAGTAAGGAATTCAAATGAGAAGAACATTTGAATCTCTCTCAGTCCGACTTGAGGCCTTTAGGGCGGTTTTGTAGGAACGTGTGCTTTGGTAGTAAGGAATTTCAAATGCGAAGAACATTTGAATCTCTCAAATCGAAAGAATTTATTCTCTTATAAAATTGAATCTTTTTAGCGAAATAGGCAATTTTAGAGTTTATTTCTAGGATAGGTTCGTTTAAGGGTTATTAACCAAGTCAAACGTTTTAAAAAGCTATCCTGTTTTCTGCTTACAAAGCTGACATTAAAGTTTTATTCTCTTTCCGACATAAAGTCGGCCGGCGATTGTATGATGCGTGCGGGCTGCCTTATGTATTGTTAACAATTATTGAAAGATAAGTTTCCTCCTTAGTGAAAATGAAAAATAGAATTTATTTTAGAAGATTTTAATGAATGACAGATTCGATTCAATGACAGTTTTTATTAATCAAAATACTCGAAATGTAAACAACATTATGAAGAGTTTATTCCTGATATTACTTAATTTTGTGAATGGAAAATGGAAAAATAATATGGTGAAATTTTAGTAGGTATTACACACAATTTCCACCTAGTGCGCGTTACGAAAGAATTCACGTATTTCCGTAGCATATTTCAAGGTCATCTACTTGTTAACGTTATCCAGTAATGTGGAGTATTTAGGATATTCTTACGACAAAATTATGGAAAAAAAAAGGTTCTTTTTTTTGCACGGATGCGTTCTATTAGTGATTCTGATCCGAGGGAAAAAAAATAGCCAAGAAATTCAAAATCACCCGGTAGAGTAAGTGCATGTAGTTATAAGCTTGGCTCTACATGAGATCTGATAACTTTTTGACAGTACGAGCCATATGTCTTGGCGGCAACATTTTACATGAAAATGTTTTTGGTGGGATTTCACTTCTTTTTTTTTTTGTTTGAAATTTCCAAGTTTTATAATTTTTTTGTTGTTTGTGTACTAATACAAGCTTACATACCAAATTTCAGCTTTCTAGGACTTCAGGAAGTACCCTATGAGTTTTGATGATCATCAGTGAGTCAGTGACGAAATCGGGGTTTTTTAGATATCAATAAAATCTAAAGTATAAGAGCTATGTTATTGAAACTTAATATACTTAATAAGTTCACTATTGACATCATGTTCCGAGAATTTTGTTTATCTGGTATAATCCAAACCCAAGTTATGAGGGTTAAAAAAAACGACGAAGCGCTTCGAGAAAAGGTAGGTAGTGCCCTTTCGCTTCGCTTGGCTGTCTTGGCGGGGGGCACTCCCGTGCCCCCAGATAGAATTATTTTATTTTTGATTTTCAATACAGTTTAAATGTTTGTTCTACTTAATGCTATATTCGATACACATCATCATCATTATAAGCATTTAATGTCCCTCTGCTGAGCACAGGCCTCCCTTCACAAATGAGGGTGAAAGGGAATAGGTAAATAGAGTAGATACTCCACCACGCATGCCCTATGCGGATCGGTGGAGGTAGGCTAGTGGTCAAACTACTGTTGTTTTCAAGCCGCCTAGGAGTCCTCCAACTAACTTAACGACTATCACAATTAAGTGATAACCGGCACCAACAGCTTTACGTGCCTTCCGAAGCACGGAAAACGCACTAGGAAACGAAAAGCCCATCCATCCAAGTACCGGCTTCAATGGTGGTAGCTTAACTTTGCCGATCAACGTCATGGTCCTTTTCCACTACATATTTTTGTAAAAAATAACCCACAGAATTTCCTGAAACGCAAACAAAACCATGGTCATAACTAGAGGGATATTTATCGAGGAGAAAAGAAGAAAAAGAAATAAACATAAATAATAAAGCTGCACTGCCTACGAGCGCGGCTCCGCTCGCGTTAATCGGAGCCAATAAAGTGGTAGTGGCGACGTATAGCCGGCTTAAACCTATCTATATGATACTTACCAGACATAGGGTAACCATTGTATGGTTGGATAGGACTGTCCTAGCTTGCGACAAAATCTTTAAGCGTAAAAAATTTAAGCTTGGATAGAAACATACCCACGGTCACGGGACATTTAGGATGATGCAATTCCGTTTTTATACTCTGAAAGTATTTTATGATAATTAATATGCCAAAGCAGACAGATATTCTATAGAAAAAAAATGTCAAACCACCATACTTAATCCTCAAGACCAAGCAACTAGATAACTATTATAATAATCAAATGGACTCGTTTAGAAGATAGGTAGTTATTACATTTGGATTGAAATATACAGCGTGTAAGGGACATCGCCGCACAAATGGATACCATGGGTCCAGGACATGATTCTGGACCCTGGGGGGGTCCTGGGGGTTGAATTTTTCGTCGGTTTTTCCCAAATTTAAAAAAAAATTTTTTTTAGTTTTTTTTACTTTAGGCTGTTCATAATCGTTATTCTTACCTAACCCTAAGAGATTTAAAATAAATAAGTTATTAATTCATTACTTTCACTAAAAGTAGCAATGTAAATAAAACTAGAAACGGTGTCTAATGGCGATATTCGCCTGCAGTCAGCGACATACTACGTAGGCACAACGTTATCGCGCGTTTAAATCGCGGTGTTCACAATACATTGCGCGCTCGAAAATGTCAATTTCTATAACCGATCATTAGCGAGGTGAATGACTTTCACAATTTGATTAGTGGCATTAGGTGTAGCCTTTTCGCGAAGTTTGCGTTACCATGCGAAATACACCCTGTATAGATAGATAACTCTTTATTGTACACCAAAAAACAAAAACAATAGAAAGAGAACAAAATTACTTAGAATTAATTACTGTACAACAGTCTTATCGCTAAGAAGCGACCTCTTTCAGACAACCTTTGGATGGAGTGGAATCAATATACTAAAATACCACAAACCACAAATATTCAAGGAAATTTCTGGCAAAATATTGTCCAATAAAATGATACTAAAACAAAAGAAGTAAAATTGGTCACCCTAACCTGACCCGAGTTGCGATACCCGACCGCATAGTAAAGTCAGTTACATACGACTATTCGTTTTAATTTGGCGCCGTTGGCACAAGTACAGGGTGTAGCGAGATAGAGACCGGCCAAGTTGTTGAAAGTAAGACAAAATAATCTGAAGTGGGGGAATTCATTCTTTCTCTGGTCTGTGGTGTAGGGTTGACACACGTTAGTCAATATAAATAATTTTGAACGATGTTAGAAGATAATTTGTGGTACTCGCCTGGCTACGGTACTTGAGTTGAACCGACACACTTGAGAGCCTGTTCCTTTCTAGATTTCAGTCACAGCATCACTTATCAGGATGAGATTGCGATCAAAATACAAGTATAGGATAGGTTGAGTTACTAGTCAGTTCTTTCGGATATTTCTTTTCTTTTTTACGCGGGTGAAACAGCAGGGGAAAGCTAGTAGTTTATATATTTGTTGGTATATGTATTGGCTTTAGTATTAAGTGTTAATAATATTGCACAGCTTATTCATAGGGCTATCGTGTCACTAGTCGCGGGCAAAAACTAGTTTAATAAAAGCACATTGTCTACGATACAAATACGTTATTTCATAAGTAGGGTAGTAATATATTCTCATTACATACAAAATGCACGCTTCACATAATTACGAACGTAATTACTACACAAACAATGTAAATTGAGCTTTATTACAACGCAACAAAGTTGTAATTGGACGCACGGTAAGGACGTACAGGGATATAATAGGGTGATGCAAATTTAATTAGAATCTTAAGTAAGAGAAGCCGGATACGAGAAATGCTTATCTGTTTAGTTAAGTTTTATTTTAGGGTTGGCACCTTCAGCACAAAAATATTAAATTGAAATTATTTTAAATATTACTTTCTGGACTTGGTGAGACTTATTTTTAATTTTATTTGTCTTTGAGACAAAAATAAATTACAAATGAGAAAGAACTAACAGCCTATTTCAATTTGTAGAAAGATGTGTCGCACACAAAACATTAAAAATAGCCGCATATTTTAGATTTATTTCAGTAAAGTTCTAACCCTAAACATGGCAAGCTCAGGATGGCAAAGGAAATTGCCTTCGCCATTTTCATAGCACAGTATTTATTATGTGGGAGACTTGGTGGTTTAATTATTGACATGTTGGGGGCAGCCCTGTAGGTAACTCTACAGGTTGTTTAACGCGATAATCTGGAGAATATAAATAAATTCACGTTTAATAAAAATAACTATAGCATTTTGGTAGGATCAGTTCTTTAACGTTTGGCTGACTAACGCCTTCGAGTTACTATTGTTTCTGCAACTGCACTTGAAAGCCTTTTGAACCTTTAGGTTTGGTGACCACCTTTTTTTTTTAGCGTGGGGAAATCCTCATAGGATACCCGACCGCCCTAGGGGGGGAGCGGTCAGGTTATGCCGGACTTTTACCGGCTAAAACCCCACGGTGGTCGCCACCTGCGCTATAGAGAGGGGGGCGGGAGGCTTGGTGACCACCTTAGGCCAAATCATCACTTAACATGGAGGTTAAGCACAAGTTTATAAAAAGAAAAAAGAACATTTATGATCCAAATGATAAAAACCTCGAAAGCTAAAAAGATATTATGCCATATGAGAAAAAGTAAAATATTAGCAAAAAAGAAAACGTTAAGTTATGTAAAATTTTGGAAATGGCATAAACAAATCAATCATTAAAAATACAAATATTTCTAAAATCACTTAGAATTTTACTGTTTTTTTTTTATATACCACTAAGATGGCAAAGAAGCAAACGGCCCGCCTGATAGTAAGCCATTACCTTAGCCTATGGACACTTGCAACACCAGGGGTATCACTCGCGCGTTGCCGACCCTAAATTTAACTATTATTTAACTTCTTCTCATAGGGCACACTCTCAGGTTTTCATTCATCATTTGGACCATTAATTACATCCTGTATATCTGCTTTGTCGTTTTTGCATCAATAGTAATATAGTCACACTAGCTTCTGCTCGCGGCTTCGCTCGCGTGGCCTACAGGAATCAAATGACATATTTCTCTACAACAATAGAACAAAACAACTTCATCCTGCTTCGAGGGTGGAATTATTAAAAACGCTGAGACACGTATTTAATCTTCAGCCTAAACACATAATTTGAAGATCCTAACTTCGAAACTGACGGACTTTCATACAAACCTTCATCCCCTATTTTACTCCCTTAGGGGTGGAATTTCGAAAAACCCTTTCTTAGTATATCTATATATAATACCTACTCTTCACAAAGAATACACCCTCCAAATTTCATGTCTCTAGGACCAGTGGTTTAGGCTGTGCGTTGATATATCAGTCAATCAATCAGTCAGGACTTTGAATTTTATATATATAGATAGATATTATGCCTCATTTCATAAAATGTTTCTTTGTAGTTCTTTAATAAGCACCATTACTGTACCTAAACAAAGCCGCCATTTATTTTACAAGTACACATAATTGTTGTACATTAATTTATTTGAAAGCCTAAATTTAATACAAATTAGCTCAAATTAAATAATATTCGTGGTGAATTTTAAAACCACAAAAGCTTAGTTATAGTATCAAGTAATTAATAATTTAATTACTAACATCAAATATCATGAATTTATAGACATGAATTAATTTAATTGCTAAATTAATAATTTTAGTTATCCTCAAAACTCAACCACAAATGTTTGGACACTACAAATGGAATGAAAAAGAATATTATATTATTATTATTATATATAGAAAATTCACGAACCAATTATTACAATAAACCATCTTTAAAAAGACATAAATTCGATTTACTTACGTACGTCCAGAATATCCAAAATAAATTGCACGAAAACTTACCTGTAAATAAAAAAAAACACTATTTAATCTCACATTAAACAAAGAAATACATTCAATGAATAAAGCTTATAGGTTTTAAAATAAATATCTAGAACGAGGTACAAATCCGGTAATAAAATGGAATCTGCAAATAATCACGACGTAAAGTATTAGTAACGGTTTCAGCTTAACCCTATCTCTTTATTGATACACCCCGTATAGCCCACTTTGTTGCTAGGGTTGCCAATATTTTAAAATAAAACGTTTGTTCTATGAAATATCGATATCTAAAAAGTTGCGACCACGCGCAACGCTAAGTATGACAGCTTTTGTAATTTTGCGTGTATGTCAAAATAAATGTTTTTTTTTTTTCATTCCTAAGACTTGGTATTCGAAAGCCACTAAAAGGAAGCTCATTATTGCAGCCACTGCACTGAGAGGGAAGATAGAATAATCCAAAATAATGATTTATGTTAATATTCGTACTCAATGGTACCGATTCTTTTTTAAATCGCACTAAACTAATTTTAGTCACATAACATCTCTTTCTTACAAACATTATTGAAAAAGGATAAAACCTGTGGATAGAACATATTTAAAGCTGTCAAATTAGTCTTTGCCGTCTTTATTTGCGGGTATTTAGACGTAACCGCGATAGATGGCGACTAAATTTATATTGAAAACAAGCATTGGACTAATTTGACAGGATTAAATTTCTTACTGCCTTTTCTTATGTTCTTTGTTAGAAAGAGATATAGTGAGACTAAAATTAGTTTAGTTGTAAACAACAGAATCAGGGCCATTGTATCAATCGCAGAAAAAATGGTTTTTATACGGAGGCAATTCTCGACATTAATATTGTCTAGGCTCCTTGGAACATCCTATAGTATGTATAGTGCTGAGAGAGATTAACTTTTTCTATAAGAATTAAAATAACGTACAAGTTGGCAACTCTATTTGCGGAATGCACTCTCGAGATCCGATTAGTGCACCGTCTCACATTCACTATGCTAAAGACGGTATTAGGTTCGTTACGGAACTGCGACCGGTTTTTATAGTACACTGAAAAAAATGATCTACAAAACTAGTTATGTAAGTTGACGTTTTGTTGTCGGGAAACTAACTTTAGTTACATTTAATCAAATAATTTAGTAACGAACAACAACTAGTTTTGTTACTGGTAAGTTTAGGTCGCAAGTCACTCTGTTTAGGTTATTGGTCGTCAAATGTTGTGTTACTGTTAAATAAAATTTTGTAGTCACTTGTAGTCCATTTTTTTCAGTGTATATTATATTATTGTTAAGCTTAGACGTCAGTACAAGAGTACTCTTATAATGCCTTATAGTTAGCCTTATTCGCGTGCTACACTAAACTTCATGTGACTTAGTCAAATACATAAACGGCACCATTTGAAACTAGGCATATAGATAAATCATACCCGGGAATAATATACAGAATACTTTTTATCTCTTGAAATTATACGATAGCTCGAGGCCGCGGCAAAAGCCGTGCGGCCGAATCTACTGTTTTAATAAACTAGCTTTCTCGCGCGGTTTCACACGCGTTTCCGTGTTAATAAGTAGCCTATAATACTCGGGGATAATGTAGCTTCCTATTGGTGGAAGAATTTTTCGAAGCCGACTGGTAGTTCCAGTGAATTAGCCCGTTTAAAAAAACAAAAATATTCTTCCGCTTTATTATAATAGTATAGATATAAAAAGGTAAGCATTTAAGCCTGAAACTATGTACCTACTAACATAATCCTAGGTTATTTTCCTTGTCTGATAATTTTATAAAGTACTCTTGTCAGATCATGTAATTTTACTTGAAAAAACAGAATGGAAGATGGTGGATGAAAATAACTTCCATTTTCAGATCCCGTTATTACTTACTTCTGTAAAACGCCCTTTAAAAGGGTAACTTTTAAATGTCTATTACAAGGAATTCAGCCTATATATAGACATGCCATAAAACATTTAGTTCTTAGCAGAAAATATACATTTACTAAGCTCCATTAACTAAAAGTTGATCAACTAATAAACTTCTACAGACGTCCATATTTCCTATCCAAACAAAAGCTCATCAAGGCTCAGACTAAAGACTAGATTACAACGGGGCTGATTGAGATAAAATTAAAAGTTCCAGTCAAAGTTTGCGAGAGGTTCCCGAGTGAGCTTTGCGGAATCGAGTTAACTTCGCACCAAGTTTATTTTCAGGGTTAAAATTTCAGACAGTTCCGTATCACTTTTAGTATCTCGGCGAGTAACATTTTCTTAACTGTTTAATTAAATTGATACCTCTCGATTGGATCACAACATGAAAAGTAGCCTTCGCTAAGTTTCAATCATAGAAACTATTCTAGTCTTAAGACAATTATATGGATTGGACAGGAATAAAATCTTCTTGAAAATGGATGAATAAACTCTTGCTAGCTTTGATAAGTGCCAAGGCCTGTCTGCCGCCGACTAACTTCAAGTATCGGTAAAAGCTTAGAGAATAATATGTTGATCATAACACCAAATATACAACTTCATTATTGCAAGCAAAAGTTTTGGCAACACAATTTCGCGGGTCCCACGTTGGGCGCCAATTCATCTTGCCCGTGCAATAATTAAACGTCACGCCATCTCCACGCATCGACGCGCCAAATTGTTCGCGCGTTTCGATTCCGCGGCCATTTTGTTTTTTGACATTTCACTTCGGTATTAATTAAGCGTAATTAACTGCCTCAGTTTCGCTCGGCGATTCTGTTGCAAAATTAATTGAAGATTATTACTGTCAAATGCAAACGACCGAATTTAATCGTCAGCCAATTCATTTGTTGCGTATTTCATAATAAATCTTCATTTGTATGTATAGATATACACAACTGTAATAAAAGCATAATAAAGAAAAATATATATGAAATATCATAGAAAATGTATTATTATTTCTTTCTACTACTTGTACAACATCAATAAAATGAAACAGCGTATTCAAATAACAAATACAGTTTATATTGCAAACATTTCCCGTATTTGTTCAACATAGCATGTTATTAAAAGCAGAAAGTGTTATTAAATGGATTCGAATATTATTCGATTCGAGTTTGGATAAATAACGATGAGAGATAAAATTGGCAAAACTCTAGTGTAGTTTACGGATAATGTAATGACAGTGAATAATTTAACTGCTGGATTAATGTCGCTCCACAAAATATATACAAACGACTACGTTGCATAAAACACATCATCGCTCACTTAAAAGTAATAAACGTACACTTTATATAAGGTCCTAATAAATTAGTAAACTTCCACTTGAGGGATGAATGTAATATTAGAAAAATAATACGTGGGAAAAAAAACTTCTTTGACTTCCCTAGACTACATACAAGTCAAAGTTTTTTTTTCTCCCTCGGATTATTTTTCCAATATTAATTTTTGATTACTAATGACCTATACACTCATCTCTCAAGAGGAAGTTACTAATTTATTAGGACCTTATATAGTGAAAACAAATAAACGGTAACGGTTTTTTAAAAAGGTTCTAGTTTAAAAAAAATAAAAAATAAATTGTAAAAGTTCAAACACGTTGGTTTTTTAAAAGTGTGCTCGTTAAAAAAAATCCTTTGAAAGATAAAATAACACCAAAAATAGAATACATAAATTATTTACGCAGAATAGAGAGAAAATTAAAAAAGCTTTCCACTTTGCAATACAAGTTCGACATAAATTGCAGCAGTTTTATATCTGTCACAAGCGTGGGTAAGAGGTACATCCTGTACGTGCCGCCTGATATCCGCCAAACAACATTTTTGAGATTAAGTTACCCAGTATATTTTTCCACCCTGTATTGCAGTGCAAGTTTTATTTCCGTTGCAAGTTTTTATGGACATATCTTTTAAATTAAACGTGACATTGTTCAGATGCAAGTTAACAAGACGATAAAGAGATACAGTATTACAGTAGTACCCAACTAATATGGCTTACCGATGTACCTGCGCAGAAGATACATTATTAAAGCGCGGGAAACGCTATTGGTCGGCAGCTGCCGCCATGTAAGCGCGCGCCATGCGGAGGGGCGTGACTTGCGAGTGAAACGGAACTAACAGCTGCAGTGTATTATGAACCTTATCTAAGGTCGATTGTAAGTTTTAAGCATTCTTTCGTTAATCTTCAGGGCCATACTTTCTTTTCTGTCCGAACGAAGACTCACGACGCGCCATATCAGTTGGGTAGATCACTACTATAAGGTTCATAATACACTGCAGCTGTTAGTTCCGTCTCCCACGCGCGTGAGGCCACTCCGCACGGCGCGCGCTAACATGGCGGCAGCAGCCGACCAATAGCGTTTCCCGCGCTTTGAAAATGTATCTTCTGCGCAGGTACATCGGTAAGCCATATTAATTGGGTACTACTGTACTTGATGTTTACACGTTAGTGCACTAATGTGAAATACAGACTTTCGCCATGTTTAGGTATACCAACCATGTGCTTGTGAAACAGGCCCCTTAACATTACCGTTTGACTTGTAAACTGTTTTTTAGGGTTCCGTACCCGAAGGGTGCCAAAGGGGACCCTATTACTAAGACACTACTGTCCGTCCGTCCGTCTGTCTGTCAGTGGACTGTATCTCATAAACGGTAATAGGTAGACAGCTGAAATATGCAGAGAATGTTTATTTCTATTGCCGCTATAACAACAAATAATAAAAATGAAATAAAATTAAAGGGGGCAAAATACAAGAAACGTCTTTTTTAGGCGTTTTTTTTTTCATAGTAAAGTTGAGTTAGTTAATATTGTACGGAATCCTCCGTGTGCGACTCCGACTCGGTTTTTTACAAGCTTTCATTTAACTTGCAATGTATGTATGTTTGTTCGTTCGGGTGGAATCTTGCAAGTCGAATTTCACCCACTTGCAGTGGTCGGATTGACTTGATATTTGGTATACATTAGTATATTGGAAGACAATGCAAGTACAGTCAACAAAAAGTACAGTCATCAAAAAAAGCTTGTATTAAAAATGATTTTTTTTAACAAAAACTTATTTTAATTTATTTTATAACAAGAGTAAGATCGTATCAAACCTCTTCACATAAACAACTCCCATTATATCCCAATCCTAACTTCAACATCTAAAAATTCTTCTTTATACTTGGTGATCCGGAATGACGTGTCTGTCACGCTACACGCTGTACCTCGGGTTATTTTGTATTTCGCGTGGTCTATTTGATGACACCGACGGTTCGGTATGATGTATGTTGTGTCATGGAATGTTACATGTTTTGTGCAAAAGGTTCTAAAGTGGGTTACTTTTAAGGAGAAATGGGAACATGTTGAAACATTACATCAGGGATACGGGCTGAGTATCAAAATTATAATTCTAATTAGTCCGTCAGATACATTATCAAAAAATATTGGACACGCAGTTTTTGCTTTATGAAATCAATAAAAATTGACAAAGAAACCAATGCAAAAGATAAATCGGGTCAAAGTTCGGGAGTGGGGGTTCGTGGTCGTGAGTGACGTCACTTATTTGTGAAAAGTATACAATCGCGTGACGTCACTTGGAAATTCAACACACCATAATCTTCGTAATTTTTTGTTTGATTGTCAAAAGAAAAATACGTGTACTAATATTGTTTCATAAGGGTGTGTTCAGATGTCTGCGCTGAGCTGCGCCGCGAATATGCCTATTTGTGACAACACCCTGTAAATGACAATCTAATTAGAATTTTTCGGACCACTACTCTATTCTGCAGTACATTCATTTGATGTATCTCGGTTTAGTCAGCGTAAACCATGTAAGCGTCGTAACGACAAAGGCAGACTTTTTTACTGTTATAGGCCTGTGTTTGACCGCAATCTCACCATGGTATGTGATGGTGCGGCCGTAGGTGGTAAGCACATAAAGCCTAGAAGGAACTGGCTTCTCGAAACACACCGAAAGGTGCTTGGCGACAGATTTTCAACTTGAAGGTGGTAGCCAGCCAGGCAGGTACCACTGTGCTATGGTTTCCTCACGATATTTTTCCTTCACCGAAAGCTCAAGCTCATTGTAGGATTCGAACCCGGGACCTTCGTCTATATATCCGACGTCACTACCACTACTATCATCGCCTTAAAGAGTGGTAGGTGATCGGCGATTTAGTTGCTTTTTGATAGCTCAATGCCGCATCTGAACGCTCCAGTCCACACACATAGGTACAAACTCCAGTAGCGGCTATCATGTCGCTTTTTGGAAGCGCGATGCAGCGACTGAACGCGATACTGACGCTAAATCAGAGGCGTTGCTTGCCCCTGTATCAAAATTTATTGGGGGCCCTTCTACCTGACTTCGGTGAAGTCAAAATCGAGGGTTTTTAGTGATGTTTGCTTTGAGGGCCCCTGAAGCTCGGAGGCCCCGTTACATTGATACGGCTGATACGGCGGTAGCTACGCCCCTGCGCTAAATCTATTGCATATTAGAAACTAAGGTAACAAAGAACAGACAGAAATAGCGACTTTGCTGTTTAATTTAGATATCAGAGATAGAGAATAGAAAAGTAAAGGAGATAACAGCTATTAAAGCAGGAATTTGTTAATTCAACTGTATGTTTATGTGTAGCAACTAGTAACCTAGATAGGTTAGTAAATTGATATTCTTAATATGTTATCAATCAATTAATGGGGTTCTTCAAAACGGGTGTGAAGAGATTTCTGCAGGGTCGGCAACGCGCGAGTGACTCCCCTGGTGTTGCAAGCGTCCATAGGCTACGGTAACCGCTTCCCATCAGGCGGGCCGTATGCTTGTTTGCTACCTAAGTAGTATAAAAAAAAATATAAAAAAAAAAAACAAAAATAATTGGACTGTTTTACAAAAAGCTTAAACCGACATAAAAGTAGGTACACTAAGAAGTAATCAAATCCTGATCTGATGACAATGGGACCAAACGGGAAGTGTAACCTTCTGTGAATTTTCCAATGCGGTTAATAAATGACGGAGTTATGAGGTAACAAACATAAAAAAAGACATCCGAATTGAGAACCTCCTTATTTTTTTGAAGTCGGTTAAAAATTGTATCTACGTATAACACTTTTTTATACGACGAAGTCGGTAACTAAGCGTACGGCCCGCCTGATGGTAAGTGGTTACCGTAGCCATATGGTCTCTTGCAACACACGCTATGACCCTTCCCTCCTCCCCAATGAGCTCTGGAAAGCTCACGCGTAGGAACACAATATAAAGTTATTTGTCTGCGGTATTGTGTAAGGTGGAGGTACTTCCCCAGTCGAGCTGCTCTTTGAGCGAATAAACGCTACGCTCTACCTCTCTCAAGACATTAAGTCATTGCTACAAGTGACCAGAATTAACTTTAGATGTATTTTAATACCATTGATCACACATAATGCGTTTCATATTGAACAATGGGATAAGTAAAACGAGACTGTCCGAATGAATTAGGGCACATTAGGCGCTACGTACAGACAGACAGACGCGTGACAACCGATGTTTTGTAATCGAATACTAATGGATTCTATATTAATGGTTATATTGAATTTGGTTTACAATTAGATTTGGGTTTTTGGTTGGTATACTGTGTGGATATAGCTTTATGACTCAATTTTTTACCCGTTTTTAGGGTTCCGTAGCCAAATGGCAAAAAACGGCCCCCTTATGGATTCGTCATGTCTGTCTATCTGTCTGTCCGTCCGTATATCACAGCCACTTATTTCCGAATCTATAAGAACTATACTGTTGAAACATAGTAGATGTATTCTGTTAACCGCATTAAGAGGACTCAATTCGTCATACTTTTCATACAAAACCTCTGTACTTATTATGGCGTTGTTAAACATTTTTCGTTATATGATTTGAACAAATTAGTATCTTGTGCACTATATCTAGCCGTGTATCTAGGCGTAATTTAAAAAAAGTGTGAAACAAATTCAGTCAAAGCCTCCGAAAAACAGCGTTTATGCCTGAACTTTGGCCATATCTAATGTACCTATAAATTGTAAAAGTAAAGAAAACATTTAGATACCAGGCTTGCAAATGTATTGGAGATTCTAAATAACTAACTTTTTTTTCACAAACTTGTAAGATTTTTTCACAAGAAGTATACTCCTGGAACAAGTTTTATGAATGCGAAATCATGAATGACGACCTAGCGAAGCGGCCGCGAGTGATCAGCGGAATTTACCGATTGATAACCGACGGCTCTGATGCTGTCTCTTTTTTTTCGCGGTCAAACATTACGTTGGATGAAACAACAAGCTTTTAGACTATGCTTGCGTTGAAGTTGCGCCGGCCACAGAGGGCCGCCTTAAGATTTAGAAAATAGAAAAAAAAAACAAAAAATTTTGGGGGTTCCCCATACTTAGAACTGAAACTCAAAATTTTTTTTTCGCCAAACCCTTACTTGTGGGGTATCTATGGATAGGTCTTCAAAAATGATATTGAGGTTCCCAGGAGGATATAATTTTTTTCTAAATGGAATAGTTTGCGCGAGAGACACTTCCAAAGTGGTAAAATGTGTAATTTCTAAAATGATTTTAAGAGAGGAAGGGCATAACGGGTTGTCCCGTTCGAAATTCGGAGTAGCCCGACTGGGGAAGTACCTCCACCTTACAGAAGATCGCAGCCAAATAACGCTGCTTAATGTGGTGTTGTGTTCCTGCGGTGAGTAAGGTCGCCAGAGCTCCATGAGGAAGCGCTGTGCTGGCAGTGTGTGGGGACCAGCGGTGTCGTACCACCGTTGTGTTGTGCAGGCGCGGCGTGTTGTTGCGGCGGTCAGGGAGACCCGGTGAAACAGCTGCCCGCTGGCTGCCCGCAGGTTGTAGGGGTCCCGAGCCCAGGGATCACTTAATCTCCGCCCTGGGAGGCTGACCCGCCGCCTCGCGCATAATCCATGGTATAGTTGGTCGTGCCGGAGGAGGAGACCGGAGTGGACCCGGCCAACTGTATCATGGGGGGACCGGGGGCCCTTCCGGGTGCCGCACCAACAAACCGCATCACCTGTCCAGCACTCTCGGTGAATAACACTGCACTTTGTCCCTTTCGCTGCTGGCACAGCGAATCCTCTTAATCTCTCCAACCCTTTTTTAAAAAATGGCAAAAAAAAGAAAAACAAGAAAGAGATTTTCAGCGGCCTCCCCGTCCACATTTAAAATGGACTTTTGCAATATCAGGGGAATTCATGCGAACATCAATGCAGTCCACCAACATCTGGAGACTGCACAGCCGACTCTGCTTTTTCTAACGGAGACACAAATATCCTGCCCTGATGATACATCGTATTTACACTACCCCGGGTACAAGCTGGAGCACAATTTTGTGCGCCGTGCCGGGGTATGTATGTACGTCAGGGAGGATATTTGCTTTCGCCGTCTCCATGGCCTAGAAGACCGGGACCTGTCGATTTTGTGGGCGCGCGTAGATCACGGTGGCCACACCAAAGTTTACGCGTGCCTTTACAGGTCTCACAGCGGCGACGCGGACACAATCCGGTTATTTGAGCACCTGCAACTGACGACTGACAAAGTACTGGAGCAGTACCCCTCCGCGGAGTTAGTGATATTAGGAGACTTCAACGCTCACCACGCTGAGTGGCTTAGTTCTCGGTCCACTGACTTCGCGGGGAGGACTGCTCACGACTTTGCCCTGGCCTATGGCTTCTCACAACTGGTTATTTCTCCTACGAGAATCCCAGATATTGAGAGCCATACTAGTTCCTTACTGGACCTTCTGCTGACTACGCGACCGGACAACTATGCAGTGATAGTGGATGCGCCACTTGGGTCATCGGACCACTGTCTCGTCCGGACGCAAGTGCCATGCGCCCGACATGATCCGCCCCGGCCTCCCGGAAGGCGACGTGTATGGCACTACAAGTCGGCAGATTGGGATGGATTGCGAGATTTCTACGCATCGTACCCGTGGAGACAGCTTTGCTTCGCATCAGATGATCCTGACACCTGTGCAGCTGCCGTCGCTGAGGCGATACTGGCGGGAATGGAATGTTATATCCCAAACCCGCTTGTGGCTGCAGGGGTGAAGAAGCGACCGTGGTTTAATCGGCCCTGCAAAGATGCTAGACAAAATAAGCAGACTTTGTTTGAGGCTTGGACCACGGCCCGAACTAATCAGGACCCTAAGATCTCTGATGCGAAACGCAAATTTAACGCTGCCTCGAGGTTCAGTAAGCGAATGATTGCCAGGGCTAAGTTCGATTTCGTCGGCAGGTTTGGTGAGAGGCTGACTAGCCTTCCGTCTGGAAGTCGCGCTTTCTGGTCTCTTGCCAAAGCTGCTGAAGGAAACTTTTGCCAGTCGTCCTTGCCACCACTCCGTAAGCCGGACGGAAACTTGGCCCATAGTGCAAAGGAGAAAGCTGATCTTTTAGGCTATCTCTTTGCCTCGAACTCGACTTTGGATGACGGGGGCGCCACACCGCCTACCATCCCGCAGTGTGCTAGCTCCATGCCGGAGATAAGCATTACCCAACGGGAGGTCCGGCGGGAACTGCTTTCTCTGGACATCCATAAGTCGAGTGGGCCAGACGGCATACCGGCAGTGGTACTGAAACAGTGTGCTCCTGAATTGTGTCCAGTATTAACGCGTCTTTTCGCACTTTCCTACACCAAAAATGAAGTCCCGTCTTCGTGGAAAACTGCCCACGTGCACCCAGTGCCCAAAAAGGGCGACAGATCAGACCCGACGAATTACAGGCCTATCGCCATCACCTCCCTTCTCTCCAAAGTCATGGAGCGCGTGATCAACACGCAGCTTTTGAGATACCTGGAGGATCACGAGTTGTTGAGCGACCGACAATATGGCTTCCGCCACAGTCGCTCAGCTGGTGACCTCCTTGTGTATCTCACGCACCGTTGGTCGCTCGCCATCGAGAGTCAAGGTGAGGCATTGGCAGTGAGCCTAGATGTGGCGAAGGCGTTCGATCGGGTCTGGCACAGGGGTCTTTTAACGAAGTTACCATCATACGGGCTTCCCGAGGGATTATGCAAATGGATTACCAGCTTTCTGTCCAGCAGATGCATAAGGGCCGTCGTTGACGGTAGCTGCTCTGATAGCATGGACATAAATGCTGGCGTCCCGCAAGGCTCTGTGCTGTCCCCAACATTGTTCCTACTGCATATCAATGATATGCTGTCTATTGACGGCATTCATTGCTATGCGGACGACAGTACAGGGGACGCTTATTACACGGGCCGTGCAAATATCCCTCGTTCCGAGGTGGAGGAAAGCCGCGAACGGCTGATGTCTGAAATCGAGAGTACATTAACTAGTGTCTCCGATTGGGGTCGACTAAACCTAGTCCATTTCAACCCTATCAAGACTCAAGCCTGCGCGTTCACCGCTAAGAAAACCCCATGGTCTGTGGCTCCACAATTCCAGAACACCTCCTTGAACATCAGTCAAAGCATCGGGATCCTTGGCGTCAACATTTCTAGCGACGTTTTGTTCCGAAGTCACTTGGAAGACAAGGTTAAGCTGGCATCCAAAAAGCTCGGAGTGCTCAACAGAGCGAGGCAGTTCTTCACATCGGGGCAAAGGCTACAACTTTATAAGTCACAAGTCCGGCCTCATATGGAGTACTGCTGTCACCTATGGGCGGGAGCACCTGGATACCAGCTTGCGCCTTTAGACTCGGTTCAACGACGTGCCATCAGAATTGTTGACGATCCCGAGCTCACAAGCGGTTTAGAGCCCCTTAGTCTAAGGAGAGACTTTGCCTCCTTATGTGTGTTCTACCGCTTGTACAACGGAGAGTGTTCTAAAGAATTGTTCGACTTGTTGCCCACTGCTACCTTCTACCATCGCAACTCTCGCCATCGACGGGGAGTCCATCCTCACATATTGAAACCAGAATTGTTTCGAACTGTGCGGGCTCAAAGGAGCTTTCTTCCGCGGACGCTCAGATTGTGGAATGAGCTCCCCGCCGTGGTTTTCCCAATGGAGTACAGCATGGGGTTCTTCAAAAAGGGCGTGAAGAGATTTCTTCAGGGTCGGCAACGCGCGAGTGATGCCCCTGGTGTTGCAAGCGTCCATAGGCTACGGTAACTGCTTACCATCAGGCAGGCCGTATGCTTGTTTGCCACCTTAGTGGTATAAAAAAAAAAAAAAAAAAAAAAAAAAAAAAACTAAAAAAAATATATGATGTACATTACTATGCAAACATCCACCGAAAATTGGTTTGAACGAGATCTAGTAAGTAGATTTTTTTTAATACGTCATGAATCGTAAACCGCAATTTACCTTTCATTCAATATTTTTGGCGTTTTTTTTTCATAGCAGAGTTAGTTAATATTACACGGAACCCTCCGTGTGCGAGTCCGACTCGCACTTGGCCGGTTTTTTGTCTTTTCAGAGAGTAACGGATCGAAGTTTTTTTTGTATGAAGATAATTTATAGGCCGGAGTGGCATAGGGTACTTTTTTATCCCTAACGAGTGAAATCATGGTGGGCAGCTAATGCATACTAATGCAATGAGCTTATTGTCCAGCTGCTCACGGAGAAAATTCAGCGAGTAGAATAGTCCAGAATAGAATTAAACTTTTATATCTACTTTTTAAACTGAATAAAATATTCCAAAAACAAAGTTGAAAGAATTCGCATTCGCATAATCTCATGCGATTGGCCCACGTGATCCAATAGGAAGCCGTTATTTGAATTTCGATCGGATAGTTCTTAATTTAAATCTCGCTACGAACTGAACCGATCACGTACGGAACGTGACGGTTGTATGTTTGGTTTATATTTACTATATTCCATTTATTATGACTTAGTATTTGTATATTTAATGTAGTATATTGAAAATTACACATTCAAATAGACCTTCGCAGGCATTTATGATAGTCTGACCCTAATATCCTAGTATATACTATCAAGTATCCTGTCTTATTCCAGGATATGAAGCTATTCATTCGTCTTGATTGATTAGCATACATACCCACAAACAAGGACAACTCTAATTAGTAGAATTATTTAGGCCAAAAATTCATAAACACAATATATTTTTAAGGTTTAAACTCAGCGCTGTAAGCTGGCTGAAAAAAAAAGCAGATTATCCGACCAAAATGTGGAGTCAGTATCGGTCAACAAAAAAGCGCTAAGTAGCAACTAAGTTGGTTTAACTCGGCTATCTGTCGGCAAAGTTTGAGACGCGCGCGCCTGCAAATGTTTTTATTTTATTATGTTAATATTTTAAGCTGGAAAAAGAATGTTGACTTTGAATTAGCATTGATATTGGATTGGCAATTTGATGGGCCGGTTGGAGTGGTTTTCAAGACACAGGTAGTAGGTTCGAATCCCGTGGGAATATAAGTATTTATAGAAGCCCAACACTGGAATTATCGAAGCAAAAGAAAGTTAATTCAAAAAATGACATGTGGACAAGTAAGATTTTACCATCGTCATCATCAGCCTATAATGTCCCACTGCTGAGCATAGGCCTCGTTTCACAAATGAGGGTGAAAGGGAATGGGCAATACTCCACCACGCGTGCCCACTGCGGATCGGTGGTAGGTAAGGTAGTGGTCAACCTACTGTTGGAATTTTTCAAGCCGCCTAGGAGGCATCTAGCTAGCTTAACGACTATCATAATTAAGTGATAACCGGGACCAACGGCTTTACGTGCCTTCCGAAGCACGGAAACGCTCGATTTGAAATACTACTAGGCGGTTACCCATCCAGGTACCGACCACGGCGGTGCGTGGTAGCTTAACTTTGCCGATCGATTAAGAACGTCTAATCATGCTACTCCACGAGCATTTCTCTATTTAGATTTTACTATGTACTCTCCAATTTACCCTCAAGACTCATTTTCGGCCGCCATCTTTCACAGCTCAATATTATAACTAAAAGTTAAAAAGCAATAAAATTCGTAACATTTCCATAGCAATCCGGTAACAATTCATGGTAATGTCGGCGATTTGGCAAATCTGTCGCGAGCGCCAGTAACGGGCGATTGATGCCAGTAATGCCAGTTGTCTTGGCACTTGGCAGGCTACGTCACACCTGTTGAAGGTAGGCTGTACCTGTAGTATTTCATCTGAAATCTATGGACATAACTCCATTCACTTTAACTGAGATTTATTTTCTTAAGAGGACTCAATTCGTAATACTTTTCATATAAAACCTCTGTACTTATCATGGCGTTGTTAAACATTTTTCGTTAGATGTTTTGAACAAATTAGTATCTTGTGCACTATATCTAGCCGTGTATCTAGGCGTAATTTAAAAAAAGTGTGAAACAAATTCAGTCAAAGCCTCCGAAAAACAGCGTTTTCGCCTGAACTTTGGCCATATCTAATGTACCTATAAATTGTAAAAGTAAAGAAAACATTTAGATACCAGGCTTGCAAATGTATTGGAGATTCTAAATAACTAACTTTTTTTTCACAAACGTGTAAGATTTTTTCACAAGACGTATACTCCTGGAACAAGTTTTATGAATGCGAAATCATGAATGACGACCTAGCGAAGCTGCCGCGAGTGATCAGCGGAATTTACCGACTGATAACCGACGGCTCTGATGCTATCTCTCTTTTTTCGCAGTCAAACATTACGTTGGATGGAACAACAAGCTTTTAGACTATGCTTGCGTTGAAGTTGCGCCGGCCACAGAGGGCCACCTTAACTATATTCACCAACTGGCAACAATTACAAGGTAAATTACAGGATTTGTTTTGCAAAGTTTTTGTGTAATTTTTTCCCCGCGAAATAATATTACAAAAAAGACTATTAGTTATTAGTTGGATAATTAAATTAAACAACATATTGGTGCTGATTCTGCTGTTCACAACTAAACTAATTTAGTCACACTATATCCATTTCTAAAGAAGAATATAAGAAAAGGATGTAAGAAAGTCCTGTCAAATTAGTCCAATGCTTGTTTTCAACGTAAATTTAGTCGCCATCTATCGCGATTACGTCCCGCAAATGAAAAAGACAAAGACTAATTTGACAGCTTTAAATATGTTCTATCCTTTTTCAATAGTGTTCGCAAGAAAGAGATGTGATGTGATTAAAATTAGTGCGATTTACAACAGAATCTGCACCATTGTCACAGTAGCAATTAAAACAGAAAGGCCACTAAAAACAAATATGTTAATTACAATTAACCCAAATGTTGAGCTTAAACTAAATTGCGTCCAAATTATGAGCCGTGCGGTTTTTACCACGGCCAACACTGAAAACGTCATGTTAATAAAACAGGAGCGACAATTACCAGCATGACGTCACAAGCGGGGTTGCGGTCGGCGGGAAATCTCTGTACTTAGGCCTTTGGGGGTTAGAGGACGCTGTGTGGAGGACGGTATTAGGATTTCATTTTTGGGGTGCATTTATTATGGATGAAAAGATTACGAGAGATTTAGCTTTGATAATGTAAGGACTAATGAAATGAAATGAAATGAAATAATTTATTCATTCAAATAGGCCTTCACAGGCATTTATGAATAGTCAAACTCTAATACTCTAATGCACGGTTCGGAAGGTTGATTTTGCTGAGAAGAGCCGGCAATAAACTCAGCAATTACTCTTTTCAAACACAAACTTAAATTTATTACATCAGATGTTTCCTGCGAGAGCGAGCGCTACAACCACGCATTTTTATCATTTAAATATTCTTTAATATTGTAGTAAGCCTTCTGTACTGATTATTTCATTTAATTACTCTATGAACTACATAATTATGTTGCATCCGTAGGTGTCAGTAAAAAAAGCTATTATAAGAGTATTGCATAATGCAGATAATATTTGCATGTTATATAAACTTATAAAAATAACAAAATAATTTATGAATCACTCGTATAAACTAGGAACAAAATGGGACCCAATATTGCACCCTGCGTTAAAATCATTGGAACGCCTGAAAGTTTCTACCGCAGATACCTAGATAATACCACGTGTACAGAAAAGCTTTTATGTTAATCTGTCAGCTATAATAAGTTCCCGGCCGTGACCGCGGCAGAGTCAGTTCCCGTGTCGACTCCGGGAATCTGGGAGTCCGGGAAAGTTTTGGTTACAATCGCTGGCCGGTGGCTGGAACAATGTGGGAAGTTTGCTAGTTTTCGGTAGGATTTAGTTGGTGTTTCATGCTTGATAGATTCTAAATAGGGTCATACATAACACTTACTCGAGAAGCAAGATTCTATCTGTCTCTCTCTATCTCTGATAAAGATGATATAAATTAGCTCCAATTGGCATATTAGAAAATGGCAGTAAGTACGGATAAGATACTCAGTTATTGCTTATATTGAATTAAAATTGCTAATCGTTTGAAAGTGATTCTAAAAACAAAGTGATCAGAAACGAACAAAAGACAGCTTCAAGAAAACTACAGTCTACAATGTCACCATTTGAAGTGATAAGACAATCTAAAACACTGATACGTGCTTGGCGAAAGATTATCAACACGAGGGTGGTAGGCAGCCAAAGGACATACAGGGTGTTTTTTTGGTCGGCGACGAGCGACTCAGGAGCGGTAGTACAAACTATACATTTTCCAAAAATGGACTTAATTCCATGTCAAACTTTAAATGTGTTGAGAAATACCTTATTCAATTTGAAATAAAATTACCGCAAAGTATGGTCACTAGGCACGTGCACAGACTAGAGCTAGGCGCAAGCCGCCAAACCCCCACCCCTTTACTCCCTCGCACTCCCATTGAGTATTTTGTCTACACTTTTGATAATTACATGATTTTCCAATTAATATTATTTTTATTTTTATTATATAAAAAAATTAAAGTATTTTTTTATATTTTTTTAGCACCAGTATTATTTGTGTTATCGACCCTGAGTCGCTCGTTGCTGACCAAAACAACGACCTGTATATGCTCAATTAGCTACAGCATAACCTCCAAACGCTAAAACAAAACTGCAAACACAATCTACCATCCATTCAATCCATACAGCTCGCACCGGTTGGTTACGTGGCTCAACTCACAGGGATGAAAGGAAAACGTGCCGTGGGCGCGCACACTGTATAGGGGAGGAAATTGCAAAATCGATCCGCCACGGAATCGTCCAGGTATCGACAATATACGTCGTTATGATGAATTGCTTGTCGGTCCGACTGTACCAATAGGTTAGGTCGAGTGTTCATTGGTGGTAAATGAAAAAGAAATAAAAATGTATTTTGATTGGGTTTAATTGGTATGTGGGAACGGAGTACTTATGGTACATATATAGGTAGCTACTGAAGTTACCATTACATCTACCATTGAGGTTAGATCTATTATGTCAAATTCAAAATCATTTATTCAAATAGACCTTCGCAGGCACTTATGAAAAGTCTGACTCTAATACTCTAATATCGGTTCGGAAGGTTGCATTTGCTGAGAAGAGCCGGCAATAAACTCAGCAATTACTCTTTTCAAAATAAGCTTAGATTCATTACATAATATTTCAATCTAATCGCACTGACAACAATTGCGTGGCCCGGCGCGGCGTCAAAACTACAAAGTAGACTGACTCGATATTTAATAAGTAAATAAATAGCAAACTTAAGCAGACCAGCCCCCACAAGCAGAGCACCTGTTCACAAGTATGACGCGTGTGGCAGCCATCGTCCTCATCGCCATATTCCTGTTGCAAGCGTCTATAGGCTACGGAAACCGCTTACCATCATGCGAAACGTTTGCTACCTTATTTGTATAAAAACAAGATACAGGAACAATGAATTCCAAAAAACATCATAGAAAAGATCACAAATACCCTGACAATACTTCACTATCGTAACGTAAACAAGTATACCACTACCATTTGTATTAGTTTATGTATGAAAGCATGTATGTTTCAACAAAGGGCCATTTTCCGCCGCGTCATTCATACGGCGCTAACAGTGATTCACACGCGGCCGTATACGGGCCACGGGCGCTTATGAGAATGTATATCCTATTGCGTTGGGGTTAGTGCACATTTGTCACTAATTTACCTGAATTCCCCCGAAAGAATATTTTCGCAGGATAAAAAAGGATAAAAAGTTCTTCATATAAATCTGATAAGTCATTACGACGTAAGTAACATTTGACGGGCCAGTTGGCGCAGTTGGTTAAGATTCTACCTATCGCGCCGCAGGTCGTGGGTTCGATTCCCATACAGGACACTTCTGTATGTCCTGAGTCTGTGTGTAATTATGTATATTAAGTATGTATTTACAAATACAAAGTAAGATATGTATTATATCAGTTGTCTGGTTTCCATAGTACAAGCTCTGCTTAGTTTGAGATCAGATAACCGTGTGTGAGGAATGTCCTAGGATATGTATGTATTTATTATAACGTCAATTGAATTATATAATTAAATTTACTGTATTCCCAAATGTTTTAGACTCATATTTCAATAGTAACACTGAACGGGAGAAGGGTTTCAGAGCATCCAAACGTTTCCAATCCAATACATCAAGTCCGCATTCCGCTCAGGAAATATATACCGAATATTCTCCCAATCTCTTATCTTTACGAGTTACCTTACTCTGCGCAACGCTGTTTAGTTTAGATACTGCATCAATATAATGAAATGAAATCTTTATAGAATCTAAAATGCACACAATATGGATATATGTTCAAACTATCGTATCGTACGGCTATGTTATGGGCACAGATATAAATCTAAATAAATGACGCGAGTGTATGTACTTCGCGTATCAAAAGCTGTGTAAAAAGGGAGAGCAATGCTCTTCTTTTGAAACTTTCGCGCGGACAGGGAACTCGCATAAGGCTGCATGTCCACCAGAGATGTGTAGCGAGGGATATGTTTAGCTGTCAAATAGGATCACTTCATTTTCACGTTACCAGCCTAACTAAAGCGCTCTTGTGACATGGAAAGTATAAAAAAAGTGACGCGATTGGTTTTCATAAGGATGGAGGTTACTTGCGTTATCTATTTAGATTAATATCTGTAGTTATAGGGTTTTGTTCGTCAGGACAAGGTGTTATATGTATAGATATCAATCTATCTTCAACTTAAGATGGATTAGAAAGTGCATGGAATTATCTGCGGCTACCTTCTACCATCATAAGTCTCGCCAACGGGGAGTCCATCCTCACACATTGGAATCAAAATGGTTTCATACGTGCCGGATGCTGACACGAAGGTCCCGTCGTGTCAGCATACGGCTCTACCGCTGAGCTATCATCGCCTTAAAAACTTACTAAAGTTTCCATATGATATTCAAATTCAAAATCATTTATTCATACATATACCTTTGCAGGCACTTATGAAAAGTTTGACTCTAATACTCTAATATCGGTTCGGAAGGTTGCATTTGCTGAGAAGAGTCGGCGATAAACTCAGCAATTACTCTTTTCAAAACAAGCTTAGATTAATTACATAATATTTACATTCTAATCGCACTGACAACAATTGCGTGCCCCGGCGCGGCGGCAATACTACAAAGTAGACTGAATCTATATTTAATAAGTAAATAAATGGCAAACTTAAGCAGACCAGACTCCATAAGCACCACCTGTTCATTAGATCAGATAATCAGATAAGACTTCTATTAGTTTCCTCTACGGTAAGTACATATTCAATCACGACCTACTGACGTCATTGTTCCTATAATAAATCAAGCAGTAATCATAATTATTGTTAAACTAACCAAAGCAGTTTAGATAGACATCGGATGACGTCACGAAACGCATCACGGCACGTCGGATGCATAAATTTTGCATGCTCTGCATTTCATGTTAAGGTTCTAGCACAACGGAGCGATACGACGAATGGTAATTCTCGTATTATCTATCCATCATGCTGGGCTACAAACAATATTAATATTTATATAACTTGTTACTTCATTCCATGCATTCTTACATTTTTCGACAGTTAAGCCTGTTTTCTTTTAGTGTGTGATATAGATTTTAAAATTTGACCATCATATTTCCTGTGACTCATGAAACAAAGGCTGGCGCAAGCGGATGCAAGAAACTCGATGTTCGAAAGATGCTGCAACTTGAAGAGGCCTGTCCAAAAGTTAACGTCTCTAGACTGACGATGAAACTAAAAATAGACTACAATGGCCCTGATTCTGTTGTTCACAACTAAACTAATTTTAATGTCACTATGTCTCTTTCTAACAAAGAACATAAGAAAAGGATGTAAGAAATTTAGTCCTGTCAAATTAGTCCAATGCTTGTTTTCAATATAATTTTAGTCGCCATCTATCGCGGTTACACCTAAATAATATAAGATTAATTTGACAACTTAAAATATGTTCTATCCTTTTTAATTCATGTTCGTAAGAAAGAGATGAGATGTGACTAAAATTAGTTTCGTGCGATTTACAACAGAATCGGCTGCAATGTTACGCATTGATGATAAATTTTTCTACGTTTAAAAAATGCAAGTAAACTCGATGAAAGAAAATCACAAAGCTTATAACTTCATCTTCACAGGAAACAACAAACAAACAGGTACAAACTTATAATAACACGTGATTCCACTCAAATGCACATTAAAAAGCTCGCAACACATTATAACCAAGGGAAACAAAATCCTAGAAATTACCTTCTCTACAGAGTTTTACAACCGCGTTATCAACAACATTGAGTAATTAATTATGCCGACATACGCCGCCGCATTACCGCTGCGTACGTACCGTAGCGGCGTATCGGTGCGGTTTGCACGTACCTTTATATCGTTATCTCATTAGGATGAGGATACACGATCTTTTGTCTGATATTATTATGATGTATTGAATTTAATGACACTAATGACCTGTGTATAATGATCGAAATATTATTTTTGCGTTGGGGAAAAAATATCCCTCACAGTTCGTAATATTACTGTAAACAAAAGAAAAAGCTTTATGTAAAGTTTGGAATGCAAGGTACCTATTCAATATCTAGCCACTCAAGGTATTTTTAGGGGGCCGTACCCAAAGGGTGCCAAACGGGTGCCCTATTGATAAGACTCCGCTGTCCGTCCGTCCGTCCGTCTGCCTGTCAGTGGTGTATCTCATGAACCGTTATAGGTAGACACTTGAAATTTTCATGGAATATGTCTTTTATTGGCGCTATAACAACAAATAATAAAAATGAAATAAAATTAAAAAATAAAGGGGGCCCTCATACATGAAACGTATTCTTTTTGTTGCGCCTACATTTCATAGTCAATTTGTGTTAGTTAATATTTTTATTATTATTGTACGGAACCCTCCGTGTGCGAGTCCGACTTACACTTGGCTTGTTTTTTTAATTAAGACGGATAACTTTTTATTGTACACCAAAAAATATTTAAAAACATAACAATAATGCTTGGAATTAAAATTACGAGACGAAGAGGAATATGGACACGTTATTAGACGTGTGTGTACTTTTATAGTAATAAATATACATACATTCAAAAAAGCCTTAATTAAGAATCTGTAAAATAAACTCATATTCGAAGGTAGGTATGTATTTGTATGTTACCAACCTCAAAACGGTTCCGTATAGAACGGAAGGGACATCCGCAATGCATCTGAGGATTTATTACAGCGCTAATCTTGCCACAATGTGTGCAGGTATGTGTGTATGTTTCCATACGGTAATTAAACGGTATGACTGCTCGTTGAATTTTACACACAAAATTATTTTATGCTGTGTAAGTATTACAAAGAAAAAACCAATATAAGAATATTTTCACATGAATTTGTATGCTCCCAACCTCAAAACGGTTCCGTATAGAACGGAAGGGACATCCGCAATGCATCTGAGGATTTATTACAGCGCTAATCTTGCCACAATGTGTGCAGGTATGTGTGTATGTTTCCATACGGTAATTAAACGGTATGACTGCTCGTTGAATTTTACACACAAAATTATTTTATGCTGTGTAAGTATTACAAAGAAAAAACCAATATAAGAATATTTTCACATGAATTTAGTCCGGAACATATAAAAAAAAAAAATAGAAAATGGTTTTTCCCAATTCTGGCCCCCAGGAGGACGATTGTGGTGACGCTTCATTTAATAATTATCCGGTAAGAGTCATAACCAGGGGCCCAAGTCTACGATTTCAATTGTGTTCCAATGAACTTTCAGTGGTGTCAAAATAATGACGTTTTGCGGTTTTGGTAGTCTACTAACACAATAGCGTCATTATGGCGTCATAATGGCGCCAGACTACCAAATCTGTTAAATGTCACAATTTTGACACCACTGAAAGTTCATTGGAACACAATTGAAATAGCAGACTTGGGCCCCTGGGCTCTTCCCCCCGAGCAGTCGGGTTACCTAAGCCATTTGAATAAAAAAAAAAGGGAATTGAATATCGTATCTTCCCAAAAGCTTCTCTAATGGACTTTTTAGTAAAAATGTACAGTTTTGAAACATTAATTACGCAAAAGACGTGTAAGTAACCCTAAAAACGCCTATTTCGGTAAAACCGCATTTCAAAGCGCTTCAAGACCTCACTTACCATCAAAGAGTCGCTACTCGAATGTGTCCACGCCTTTTGATCTCATTTCTAAAACACTTTAATGCTTTGAAGGTATTTACGTGTTTTGTGGCACAACTAATTTGAGATTTTATTTCTCAGGTTCTCAATTCGAGTTTTATTTTTTTATACAACGTATTGCGGAAATGGTATATCCATAAAAGTATACGACTTCTATGATACTAGGCGCACAGATCGCGAAAGAGATGATTTCATAATAATATTAGCAAGTGACGTGAAAAGATTATCCCACCAAAAACATTTTCAAGTAAAATGTTGCCATATGGCTCGCACTGTCAAAAAGTTATCAGATCTCATGTAGAGCCAAGCTTATAATTCTACAAGCCCTAATAATGTGGCTCGGCCGTTTCAGTGATGCTTCGTCAAACTAGTGGCAATTGATTTTTATTTATATAGCTCACCACCATATAAACTTGCTAGTAAATAAGTTATTACATTAGTAAATGAAATTTTGAAAACCCGTTACCTTTTAAATGGAATCAAATTCAAAGCGTCCACCCAAATCAATTTAATTACTCTAATGCACCCTCTATCTTAGAAATAAATGCTTAATGGACATAAATCACAAAGTTGAGAATGTAATTAGATGTAAAACGCACTTAAACAATCGCCCCACCATCGGGTCCAGTGATAAATCACTCGAGCGTAGTGATGGGAACGTTTCACTAATACTAGTACTGGAAATACTAATCAATATTTTTATAAAAATTTGGTAGCTCTCTTTTTTAAACTAGGGATTTTATCTTGTATTTTTAACCGACTTAAAAAAAAGGAGGAGGTTCTCAATTCATATGTATTTTTTTTTTATGTTTGTTACCTCGTAACTCCGTCGTTTATTAACCGATTTGGAAAATTCTTTTTTTATTTAAAAGGGTACACTTCCCATTTGGTCCCATTGTCATCAAATCAGGGTTTGATTACTTCTTAGTGTACTTTGAAGTCGGTTTAAGTTTTTTGTAAAACAGTCCAATTATAGTTATTCTAAGCCTTAGAGCAGTCATGTCAAAGATACGGCCCGCGGGCCGAATCCGGCCCTCGGGCCATTTCGATACGGCCCGCGGTCACAATATATCACAAAAATGAATCTTGTTTTTTAGAGATTTTAGACTGCACTCGATGCCTCTACGCAGGTTTAAAAATGCGCGCGCTTTACTTAAAAGTAATTTCAAGAGTAGCGCCTGACTAGACGAGCGAGAGATTGTTAGTTAAGCTTTTCTCGTTGTTGCGTGCGAAAATAAATAAAAACAAACATCGCACAAGACTTACGAATGAACATCTCCAATCAATTCTTAAAATAACTACCCCGAATATGATACCTGACATCAATGAGATTGTCAAAAACAAGAGAAGTCAGGTATCCAGATCCTCGAGCTCAAAATAATTACCCTCTTTCTTATGTATGATTTGTAACAACTTTATATAACTAAATAAATAAAGGTGTTAAAATAATTCAGTATGTTTTAGTTTTTTAATTTGAACCTGGCCCGCCTTCACATTCTTAATGTAATATATGGCCCTCTGCAAAATTGAGTTTGACACCCCTGCCTTAGAGTATCACCAAATTATTGTACTCCATTAATTTTGTCAGAGCAATGTCATATAAAAAGTATGAATAATGTGTGAAGTTTTAGGAAGTTTGATGTTAAGGGGATGATAACTCAGTCTTTATAACGTCGGATGCCGAGACGAAGTTCCCGGGTTCGAATCCTACAACGAGCTTGCGCTTTGGGTGAATGAAAAAATCGTGAGGAAACCAAGTACTACGGTGGTAGGGTACTTTGTAGTACCCACCTATCTGGTTAACACCCTCAAGTAGAAATCTGAAATTGGCCTATCGGTGTGTTCCGAGAGCTACACTTGAGAGCTAGTTCCTTCTAGGCTTTGTGTGATTACTACTTTCGGCCACATCATCACTTACCATGGTGAGATTGCGGTCAAACACAGGCCTACACACAGTAAAAAAGTCTTAATTATTTGTCATGTGTCATTTCAAGGAACTGTATTGAAAAATACATTTATAACTGAAATATCGACAATTTAATTAAAAAGTAGACTACGATGTCCCATCACTAGCATAATCAAATAATTCGAGGCATAATAATTACAAACAGAATATTCAAGGCACAAACACTTACATTTCGTTACACAGATTAAATTTACATTATTAAACTAAATTTAATTTATTAAATATTAACAAGATACTCGGGTGAAGACAAAGTACTTGCTTGTTCTATAGGATTCCAAAAATAAGTAATTAGTTTTAAATTTAATGAAATTTTACAAAGTTGCTGTAAGTATCCCTATATATTTAGCAGAACGGGTTATCCCTCAAACGCTAACATAAGTAGGTTATGTTATCTTCGACCTTTTGTAAGGTAGAGGTACTTTTGTTGGTCGTCAATAAACAAGAGTACGGCCCGCTTGATGGTAAGCGGTTACCGTAGCCATATACACGCTTGGAACATACGAAGCATCGCTCACGTGTTACCGATCTGTCCCCTCTCTCCAATGAGCTCTGGCGACCTTACTCACGCGCAGGAACACAACGAAGTTATTTGGCTGCGGTATTCTGTAAGGTGGAGGTACTTCCCCCGGCAAGCTCCTCTTTGAGCGGATAAATGCTATGATCTAACTCTCTAATTGAATGTTTGATGAATTTGATTGATGGTTTCTATGATATGAGCTCGACTGTCGAAGGTGGAGGACCTTACAGAATACCGCAGCCAAATATCTGAATGTTATGTTCCTGCTCGTGAGTAACATCGCCAGAGCTCATCAGGAGCGGGGGAACGGTTGGTAATGCATGAGTGATGCTCCTAGGCTTGCAAGCGTCTATAGGCTACGGTAACCGCTTACCATCAGGTGGACCGTATGCTAGTTTGCAGACTAGTAAAAAGGGATCATTAATAACGTATCATAAAATCCCGAGCCTTACTCTGAATTCGTATTGTAGGCACGAAGTAGCACAAAGAGTGAGAAAACGAGACGAGGCCTATTTTACTTTAATGTAGACTAGGAGATAGGGTTTAAGTTAATACGCTTGACAAACCGATTCTCATAGAATCTTCGCGTTTAAAGCAACCTTCCGAATCGTGCGTGACTCTGACAATTGATTAGGTTTAATTAAATAAATATTCATTTCAAATAGAATGTTAGTGAAAGGAGAAAAAGTGAAAGAGTAAATATGTAACTGTATTTTTATCATAATAATTTAAAAGAAACAGAAATGTACCAGCATTAATAAATAATGGAAAAAACATTAACAATATTAACAAGACAAATAGTCGTTTCAATAACAGATTTGTTAGAAAGATTCATCATCATCATATCAGCCCATGGATGTCCACTGCTGAACATAGGCCTCCCCCATTGATTTCCACTTCGAACGGTTCTGTGCCGCTTGCATCCAGCGGCGCCCAGCGACTCTGACCAGGTCGTCGCTCCACCTGGTGGGAGGTCGTCCCGCTCGGCGCTTTCCAATACGTGGTCGCCACTCGAGAACCTTTCTTCCCCATCGGTTATCGGCTCTTCGAGCGATGTGGCCTGCCCATTGCCACTTCAGCTTACTAACTCTAGAGTACGACGTTAGAAAGATTATATTTGTATTTTATATTAAAAATACAGTAATTCAAGCAATATTAGTAACCATTTCGAGAATAATAATCACCACAGCTACTGCACTAAAATCGCAGCATCAAAATGGTTCTAGCATTAAACACTCCAACTTTATCACAGCTCTATGCTAATATCGTATCAGTATAAAAATGCCGCCGGTACAGTCGGCCGCGTCCGGTGTACAGTCGGCGAGGAAACATTAATTCAGAAACACGCGAGTTTAGTTTCGGCTCTTTTGTGTTAAAGAAACTGTATAATAGAGTAGTTTTTTTAAAGGAAAAAAGCACTTCAATGTTTTTCATATAAATGTTACTATTGAAGAAAGCCGATGAGCTAAAATGAGATGGTTTATGTGATTGCATGAAAATATTGAAGAGCTCTTGGTGTAGCATGATTAGGTTCTTAATCCATCGGCAAAGTTTAGCTATCACCGTCGTGGTCGGTAGTTGGATGGGTGACCGCCTAGTAGTATTTCAACTCGAGCGTTTACCGTGCTTCACAAGGCACGTAAAGCCGTTGGTCCCAGTTATCACTTAATTGTGATAGTCGTTAAGCTAATTGGATGCCTCCTAGGCGGCTTGAAAACTCCAACAGTAGGTTGACCACTAGCCTACCTCCACCGATACGCAGTGGGCACGCGTGGTGGAGTATCTATCTATTTTGTTTCACCCTCATTTGTGAAAGGAGGCCTGTGCTCAGCAGTGGGACATTATAGGCTGATTATGATGATGAAAATATCATAAACGGTTCATGATAAACAAACTGAAAATATTTTAAGGTCAGGTTGAGTATATGGAACTAAACATTTTATCTGTAAAAATATTTAAATCCTAATGAAATTACGACACACAAATTTAACTATCTCAACTTCTTTTGATTCCTCTGATGACATCCTCAAAGCAACCTCTCTCAAAGACGACAAAAAGTATCATTTTTATTTCATACCAAAATTCATACCTTAAATCAACACACAAACAAATTCACAAGTAAAAAGAGTATATTAAAAACAACACATTTATTTATTACGTCAGACACGTTTCCTACACCTCGGAAACCGGAGGTTCGTCTCTCCGCAATACAAGCAATGCCTATCAATCAAGGAAAGATTCTCTCTCTCTGTCTCTCCTCCGCAAGGGAATAGCGTTAAAATTCATTTTCGTATGAGAACACGAGATACGATTGTGAAGCGGCATTCATAGATAGGTGTAGGTAAATGACTACGCGTGTCGTAGAGCTACGAGCGTAGTGAATGTGCTACGAGCGTACTATTTATAAAAAACAAAATGTCTATGAAAAATTTTCTGGAATTTTTAGTTCCGTAACTCCAAAAGAAAAAAAAACGGAACCCTTATAGGATCACTTTGTTGTCCATCTATCTGTCTATCTGTCAAGATTCTTTTTCTCAGTATCAAGCTGAAATTAATATCAAATACTCATGGCTGAAATCCCTTGTAGCAGTGAAAAAATCAAACAAAGGATACAGCTGTGCCATGTAGCACAAGTAAAGGAAGATATCCGAAAACCGAAAATTTCGGATGATCGGAAAAAATTTAATAGTAAAAAAAGTGCAACTGCCGGAACTTTTAAAACCTCTGAACGGAGCATAAATCGGCCTCAACGAATTTAAATCGACCTAAAGTCATATATCACAAAAACACACAAACGGATCTTAAAAATGAGAAGCCAATAAATTGTCCAATAGACCTGTCGGAATTATTGAGGATAGTCAGCAATACAGCGTGATTTATGATGCGGCGAATCGCTGCAACCGCCTGATAAATTGTTGGGATTCGAGACGATTTCACATTGTTTTTATCGCCTGGCTACGTATTCGATTCTATGCTAATTTGTGACATGCTTTGTTTTAGGAAACGTTCAGTTTCTTTTTTTTTTATTGCGTAAAGTTTTTACATAATTTATTGATACTTACACTCTCAAAATGGCTGTTACTAATTCATAAGTTTTTTTTAATGAAACATAACATTGCTATAATTCGTAGTTATGTCTTCAAAAATATAGTTCGCGGTATTTGTTTGTGTCTAGCAGCTTTCAATCTCAAGATAATCTCGTAGGGCTGACATGTACATACACACACACGCACACCCCCACACACACACGCACAGCCCCACACACACACACACACATACACCAAACATACACTGCCCGTTCCGTATTTTTGTATTTATGTTAAATTTAAGTTTCTATATTGTTCCTAAAAAAACCTGTCTACTTATTACGAAATGCCTTAGAAGATTGCCTAAAAGGAGATTCTAAAAATATATTGTAACCTAACTAAGGATAAGTCAAGTCAAGGAACAAGTCTGCATTAGAAACCCACACAAAATCCCGAAATCCGCATGCGGAAAATATTGCATGTTTACAAGTGTAATTTTTTTTTGTGTCTAAATCCCCGGACCTTTGAATTACATAACATATTTTTTTTTAAATTACATCAAATTTGGGTGATCAATAATCATAATTGTTTTGTTTGTATAATAAATCCTATTACAATACAACTACGGCTGTTTCTTAAACACACAAAAGCCAAAACATTGACAGTCTAATTATGAACTTGAATGTATTCACGCTCCGCAAATCATTGCCATTAAGTTGAAGGTCGTATCGACGTCATTATGTGTGTTTTATAATTATTGTACAATGGTTGTCAAGCTTGTTGTTCAATAGATATGCTACTTTATTACCACATGCATAAGGACAGTTTCACTTTTATTTGTACCAATTGATACTGTATTTTAATTAACTTGCGTGGTTCTATGTATGTTTTGCTGTTCAAATTTTAAAATCATTCTATCGGATTTATCTGAAAAAATACACGACTTGAAACAATTAATATTTTCCCCAAACTTGTTAGATTCTTGCTTCTTACTAATGCTTTGAGTCTAACTTATGTAACTTATATTTTGTCTTTAAGCGTTGGTTTAATGATAAGACGAGAAACCGTCTTTAAAAACATATAACGGACCAACAACTTAAAAGGTTGACAGCCGCAGCCGAACAGACTAAACAAGCGGCTGAACCGGTTACCAACCGGCATTTCGAACTCGATCTCAGCGTACAACAGTACCAAGTCGCACATCAAGACGAACGGTCACCACCGATATGGATTTCACCGGTAAAATTGTTATCGTAACGGGCGCCAGCTCAGGAATCGGTGCAGCAACAGCTAAACTCTTCGCGAATCATGGAGCAACACTAACAATAGTTGGAAGAAATAAAATAAGACTGCTCGATGTCGGCAAAACCTGCGAAGGAGCTAAAGGCATCAAACCACTGTGTCTACTCTTGGATTTAACTTTGGACAATAGCTGCGAAGAGGTTGTTAGAAAAACTATTGAAACATACAAAAGGATAGATATACTTGTCAACTGTGCTGGGAAAGCGGCTGTGACATCACTATTCGATACAAATTTTGAGATTTTCGACGAGCTAATAGCGTTGAATCTTCGGGTGCCGTACAAAATGACTCAACTATGCCTACCATATCTCAAAAGGACTAAAGGCAATGTGGTCAACGTTTTCGGAGCACCAATGAGAGTCAGACCTGGTTTCCTGCCATTTGCGATGATCAGAGATGCATTAGAAAGGTTCACTAAAGCTGGAGCATTAGAATCTATATCGGAAGGTGTGAGAATTAACGCTGTACGCCCGGGGATAACGAGAACAAACTTCCTAGCTAATTTGAACGTTGATGATGATTGTATGGACCAAGCTTATGATAAAATATCATCAGTTGTGCCTAATAATGTGATTATAGAGCCGGATGAGATTGCACGTATGATTTTGTTCGCAGCAAGTGATGCTTGTCCTAATTTGAATGGTGCTAATTTGATTGTTGATGGTGCTGCGTCATCCTATTAAAAGATATGTCAAACAAGAAATGACAATGATGTTGTCGATTTGAAAGAACCACAAGCTGGGGAAAGACACAACAAAAGAAACAAACAAACAAAATCATACTACATTGCCTTTCAAATAAAGGAGGCAATGCAACATTTGCAATTTTGCAGTTTTTTATTGCAGCAATTTGTGTGATAATGGGATTATTATAATATTGATTAATATATAAATGATAAATGCAATTTTTTGAAATTCTAGAATATAATGTCCTTTTTTTGTTTACTTAGTGATAATTATGTTGTATTTGTACGCCCTGGTGGCAAAATTTGCTTGTCCGAACATTAATTTAAGACCTGTATGTAATAATAAGTGCAAATTTTTACAAATAAATTGAATTGAATTGAATTGAACAACAGCAATATCATAATGACTATATTCGAGGTTTTTTTGCATGTTGCGCGGTGTTTACTGTAAAAATAAATGAAAGTGATAATAACTCGACTGTTTTAAACTGTGATAAAATATAAGGTTAACAACTATCAACATGTTGTAAGTACTTAAGAGTATTAAAGGAGTTAAATTTAGTCGTTATTTTTTAATTTTATCTTTATTGGTAACTTGCTTGATTATATTCTTATGATTTGACTAGCTTTATAGCCCGCGACTTCGTCCGCGTAGATTATTTCTTTTTTCAAGATATGAATCATTGTAACAATATAGAGCTTTGTTCATGGCTATTGTCCGCCACTACGTGTGATATTGATAAAAGTTCAGCTAGATTGAGAACTCACATGCGAGGATGCCACATAAAACTGAACCAGTCCTGCCGCAAATCAACTCTAGTAAATTTCAGAGTTTTCCCTGTTATTTATTAATAGCCATCGCGAAACAAACCATAATTAGGAACTGTTATCTTTTAAATTCAAACGGAAGGTGATTTGGGATCAATGGTATACGCGGCAAGAATACTGTTTCTCGTCTGACAGAACCAGTAAATATTTTGGCCTCAATAACATTGCGGCGGAGAGTTATCTCTCTTTCTCTCTATAGTCTTTCCCTCATGTCTGAGGATCGTGGTCAGCATCGGGTTTGCTTCTAGAGCGGATGATCTGCCTCCACCGGTTTCTGTCCAACCCGTCCCTTACGACGGTGTAAAACTTGGAGGACGATGAGTCTTTTACTTGATCGGACCATCTAGTTGGTGAACGACCACGTAGTCGTTTTCCTTCCGTGTTCCCAACTATGATCAGTTTTTCCAAACTTTCATCGCCTTTGCGCACCATGTGGCCGAAATACGAAAGAATACGTTGGTGACATATGGTGGACAATCGAGTTTTAATTTACAGTTGTGATAGGATTGATGCATTGTTGCGTTTAGCGGTCCAAGGTATTTCCAACATCCGTCTCCAGCACCACATCTCGGATGCATCAATCCTTTTTCTTTCTCCAGTACCTATAGTCCACGCTTCCACTCCATACATGAAAATGAGGAATACCAATGCTCGTATTAATCGGATCTTTGTTTTAATACCAATTCCTCTCTTTTTCCTGATGTTGTTTACGTGAGTCATTGCATCCTATGCTATTTCAATACGCCAATACCATAAGCCAAAATAATAAAATTTGTAATTTTCACTCAAAAAATAAAGAACTTCATATACTAAATTTACTCCCCCTTTTCACTCCTTAAGGGTTCAAATTCCAACAACACCGATATTCGTTGCGTTAGTTTATAACCATAAGCTTAAATAATAAATTGAGTGTATTTCCATACACAAATTCATCCCCCTTTTTACCCTTTCGGCATCGGAATTATCAAAAACGTTGAAGCACATATAAATTAAATTTCAATCATCAGCCTAAACAAAAATTTGAAGGTCCTAACTTCGAAACTGATGGACTTTCATATAAACTTGCATCCCCTATTTTACCCCATTAAGGATGGAATATCCAAAAATCCTTAGTGGTTGCCTACACTGTGTAATAATATATTAAGTGACGTTTACTTTGAAACTGAATGACTTACATACATCCCATACCTTTTCACCCTGTCGGGGGTGGAATGGTCAAATAAGCTGAAACATGTATAAATTAATTTTCAATCGTCAGCCTAAATACAAAATTTGAAGATCCTAACTTCAAAACCGACGGACTTTCATACAAACTTTCATCCCTTATTTTACCCCCTTAGGGGTGGAATTTCTAAAAATCCTTCCTTAGTGGATGCCTACACCGTATAATAATATATTTAGTGAAGTTTAATTTGAAATTGAAGGACTTGCATACACAACTTCATCCCCCTTTTCCTCCCTTCGGTGGTGGAATTATCACAAACGCTGAGATAACTATATATTAATTTTCAATGGTCAGCCTAAACACAAAATTTGAAGATCCTAACTTCATAACTGACGAACTTGCATACAAACTTTCATCCCTTATTTTACCCCCTTAGGGGTGGAATTTCCAAAAATCCTTCCTTAGTGGATGCCTACATCGTATAATAATACATTTAGTGAAGTTTACTTTGAAATTGAAGGACTTGCATACCCAACTTCATCCCCCTTTTCCTCCCTTCGGTGGTGGAATTATCACAAACGCTGAGATAACTACACATTAATTTTCAATCGTCAGCCTAAACACGAAATTTGAAGATCCTAACTTCAAAACTGACGGACTTGCATACAAACTGTCATCCCCTATTTTACCCTCTTAGGGGTGGAATTTCCAAAAATCCTTCCTTAGTGGATGCCTCCACTATATAAGGTATCTTTGTGCAAAATTTCAAATCTCTAGGTCCAGCGGTTTGGGCTGTGGGCTGATATATCAACAATCAGTTTATCATTTTATATATTAAGATTTGAGGAGAAATTACATTCGGACCCGAATCACATACAATAAACGTCAAAATCTGTACATTTCTTAAATGATAATATTTGGCAGGGTAAGCACTCGCCTAGCTGGCTACCCGTTTCGGTATTGCACTTTGGAGCCAGATGTCTCCTAAGAACTGTCAAGGTCGGCTATCCCTCGCTTTGTATTGATAATATCCGACGTAAGCCTCATTACATCAGGAGATCACCGGCCTGGTTTTCAGACTTCTGGCATAAAAAGACTACAAAACACCTGAAGTTAATATTAATAAAACGAATCATAACTAAATCATATTGAGACTATAATAAAAACAATAAACAGAGACGAAAACAACAGGAAAATCTTTACAATTAACTTAACGACTAAGGTTAAAGATATAGGAGGAAAAATAACATATAATGATGGCGCTAATGACATGAAAAAGATTAAAGACCTTGCGTATATTATTAATGATCTGTTGACTGCAAATGTGACTGAAATAATGAACAAAGTCATTTCAGTACAGATACAATAGGCGGTATAAACAATAATGACTGATGACGACGATAATATGAACAGAGATGGTATTAATTTATTGTATTTATTATATAACCTTGTCATTTATTCATTAGATGCAGCTGTTTTAACTTTGTTCTAAGAATTTATGTTTTATGCTTTCAATCAACAACATGTTTTTTAAATTCCTTTTAATTTGTCTCACCATAGTCTGGTCACTATTAGCTTTAACTTTTAAAAGAAAGGAAGAAACCCGTTCCATTCCTTAAAATTTTCAAATGTTTTCAAATAATTTTGCAGAAACTTACGGAATAAGAAATCTCCTCAAATCCCAACCACTGCTGCATGTTTTTAATAACTATTCTCACAGCCAAAAGCACGGTCAGATGTGAAGTGAAGTGAAGTGCTCATCTCGAAAACAAGTAAACTATAGGTATATTCTATACAAGACTTGCAAACGTAGTGTTAATGAAAAACGCGCCCACCATTGTTTCCACTTGGGATTCACGGTTGTACGATTTTTGATCCACATTCTAGAGCTAGGGAATAGACGGATTGCATTTTTCGTACACTGTATTATTTCTAACTGAATAAATACTGGGTAGATTTCTAGTAAGCCTTTGATTACATGGTAAGAGATAGCGATACGATTTAGTTCTACGTTATGGCCGGATCTCTAAAGAAAATGCAACCTTCCGTACCAGTGACATTCGTCGTCGGCTAATCAATAGTATCTTTGAATTAGACTATTTAGAATTTGAATACAGGCACAAATTACACAATTCCGAACCGAATTCAAAACATTTTTTCAGGAAAAATGTTTTAATTATCGTATTCACACCGTCCTGATAATTTAATGAATAGGTATATTAGATCACAGTAGATGATCCAGACATATAATCAAATCCATGATAAGTCTAAATGTTAAATATTGTCAGTTTACGATTATTCCTATATGCGTAGCTGCAAATATCCAGATATAAAGACAAGGTTAGTTAAGATCCTTGTCATAGACATAATTATGATTCAACTTATCAATCCACAATGCATCTATTGTTCAATAGAAGCAGATCTTGTATTCAGTATTACACAGTAGGTAGGTACGTAATAAAAGCTTGACTAGATATGACCGCACTATAGTGTTCGATAAGCATATCAGTGTTTTACTAAACATTGATCGGAGTAAACGTGGAAAAAAGCTTAGTGTCGAACGTGAATTGTTATGAGTAGAATCTGTGATAAGATTTTGTTTAAGTTTTAAACAGAATAAGCAAGAAATATTTGACAAAAATACCGAACAATAGTTAAAAAAACACAGGAAACATGGATCTAATAGATTTCAAAAACAAGGTAGTGGTTATAATAGGCGCATGTTCAGAAATAGGAGCAAAAACGGCACAACTTTTCTTTAAAAAAAGCCAAACTTACAATAGTGGGGTTGTGGGTAGATACAAAACCAGACTAATGAACATAACAAAACAGTATGGACTGACAGTATGTGCTTCTTTGTCTATATACATTTGACATACGCAGACAGCTGTGAAACATTTATGAACAATAAATGGTTTAAATAATACATTTTGTTGTATTCTATCAATTCAATACTTATATGACGCTGTGAAGATTGAATAGTAAAGCATAGATATCAAATTAATTATAAGATATATATCTGATATGATGCTGATTGCCGACAACAGTCTTTAGATAACACTATTTTGTTTTATATCTTGACCTATATGAAATCAAATCGACCAATAATTAACAGTACTTGTAATTATATCAGTCACTTCAGCAGGGCTATTTTAAAACGCTCGGATTCGATATCGGAAACAGATTCAAAAACTACCGAGGCGATTTTCCGCAATTGCTATTTTAATTTCCGAATTCGAATATTTTAACGTTTCTTTATGGAAATATCAATTCGATACATTTATATATATCATACGTTTTCGGAAATTAAAAGAGCAATTGCTTAAATTCGCCTCGGAAATTTTTTAATCCGTTTCCGATATCGAATCCGACATTTTAAAATAGCCCTGCTGGCCTCATCCAATTATGTCCTAATCAATAAAATTTGCTTGTTTAGTGATAACACTACTTGTATTTATATGATTACTAGTTGCGCCGCGCGGTTTCACCTGCGTTCCAACAGGAAATATTGCTTTCCCGGGATAAAAAGTATCCCATATATTAATTCAGAACATATTCTATTTGTGTGCCTTTCATCCAAATCCGTAGAGTTATTGAAGCGGGATGGATGTACAAACATCCAAACTTTCGCATTTATAATATTAGTGAGATGAGATGAGGTTATTTAAGATTAGTACTCCTTGTTCATCCATAGCTTGGATGATGTGTGATCAGTTGGTCGATGGCCCTTGTATCATACTAAGTTATCTTAATATATAAAATGATAAACTGATTGTTGATATATCAGCCCACAGCCCAAACCGCTGGACCTAGAGATTTGAAATTTTGCACAAAGATACCTTATATAGTGGAGGCATCCACTAAGGAAGGATTTTTGGAAATTCCACCCCTAAGAGGGTAAAATAGGGGATGACAGTTTGTATGCAAGTCCGTCAGTTTTGAAGTTAGGATCTTCAAATTTCGTGTTTAGGCTGACGATTGAAAATTAATGTGTAGTTATCTCAGCGTTTGTGATAATTCCACCACCGAAGGGAGGAAAAGGGGGATGAAGTTGGGTATGCAAGTCCTTCAATTTCAAAGTAAACTTCACTAAATGTATTATTATACGATGTAGGCATCCACTAAGGAAGGATTTTTGGAAATTCCACCCCTAAGGGGGTAAAATAAGGGATGAAAGTTTGTATGCAAGTTCGTCAGTTATGAAGTTAGGATCTTCAAATTTTGTGTTTAGGCTGACCATTGAAAATTAATATATAGTTATCTCAGCGTTTGTGATAATTCCACCACCGAAGGGAGGAAAAGGGGGATGAAGTTGTGTATGCAAGTCCTTCAATTTCAAAGTAAACTTCACTAAATATATTATTATACGGTGTAGGCATCCACTAAGGAAGGATTTTTAGAAATTCCACCCCTAAGGGGGTAAAATAAGGGATGAAAGTTTGTATGAAAGTCCGTCGGTTTTGAAGTTAGGATCTTCAAATTTTGTATTTAGGCTGACGATTGAAAATTAATTTATACATGTTTCAGCTTATTTGACCATTCCACCCCCGACAGGGTGAAAAGGTATGGGATGTATGTAAGTCATTCAGTTTCAAAGTAAACGTCACTTAATATATTATTACACAGTGTAGGCAACCACTAAGGATTTTTGGATATTCCATCCTTAATGGGGTAAAATAGGGGATGCAAGTTTATATGAAAGTCCATCAGTTTCGAAGTTAGGACCTTCAAATTTTTGTTTAGGCTGATGATTGAAATTTAATTTATATGTGCTTCAACGTTTTTGATAATTCCGATGCCGAAAGGGTAAAAAGGGGGATGAATTTGTGTATGGAAATACACTCAATTTATTATTTAAGCTTATGGTTATAAACTAACGCAACGAATATCGGTGTTGTTGGAATTTGAACCCTTAAGGAGTGAAAAGGGGGAGTAAATTTAGTATATGAAGTTCTTTATTTTTTGAGTGAAAATTACAAATTTTATTATTTTGGCTTATGGTATTGGCGTATTGAAATAGCATAGGATGCAATGACTCACGTAAACAACATCAGGAAAAAGAGAGGAATTGGTATTAAAACAAAGATCCGATTAATACGAGCATTGGTATTCCTCATTTTCATGTATGGAGTGGAAGCGTGGACTATAGGTACTGGAGAAAGAAAAAGGATTGATGCATCCGAGATGTGGTGCTGGAGACGGATGTTGGAAATACCTTGGACCGCTAAACGCAACAATGCATCAATCCTATCACAACTGTAAATTAAAACTCGATTGTCCACCATATGTCACCAACGTATTCTTTCGTATTTCGGCCACATGGTGCGCAAAGGCGATGAAAGTTTGGAAAAACTGATCATAGTTGGGAACACGGAAGGAAAACGACTACGTGGTCGTTCACCAACTAGATGGTCCGATCAAGTAAAAGACTCATCGTCCTCCAAGTTTTACACCGTCGTAAGGGACGGGTTGGACAGAAACCGGTGGAGGCAGATCATCCGCTCTAGAAGCAAACCCGATGCTGACCACGATCCTCAGACATGAGGGAAAGACTATAGAGAGAAAGAGAGATAACTCTCCGCCGCAATGTTATTGAGGCCAAAATATTTACTGGTTCTGTCAGACGAGAAACAGTATTCTTGCCGCGTATACCATTGATCCCAAATCACCTTCCGTTTGAATTTAAAAGATAACAGTTCCTAATTATGGTTTGTTTCGCGATGGCTATTAATAAATAACAAGGAAAACTCTGAAATTTACTAGAGTTGATTTGCGGCAGGACTGGTTCAGTTTTATGTGGCATCCTCGCATGTGAGTTCTCAATCTAGCTGAACTTTTATCAATATCACACGTAGTGGCGGACAATAGCCATGAACAAAGCTCTATATTGTTACAATGATTCATATCTTGAAAAAAGAAATAATCTACGCGGACGAAGTCGCGGGCTATAAAGCTAGTCTATATATAAAATTCAAAGTCCTGACTGATTGACTGACTGATATATCAACACACAGCCTAAACCACTGGTCCTAGAGACATTAAATTTAGAGGGTATATTCTTTGTGATGAGTAGATATCCACTAAGAAAGGGTTTTTCGAAATTCCACCCCTAATGGGAAATAGGGGATGAAAGTTTGTATGAAAGTCCGTTAGTTTCGAAGTTAGGATCTTCAAATTTTGTGTTTATACGTGTCTCAGCGTTTTTAATAATTCCACCCTCGAAGCGGGATGAAGTTGTTTTGTTTTGTTTTATTGTCGTAGTAAAATATGTCATTTGTTTCCTGTAAGCCACGCGGGCGAAGCCACGAGCAGAAGCTAGTGTTATGTATCAATTCTCTTTGTCAATTTGCTACAGACAAATATGAATCTGTAATTATCTCCTAAATAACATAAGTATCTAATTCTGTTAGACCTTGTGACTTTACCCTTGTCGACATTTCAAACAAACCCTAAATTTCAATCAACATTACACATAAGATAAACTATTATATCCTTTATTAAAATTATATCAAAGTTTAAAATAGTATAGCATCAAACGAAACAGGTAATATAGAGTGTATTTAAGGTCACATTAAAGAGATATAATAGAGTTATAAAAGCTAATGAATCGTTAGTAACACAATTCAGATGCAAAGTTGCTGATGAAGATTTGAGAATGTGCCAAAGTGCTGGGCTGTCTTGAGATGACTTCATATGTTTGCAACTATGATGTAGGTAATTTAGTTGACAATCTTTGATGAAGGTAAAAGGTGTTTTAAGGAGGTTTATTTTTTAACTTTTAAAGGCCTGTGTTTGATCACCATCTCACCATGGTAAGTGATGATGCGGCCGAAGGTGGTTTTCAACTTGAGGGTGGTAGCCAGCCAGGCGGGTACTACAAAGTACCCTACCACCGTGCTATGGTTTCGTCACGATGTTTTCCTTCACCGAAAGCTCAAGCTCATTGTAGGATTCGAACCCGGGACCTTCGTCTCGGTATCCGACGTCACTACCACTGAGCTATCATCGCCTTAACTGAGCTATCATCGCCTTAAAAATATATTTCATGAAGTGCTTTTGATATCTGTGACGAACATAAGAAGATATCAAAATGGTCATCTTACCCATCTAAACACCAGTGGCGTGCATTGGTTTTTGGAGGAGGTAGGCAATCAAGTACTAGGCAGATGGAGCAAATTAATCGTACTCTCAGATTTATCATGTTTTTGGCAAGATTTGTAAAATTATTTAGGTCAGCGTATCCCGTATTATTCCACACTTTTCGTATTAGAAAACAAAATACAAGGATAACAGAATAATAGATTCGAAGTGCGGCACCTATGGTTTATAAAAGATAGCCTTGATCTCTGCGACAGTAGTTTGAATCATATGAAAATTAACCTTTGGCGGGAACTTCCAGAGTGACGTTGCGTTTTCATTTTTATCTTCATAAATTCCTGTATTATTGCATATTATCGGTGGTATTTTATCCAATAAGGATAAATCCATGTGCACTAGTGAAGTGAAATGAAATGAAATGAATTATGTGTATCGTGACTTTACAAGTTGTCTCAAAAAGTCCGTGAAAAGTTTTAGTTTTAGTACAATTTTACTAAAACACGACTGGACGGTGACTGATAATGCGGACTATGTAAAAGTTAATGTGCGGACTTTATGAAATTGATATTATAAATAAAAAGTATGCGACTGAAGGACTTTGTGTCCATGGTCATGAACAAATATAAAAAAAAGACAGTGTAAGTTTAATCGAATAACGATATTCGTTTAATTATTATTAGTGACCTATTAAACAGTGCATTTTTTAAAATATTTTTGCTTCTAATTAACTAAGAAATATATTTTATGTCGTAATATAATATAAATATTGAATTTCTAAGGATCAACCTATTATATTTTATTTTAAATCGATATCAGTCACTTCGATTTGAATCTATCGATGATAAATTTTGTTAAAGTACGGTAACCCTATGCAATGCCAGCCAAACCATAAACAAAACAATACAAATAAATTGCGAAGTTTTATTTGAGTTGCTCTAACGTTGGTAAACTGTAGTCTTTTTAATTTGGCTGGGTTACTAGTGTCACAACAGAGTAGGTATGGTTACTTTTGGTCCTTAAATCGCGAATGCCAAATGTCAGTGTGCTACGCATAGCAAAAACGTGATTTATGATTTCGTCGTATTATCCTAAAGAAGTGTGTGTGCGTGTATACATATGCCGAAATCGTTTTAGTGTGCGTGAAATTGTTACACGAACTCGCGAGTGCCTGCGCGGCTAAGTTTGATATTTTGTATTGAATGTTAGGTTAGAATTTTTATTTAAAATGATTATGTAGTTTAATTGAATCAATATATCATTTTATTGAATCTTATGAGGTAAGCATTGCTTAATTGCCTATATGGAATGCACGCCACTGCTAAACACCCTGTAGTTTTCGATTGAATAGGATTCTGTTTGGCCACAATATCACCACGGTAAGTGATGATGTGGCCGAAGGTGGTAAGCACACAAAGCTTAGAAAAAACTGGCTCTCAAGTGCAGTTACCGCAATACATCATGGTAGGTTCAGATTGTGGAATGAGCTCCCCGCCGTGGTTTTCCCATGGAAGTACAGCATGGGGTTCTTCAAAAAGGGTGTGAAGAGATGTTTGCAGGGTCGGCAACACGCGAGTGATACCTCTAGTGTTGCAAACGTCCATAGGCTGCGGTAACCGCTTACCATCAGGCGGGCCTTAGAGGTATATAAAAAGTGTCTAGGTTATTCATAAAAAAGTTAATTTAGTTATTAGTAAAATGATTCCAAATTAAGTAAGAAATTTGCTTTAATGGTACAATGGTGCCGATTCTGTTGTTCACAACTAAAGTAATTTAGTCTCACTATGTCTCTTTCTAACAAAGAACATAAGAAAAGGATGTAAGAAATGTTGTCCTGTCAAATTAGTCCAATGCTTGTTTTCAATATAAATTTAGTCGCCATCTATCGCGGTTACGTCTAAATACCCGCAAATGAAGACGGCATATACCAATTTGACAGCTTTAAATATGTTCTATCCTTCTTCAATAATGTTTGTAAGAAAGAGATGTGATGTGACTAAAATTAGTTTAGTACGATTTACAACAGAATCGGCACCATTAGTTAAAATTATTCCAAATTAAGTAAGAGATTTGCTTTAATGATACAATTTATGTAAACAAAAACGTTCAATTAATCCCTTTGTTAACGTTTGGTCACCAGCCAAATACAGAAAATTCTAGATATTAGTTCATAGTCCAATTTTATATAAAAGGAAAATGCCAAATATTAAAAAAAAACAATAGAACTGGCTGCAACTTGGCAACTAAGCTTTACATAGAAACATAAGAATGTCTGTTGGTATATTTACGATGTATTACTATAGCTGTGCCAAATGGGAAAATAGGTTTATTTAAATCTAGGTCGTAATAATATACTGAGTTTTAAGGGGTGGATGGACGCCAACGCATCTATTTCACTAATATTATAAAAAAAAATGGTAAAAATGTTAATTAATTAAAACTTTTACATAGTAAATGCATTTTATTATACATATAGTTCTAGCAAATGAAAAAACATAATCAATTTACTGATATTAACAACAAAACACATGTTTTCGCATACTTGACTGTTACGATATAAATAAATGTACACTCAGACCAACATGCAAATGTTATAATTCAGCGATTTCTAAATCATAAATTACGCGCGTCGCACAGTCGAGCGAGCGGTATTGCGACAAATCGCGTTATTTACGACAAATGCGCGTCCTACCGTGTTGATTTATTGACGTGTCTCGTGAATAATCTTGCAAGTGCTTACCTGGAACAAAAGAGATGTACAATTTTATTATTGCAACGCCTTACGCATAAAGCCCGTCACAGACGTAGCTATAATATATATTAATATGCCGACCTATAATATAAATTATAGCAAGCTCCCACACACGGAGACGATGCTATAATATATATTTTGCCTTCATTTCATTGATGGTCGGCCTGGCGTTCGCACGAGTTTTTAAATAGAGGGTGTTATTTGTGAATACAAAAATTATGGATCCAACAAACACATTATTATTGGATTTAATTGATAGTTCTTCGGAGGAAGATTCCGCTGCTAATTTTGATATTATGTTGGTTGCCCAGTCACGCACAAAAACTAGAACTAAATTCCTTATCTGGAAATTAACAAAGACTGCGGACGGATGGGTGGTGTATGGGCGTTGCATGTAGGCGGTAGAAAAGAGAGGAGAGAAGTTCAAAAAGGTTGTGAAGAGATTTTAGCAGGGTCGGCAACGAACGAGTTATATGCCTGGTGTTGCAAGCGTCAATAAGCTACGATGACCGCTTACCATCAGGTGGGCGTCCGTTTGCTAACTTAGTAGTATAAAAAAAAAAATGCGCTCGAATGACCGATGAACGCGTGGAGCTGTACATTCAAAATATGTCGTAATATGTCTTGCTATACCATAATATATATTAATATGCGATAATATATATTAATATGCAATAATATTATATTACAGTATAGCTTGGTGACGTCACATAATTTATATTATAGCTCCGTGTGCGGTCAGTTCAAAGTTTGTATGGAAAATATATAGTAATATGCCGAGCTATAATTTATTATTATTATATTTATTATAGCTACGTCTGTGACGGGCTTAAATGCGACCGTGAAATTTTGAGGAAGAGAACAGCTGGACATCCGCCGTACAGACATATGAAAGCATTTTTGCCCAAGCTATACGTTTTACGCTGGCTCTGCGTCAAAAGGACGTTCATAATGATAACAGATATATTCCAATTAAAATTGGGAGAAATGTAAATATGAAACATTATTATGCATTTTCGATGAGATCCGGCGAACTAAATTACACGACATAGCTCTGAGAATAAGCAAGCTGAAGTGGCAGTAGGCAGGCCATATTTGTCGCAGAACGGATAACCGATGGGGTAAACGAGTTATTGACTGGAGACCACGCACAGGCAAGCGAAGTGTGGGACGTCCCCCCGCTAGGTGGACCGATGACCTGCGAACCTTGGCGGGCGGTGGGTGGATGCGAAAAGTGGAGGACCGGAAGATGTGGCGACTACTGGGAAAGGCCTATATCCAGCAGTGGACGACCACAGGCTGATGATGATGATGATGATTATGTATTTTAATTAATTTTTATTTGATTTAGCCCCTAAAGTTAGGGGCTATTTTTTCGATGCGTGAACAGCTTCGACGCCCAATCTGGATATATATCAAAGCTTGAGTGTTAGCTAGCAAATCGGATACTACAAAGTACCCAGCCACCGTGATAAAGCTTTCAGGATTTCCTTCACTGGGGTTGTTGAAATCAAAACCAACGACCTTGGCTGCTGTAGTTAATTCCTTCCACGAGGAGCTTCTTAATATGGACGCTCAGGTAGCGGAATGAGATTTCCCAAGGGATTAGCGCATGAGGTTCTTCTGAAAGATTTTTGCAGGGTCAAAACGCGCGAGTGTTACTCCTGGTGTTGCAAGCGTCGGCTACGGGTATCGCTTATCATCAGCGGGCTGTAGATCATCATCATCAGCCTATAATGTCCCACTGCTGAGCACAGGCCTCATTTCACAAATGAAGGTGAAAGGGAATGGGCAATACCTACTCCACCACGCGTGCCCACTGCGGATCGGTGGAGGTAGGCTAATGGTCAACCTACTGTTGGAATTTTTTATTTGGAGTTGGGCTGTAGATACTCACGGCTACAGATCAAGCTATACATTTCCAATATAAGCTGACCTCTCATTGTACGGAAATCCTATACAGTGCGAGATCAGCTTATACTGGAAATGTATAGCTTGATGTGTTGCCGTGTGTACATAAGCAAAAACAAATAAAATAAAAAGCACTGAATATTCGACGAAATACAAATGTGGGTGCATTTTAGTTGCCATAATCAATTTCATTCAAATGACAAGTCAATCGTCACTTCATTATACATATTTATTATTTAACATGTCTTAATTAAAATAATTTATTAATACAATTAAAATGTGTACAGTGTGAGCGATGCGTCTGACAATTCGGTTGTGTGATCAGACGATTTCATTATGTAGACCGCGGGGAGGTATGCGTGAGGTGTGGTGCGATTATAGGAGGTCGCGGGAGCGATTTTGTGAAAGAACTAGATGGCAAGATGAAAGCCTGGCTAAAAATAACGAAGAATTGACCTTTGTCCTGCAGGGACATTTAGAGCAACTGGAGAAACTAAATGGCGTAACTGTAGGAGTGCCGAGACTCTTTAAGGCGCCGATCCCACTGACAAGAGTTCTAGAGTTCCGAGTTCTGTATTCCGCGTTGATTGTAATCTATGTGGCGTCTTTGAAAGTAAAAAAAGTGTATGATGTGAACTCTAGAACTCTATACTGCTTGCTGTGTGCACAATAGTCAACACGGAATGCAGAACTCGGAAAGCGGAACTCTAGAACTCTTTCTGTGGAATCAGCGCCTAAATCAGTTATCTCCTATCGCAACGCAGTTGCACATAAAAAGAATAACATAAATAAAAGATTTCGAAGGGTCTTTATATTATTGTCTATTTGGAGACTATTGTATAAGTTTCGATTGCCCTTAGAAATAATGTGATCCGTACACATTTTTTGATTTTGGTACAAATAAAACCTATTCACCCAATAAATAAATAAGGATGTCTGGAAGAGCTCGCTTCTTAGCGATAAGACTGCCCATTGTACAATCATTAATATTATGTAACCTTGTTCTTTCTCTTTTTGTTTTTTTTTTAATGTGTTTCTGGTGTAATGACAGGCCTGTAGGCGCAGTTGTTTAAGGTTCACCTTACGCGCCGCAGGTCGTGGGTTCGATTCCCACACAGGACATGCATTTGTGTGCATGAACATGTCTGTATGTTCTGAGTCTAGGTGTAATTATGTATATTAAGTATGTATTTACAAACAAAAAGTAGCATATGTATTATATCAGAGTCATATATCTGGTTTCTATAGTACAAGCTCTGCTTAGTTTGGGATCAGATGACCGTGTGTGAGGAATGTCCCAGGATATTTATTTATATATAATAAAGTGTTAACTATCTATCTAAATACTTATATAAATTACCCTGCAATTACTACATTTGCTAACTCAATAATACAAATAGCGATTTATTAAACCTGCTACCTCTCGTAACTCAGACCACACCCGATCAAAGACAAACATTCCGCTCCAGTAAGCTTGGCAGAGTCGAAATATCGTTACTAAATAAATCTGCGTGTCTATTGTCTACCTATGTTACTGACTTTAGATTAGTATCATCAATTAAATTGCTTTGTACTCACACTTGTAGTCTGATGTTTTGATTATCCGTGGATTTATTTCAGATATAATTTAAATGAAACACCAGCAGAATTCATTTTAATGGTTCCTTTCATGGACTATACCAACCCGTAAGCCTTTGATTAGTTTGGGAACAGGTGCTGCTTGTGGGGGCTGGTCTGCTTAAGTTTTCCATTTATTTATTTACATATTAAATATAGATTCAGTCTACTTTGTAGTTTTGCCGCCGCGCCGGGGCATGCAATTGTTGTCAGTGCGATTAGAATGTAAATATTATGTAATGAATCTAAGCTTGTTTTGAAAAGAGTAATTGCTGAGTTTACTGCCGGCTCTTCTCAGCAAATGCAACCTTCCGAACCGGTATTAGATTATTAGAGTCAAACTTTTCATAAGTGCCTGCGAAGTTCTATTTGAATAAATGATTTTGAATTTGAATTTGATGAGCATGTGTGAAGGCCCAGTATATTATTATTTTGTAACTCACACGTAAATGTACAGTTTAATCAGCGTCTTGAGTTCCTCAGACAATAGGGAAGCCAAGATTTTAAGTTATTTTTTTTTTACTGTTTATAGGCCTGTGTTTGACCACAATCTCACCATGGTAGGTGATGATGCGGCCGAAGGTAGTAAGCACACAAAGCCTAGAAGGAACTGGCTCTCAAGTGCAGCTGTCGGAACACACCGAAAGGTGCTTGGCGACAGATTTCAACTTGAAAGTACCTATATTATGGCTGTATATACTTCTCTAAATTTTAAAATTTTTTTTTTCAAATCTCATGTCTAAAACTGTACAATCCAATTTTGCGTAAAAATAGTCCTTATGTTAAATCACATGTCATTAGTGCGATCTAATTTGCAAACAACGCCATCTAGTATCAAATAATTAAAATATAGGGAAAAGAAAGGGAGGTAGGGCATAGCATTTATTCGCTCAAATAGCAGCTCGACTGGGGAAGTACCTCTACCTTACAGAGTACCGCAGCCAAATAACTGTTGTGTCCCTGCGCGTGAGTAAGGTCGCCAGAGCTCATTGAAGGGGGAAGGGTCGGTAACGCGTGAGTGATACTTCGTGTGTTGCAAGCGTCCATATGGTTACGGTAACTGCTTACCATCAGGCGGTCCGTATGCTTGTTTGCCGACATCGTTGTATAAAAAATAAAAGAAAACAGCGTCGATACGTATTGCTGGCATGCGTGACAACTCAAAATACAGAGTAAAAGGAACACAATGGCACAAGCAGTAGCCACTAAAATTAAATTAATGCGCGCTACAAATCATAACCGTTTGACAGTTTCAAATTAATAATACGACGTGATATGCGATGACGTCGGTAGATGGCGGTATTTATAGAAGTGTTGATGATTTGATTGAACGTTTTTGCTATATACAGGGTGTTGTTTTGGTCGGCGACAAGCGACCCAGGAGCGGTAGTACAAAATATATATTCCCCAAAAATGGACTTAATTCCATTAAATACTGTAAATATGTTGAGAAATACCTTATTCAATTTGAAATAAAATTACTGCAAACTATGGTTACTATAGGCACGTGCACAGACTAGAGCTAGGCGCAAGCCGCCATCGCCCCACCCCTTTACTCCCTCGTACTCCCGTTGAGTATTATGTCTACACTTTAGCTTATTACATGATTTTCAAAATTTTATTTTTTTTATTTTTATTATAAAAAAAAAAAGTATTTTTTTATATTTTTTTTAGCACCAGTATCATTTGTATTATCGACCCTGAGTCGCTCGTCGCTGACCAAAACAACGACCTGTATAAATATCACCTGTGGCTTTCGAAATTTCAGTTATTGCCGTCCAAAAATCTACTCTACATGAAGGAAGGACAAACACCTTTTTAATTTTATATTAATACAATATAAGACCGCTTACCATCAGGTGGGTCGTATGCACAGATATACATCTAAATAGATGACACGAGTGTACTTCGCGTGTCAAAATCTGTGCAAAAAGGTCAAAGTCAAAGTCAAAGTCAAAGCCATTTATTCAATTTAGGCCCTAGTAGGGCACTTATGAAGGTCAAAGCTACTGAAGTTACCACCAGTTCGTAAGTCGGCCTTCAACTGAGAAGAACAGGCAAGAAACTCAGCAAGGTTACATTTTTTAAATATTTTTTTGAACAATCTGACTATTGGCTATTTTTTTCCAAAACATTATACATACATACGTTTTATTTTACAAAATAAAATACACAAACATAAAAACGCATAAACATAAAAAAAAAAACAAAACACCAACATACAAAATAAATAAAAAATAATAACCTGCACTGGTTCATAATTATGTAGGTAATCTACTGAATTTTGTACAATGTGCGCTTGTGCAGAGTGAAGCTATTTCCAGACATCTTTATCTTCAATATAATGGGCTACCTTGTAATAAGCTCGTGCTTTCAAGACTTTCTTTACGTGAGATTTGAACTTAAAATCAGTCATTTTGATTACCGAAGGTGGGATTTTGTTATAAAAACGTACACTATTTCCAAGAAATGACTTTTGAACTTTCGCTAATCTAAAATACGGAACAACTAATTTGTCTTTTTGTCTAGTATTGATATTGTGAACTTCACTATTCGTTTTAAACGTGTGTAAGCATATACGTACTAACATTATATTTTCATAAATGTAAAGTGAAGGTAAAGTCATGACATTTATTTCCTTAAACAATTCCTTCAATGATTCACGAGGTCCCATACTATAAATTGCACGAATGGCCCTTTTTTGTAATATAAAAATAGTCTCAATATCTGCTGCAGCTCCCCATAATAATACGCCATACGATAAAAGGCTATGAAAGTATGCAAAATAAACTAATTTGGCCGTCTCGACATTCGTCAATTGTTTGATTTTTCTAACAGCAAATGCAGCAGAACTTAATTTACCAGATAAAGATTCTATCTGAGGACCCCATTGTAATTTATTATCTAATGTTATACCTAAAAATACAGTTTTTTTCACTAGTTCCAAACTGCTACCATCTATTAATATCTGACTGTCTACTTGCACTACATTTGGGAGAGAGAATCTTAAACATTTAGTTTTCTTCGAGTTTAGTAACAGATTGTTAACAGCAAACCATTTGGAAACTATTGACATGGTGTCATTTACTTTATTAAAGGGAAAACAATGTTCTTCTTTTGAAACTGTTTCGCGCGGACAGGGAACTCTCAGAAGGCTGCATGTCCACCAGAGATGTGTAGCGAGGGATGTGTTTAGCTGACAAATATTTAACTTCATTTTCACGTTAAAAATCGAATGCCAACCTAACTAAATCAATCAAAAAAGTGACACGCTTGGTTTTCATACGGATTGAGGGACTTGCTTTATCTATTTACGGCCTTACACATAAACGCTATTTAACTAAATCTACTGAATAAATGGTCAAATAAATAACGTCACCTTGCTGTCATTGTCAAACAATTTGACGTTATTTAGGTGACCACTTAATCAGCTTATTAGTCAAATAACGTTTTATGAGTAAGGGGGTAAGATATTAGGTTAAATAAAGCCTCCTTACCTACATAGCTAAGGTAGTCTATATAGAACGCAGCATTTGCCGCATAAAGATATCGCAATTTTGTGTGTGTGTTTGACTGCAGAAGTCACAACTTATTTCATGTAATCGTCGATACTAAATAACAATTATCGATTAAATTACCGCAAACAGAAAGTGGACGTTGTCTTTTTTTTATCCCACTAAGGTGGCAAATAAGCATACGGCCCGCCTGATGGTAAGCGGTTACCGTAGCCTATGGACGCTTGGAACACCAGGGGTATCACTCGCGCGTTGCCGACCCTGCAGAAATCTCTTCACACCCTTTTTGAAGAACCCCATGCTGTACTCCATTGGGAAAACCACTGATGATTATTGGCTAGACATGACAGAAATATCAACACTTTTGCCGTTTGTTGGACAATATGTGGTTGCGTGCGATGTGCGAATAAAATAACGAAACTTTTTCATTCAGCTTATCAAAATAAAAAGTAAATAGCAACAAAGAACATATAGCCATGTGAAGATCATATGTGAGATTGTCATAAATATAAATGTGATTCTCGGAAATCCATCGAGAATACGATCTGACGTTTGACGAACAAACATGAAATGTTATTAGATACCGCGGCGAAATAGTGATGATATTTGCTGTAAATAACTTATGAATTTATTATAAGAATCTATCGAATATCGATAGGAATCCGCTGTCAGGAAAAAATATACTTACTGTAAATTTTTTTTTTTACAAGATTTCAGGTCCCTTTGACCTACAATCATGAAATTTGGCAAGAAGCAAGGCCATGTAGTACAAGAAAGGAATAAATCCGAAAACCGAAAATTTATAGTTATATCACATAAAAAATAACATAATCGGGAAAACGGGGAAACCTCTTCGAGACTCGATTCCCGTGATGAACAAACTATATTACTTATTTACATACCTACAAGTCTATACGGAACCCTCGGTGCGGGATTCTGACTCGCACTTGGCCGGTATTTTTTATCGATACTTGTACCCTTTTACCGAGAACAAATTCCAAGGAACTCATATAGTAATTTATTCTGACAGTAAATCACTAGTGAACCTACGATATATCTACGCAGCCATATAATGACTAATTATCCTTTTATTTAATTATCTTGTAATTACTATTCTTTTTGTTTTATAAATTATTCAATCAATTGTTCATATATATTAATATTATTAGTTTTAAGGGGGAACTGTCGCCTGTAACACAGTTACCCCCTTACTCATAAAACGTTATTTAACTAATAAGCTGATTAAGTGGTCACCTAAATAACGTCAAATTGTTTGATAATGACAGCAAGGTGACCATTTATTCAGTAGATTTAGTTAAATAGCGTTTATGAGTAAGTCTTTTATTATATAATCTCATCTCATCTTCGCTTACCATCAGGCGGGATTGCGGTCAAGCGTAAACCCATTAAATATTAAAAAAAAAAAAAAAACTAGCACAGACGACAGGGCTTCATGTATTATGTAATATCATTTTTTGTGAACAATAAATTATTATTATTAATATTTTGTTAACTGAATAATGATATACGTTCTTTTATCAATGTTCATTTAAGCCTTATCACTGCTTGATAAGATTTGGTATTGGTTGATTTAATTTTAAACTGTTTGTCAACCCGCTGACATTTTACAAAACCCAGGTAGATTTTAACTGAATGATTTTATAGCATAGATCAAACTAAGTACTGTTGTTTCCTTCTTAATTTCTTTCAAAAGCACTTACGAGTACATAATGACCATGATTGTGCTAAGGTAATTATGTCCAGAATTCCAGATTAGATAAACCACGATATGATTGGACATCCGACGCGCACCAGTTAACTAATGGCGTAAATTAATTTCGCGGTAAACATTGTACACACGGCAACACATCAACCTATACATTTCCAGTATAAGCTGATCTCGCAATGTATAGGATTTCGGTACAATGGGAGGTCAGCTTATACTAGAAATGTATAGCTTGATCTGTAGCCGTGTGTACGTAGACAGTTAATTAATGGATTTAACAGTACCAAAATACACTGAGGATATAGGATAAATGATGGATATCCTATTATGTTAACTCATTGTTTAGCTAAAGATGGAATTTTTATAGAAAGCCGTCGAACAGATGGCAAATAAGATAAAATTCGTATATGAAAAATCAATCCTATGTTATCACCAATCTCGATATCAAACGTGCCATCGAATATAATAACATTGAATTCAATTTCCGCAACGCGATCCACGTCCGCCCTGTTCGCGTACCGGTGCGAGACTGACGGGCGCCTACCGGCTCGCGCCGGAAATTTGAACTTTTCTCCGACTACCCACTCAACTGTGAATAGTTCACACTTTTAATATCACATTTAGTAGTGGATAGTTTAATTTCAATCCTTTTTCGAAACGTATTGCTTGACATTAGTGTACTTAATTGTTTAGCTTATTTTATTTGTGACGGTCTAGCTGATGATTCAGAAAAACTAGTTCATGAGTAGGTATGTATATGTACAGTACATTCAACACAAACAGATGAATTTGCGTATTTGAAAGTGAATCAGCATTTACAAACTACATTACGACTGTTCTTTTCTCTTGGATAAAAAAACAAGACAAATGTTATTTAAAAATAAATTAGATTAGCGAATTATCATTGAAACTCGGTCATTTCTCCAATTAACATTATCTATAAGAGCGTAACGATAAAACAAACCGCGACATACGTTCGTTATTATGTAGTAAATAAGGATCAAAATGGCAATAACGTTAGTGAAATATTTACCCAAATTGTCATTAAATGTCACGTAAGTATATACTGACCTGAACGTTTCTAGTGATAAATTTGTTTGTTTAATTGGTGTATATTAAATTTTAGCGTACTTTTAATAGTCAGCAGAAAATTTTAAGCTGAAGACTTAAATTATAAGAGGCAACAGGTAGGAGAAGCCTTGGAAGAGTCTACAACCAATTGAGAATTAAGGTACCCGAGTGGTATCTATGCAGTTGAATTGACGACCAGGTAACTGAGCCACTAATTAAATGGTAGAGCTTCAGTACTGTTCCTTGTGGAAGACAATGGGGGTAGTAACAATTCAGGAGCGGATATGTTTAGGATAAATTCCATGAAGCTGGAAGTCGTCAAACCTTGTGAGATGATTCATTATCAAACGGAAAGAAGTCTCATCTGTCTTTTCAGTAACAGATGTTCTGAGTAAACCAAATGTTCAAGAAATAAAATATCTGAAGTTCATCTATCTGAATTTCAAGCCGGGTGTAGCGGTGAACGAACTTTTAATAATAAATCATTGATCTAACTGCTAGACACTGGTAAATAGGCGCCAGAAATACAAACTTACACGCCCCGTATGTCACGAACCGTAACAGCTGTTTTTACACATGACACACAAAATTCTCCGTACAAATTGGAGACATTGGAATTTTTATTCATTATGAAGAGATGGCCGTGCTTCAAATAAATTACAACAACGATTAGCGTAACCTAAAGTTAGTAAATACAGTCTCAACTAAAACGCAACCAAAACAAAATGGTCCGCCAATGTCTCAATACAGAAGCCAAATATATAACAAAATCACTTACGTACCGTACGTCATAGATCAGTTTAAAACGGTCGCGTATTCTGGCCGATGTCCAAAATAACACGACAAGCCTGTCCTATTGTGCATTCACGTCGTTGGATACAATATCATATGACTAATGTAATAAAGTTGTAAATCGATCTTTGCCTGACAACGAAGTAAAGTTATTGGGTTTTGATAGCTTCGCGTCCCGAAGTGGCGAGTGGCGATTTTAAAACGAGATTAAACCGATATTTATCATTTCGCCGAGCGGTAGGAAATTAATTTCAGATTTTAACTACTTCTATGAAGTTTGCTTTGAAATTGGAATAGATTATCATTATAAACCTATCAATTACGCTTGCGCTAAGCACACTATAATATTCAGTCGGCGCGTACAGAAATAAATAATTATATGCCGAATAAAAACACCTTATTTTCATTTTATATGAATCCTATATGACTGAATTTCATTCACATAATATTTTCATGAGACACCAAGATAGTATAATCCTAACTAATATTATAAATGTGGAACTGAGTTTGTTTGTTACGCCATTACGCCTCAACTACTCAACGGGTCCTCATGAAATTTGCCATGCAGATAGCCTATGGTATGAAGAAGTCATAGGCTACTTTTTAACCCGGGAACGCGGGTGAAACCACGGGGGATAGCTAGTAAATATATGATTGTGTTTAAAGTGAGTAGTTCCTTTTGTCACCTAAATTAGACTGTTTTAAATCCACCTTTGTAAAGGAGAACCTTTAATTTTTTTGCACCGCGTCGCGTGTTCTTTAATGTGTAGTGCAATAGTGTTTATGTTTGCACAGCAAGGTAAGCTTGTTTTATGGCTTTTTATCTATGGTATACGAATAACTCAAGTATACAAAAGACGCTATTAATTTTTTACATCATATTTTTGTTTTTATATTACAAAAACTATCATGGTCCTCGTCCACACCTACACCTACACCAATCATATTTCGTGGCGATTTTAAAACGAGATTAAACCGATATTTATCATTTCGCCGAGCGGTAGGAAATTAATTTCAGATTTTAACTACTTCTATGAAGTTTGCTTTGAAATTGGAATAGATTATCATTATAAACCTATCAATTACGCTTGCGCTAAGCACACTATAGTATTCAGTCGGCGCGTACAGAAATAAATAATTATATGCCGAATAAAAACACCTTATTTTCATTTTATATGAATCCTATATGACTGAATTTCATTCAAATAATATTTTAATGAGACACCAAGATAGTATAATCCTAACTAATATTATAAATGTGGAACTGAGTTTGTTTGTTACGCCATTACGCCTCAACTACTCAACGGATCCTCATGAAATTTGGCATGCAGATAGCCTATGGTATGAAGAAGGTCATAGGCTACTTTTTATCCCGGGAACGCGAGTGAAACCACGGGGGATAGCTAGTAAATATATAATTGTGTTTAAAGTGAGTAGTTCCTTTTGTCACCTAAATTAGACTGTTTTAAATCCACCTTTGTAAAAGAGAACCTTTAATTTTTTTGCACCGCGTCGCGTGTTCTTTAATGTGTAGTGCAATAGTGTTTATGTTTGCACAGCAAGGTAAGCTTGTTTTATGGCTTTTTAGCTATGATATACGAATAAAAAGTATACAAAAGACGCTATTAATTTTTTTACATCATATTTTTGTTTTTATATTACAAAAACTATCATGGTCCTCGTCCACACCTACACCTACACCAATCATATTTCTAATAATTTATATTTCGTCCACACCTACACCAATCATATTTCCTCCTCCCCTTTCTGCTGTCAGGGTTCAAGCCCGTTATTCTTTTAAGGACGTGGTACAACTTTTTCTATTTCTCTTTATGTTTCACAATTGTATATTGTACCTCGTCAACGAGCTCGGCCACCATGAGCTTTTGTGCTCCCTTAGTGTTGGCCGAATATTATATTGCACTCAACTATTAATGACATTATCCGCAGGGTTCTTGTTGTCGCTAACGCGCCTTCTGTCCTGGAACTAGTCGGTATTGCGAGAGACCGGATGGTATGTCTTTGATACCTTGGAGTGTCGGCAGGTCGCTGGTGTGGGATGCCACATGTGCCATCTCACTTACCAGCAACTTGTAAAGCTGCAGGGGCAGCTGCGACCAGTGCGGAAAATTCGAAATTCAAAAAATACGCATCGATTGGACCAAATTGCGGTCGAGAGCGTGGGACCGTGGGAGTCCGAAGCTCGCCGTTTTGCTCGCACTTTGTCATCAAAATTGATCGAGTCCTCCGGAGACCAACGGGCGGGGAGCTTTTTCCGCCAACCTGATGCATTGGCGGAAAAAGCTATCCACAAAGGAAACGCTGCCAGTCTTCTGGGAACATTGCCATTAATCGGAAGCAGCGGCAGACTTGAGGAAATTTTCTATATATAGATTGTATTTTGTACATATTTGTTGTAAATAAAGATACTATTGATCGTAAATAGAAAAAAAATGTATATCCTAAATCAAATATTGTAAAACAGCAAACAAAACATCGTAGTAAACACGAACATCCTATAAAGCGATTCTATTCTCGTTCGTCACAATAATGTCATCTCAGTTGAAATTCAAAGTGCAAAGTGGCCCGAGACGGAGGCGGGTCCACTTCAGGATCTGAATAACAACATGGAACATGATTTATACCATGATATAGTTGTTGAGAATGTTGAGACAACGGTTTTATTTGTATTAAAGTGGCTTAATATGGAACAATGGGCTAGATGACTAAAAAAAATCGATTTAGTCCGTCTTTTACATTATCAAAAAATATTAGACACGTATTTTTTCTTTTGTCAATTAAAAAAAAAACTGTGGACAGAAGAGGGTTTTGAGAAAAATGTTAACCGAATAGAATATTAAAAAGTGCTTTGATATTCCCAATAAAAAATTCGTAAGTTACGTCTAAAAAAAATCTTTCGCGTCGAAATTCTCCGTATTTTCAGCGATGACAACAATTTTATTTTTATGAATATATAAGATACAGAATTATATTAGAATGTTAACCGGACCTTTATTCAATTTAATGTGTATATTCTGTATAATCTAAAAACGCTAAAAACCGTAAATAACAGTCAATTTCATAGAGTCGACACATTTATGATTTACCATTTTCAACCATATTCCAGTGAAGAACGAGTGCTGTCAAAATCGTAGTCAGTCCGCGCCTTAAACAAAAAAAAATACGAAGATATCGTGTGTTGAAGTTCCGCGTGACGTCACGTTAGAGTACACTTTTTACTCTAAAGTGACGTCACGAGCCCTCACTCCTTTGACTCGCTTTATCTTCGTAATTTTTTAATGATTTGGTAAAGCAAAAAATACGTGCCAAACACATTATAAACTCTATTACTACCGCAACAGGTGCTTAATTCATTTAACGTCATTGTAATTGGTGCTATTACTGAATAAACACGTTCTGAACCTCTGGAGATGTCTTGGTTTTGGAAATTAGGTCGGGTTTGAAGGTCTTAATTTGAGTACTTACTACGTGCTAGCTTTTGCATATTTCAAATTCAAAAAAATATATGTAACATCACGCCTGTTATTTTTTAAGCTGTACACAAAAATTCACGACGTCACGCGACACTTCAACACACCATATCTTCGTATTTTTTTGTTTGATTGACAAAAGAAAAAATACGTGTCTAATATTTCTTTCTTACACAGAACATAAGAAAAGGATGTAAGAAATTTAGTCCTGTCAAATTAGTCCAATGCTTGTTTTCAATATAAATTTAGTCGCAATCTACCGCGGTTACGTCTAAATACCTGCAAATGAAGACAGCAAAAACTAATTTGGCTGCTTTAAATATGTTCTATCCTTTTTCAATAGTGTTCATAAGAACAAGATGTGATTTGATTAAAATTAGTTTAGTGCGATTTACAACAGAATCAGCACCATAGTAAAACAAAATAGATTTTTTTCAGGCCTAGCCTATACCTGTTTAGTATAAAAAAACAAACAAACCACATAGCAAATTAGTAGTTATCCAACATAATGGCATACTATAATATTCTCAAGCACCAGCAATCGCAGGTAATAGAAGACAATACGAAAATAGACTCCGATCGATAACTGCATACAAAGACAGACAAAACGATGCGAGCATGTATGATATCACCCGTTGCATGCTTTGATACCTAGGATCTTTATGGAAGTACTATTGAAGAAATGATTCATCGCTGACGTGGTTGATAAGACACCGTCCTAAACATACATTTGTGTGCATGAACAGAACATGTCTGCGTGTCCTTATAGTTAATCTAGGTCACAGACATAAATCTAAATAGATAACGCCAAAATCCAAAATATGAATCGGTGCTCAAAAGGGAATAGGATCGGTGCTCAAAAAATCGGTGCGCAAATGAGAATACTTCCTTGTCTGTGCTACTCACGCGCAGGAACACAACATAAAGTTATTTGGCTGCGGTATTCTGTAAGGTGGAGGTACTTCCACAGTCGAGCTGCTCTCTGAAATAAACTAAATAGTAAAAAAATATCCAATAAAATCATCTAGTTAAATCATGTCTGAAAAATGCGTTTTCTTCATGGCAACAAACAGAAGAGTCCAAAAAAACATCAAATGTCAACAAGTAAAATATGTTTCGATATTCCTATCAAAAACTATTTGATTGAAACCTACGGACCGTTTAGTGCATACAGCAACAACGTGCACGGACATCGATAATAGGGTTACGTCAAAACGTCAATGTGTCCGTACGTCTATCACTGTCCGAGTCACCGAAACTCGAGTTGAATACAAATGAACGTTTCAGACCGTTTCAGGATTCAGTGGGAGATTGTATAGGTTATTGTTTCTACCTAACCTGAGTAATTCATTTTATTTCTGTGCCAGATTGCAGTAGATAATCGTTGGACAAAAAAATATTTGAAATAGTAAATAATAAAGAAAAGTAAGGCGCCGATCCCACAGAAAAGAGTTCTAGAGTTCCGCGTTCCGAGTTCTGCATTCCGCGTTGACTGCAAGCTTTGTGGGGCCTTTGAAAGTAAAAAAAGTGTATGATGTGTGATCAGTAGCAAATATTGCAGAGCTCTAAAACTCTAGACTACTTGCGGTGTGCACAATAGTCAACACGGAATGCAGAACTCGGAACCCCACTCTCTCTCTGTGGGATCGGCGCCTAAAGAGTTAGGCGCAGAGCATAGCGTTTATTCGCTCAAAGAGCTCTGGGCCGGCCTGATGGTAAGCGGTTACCGTAGCCATATGGACGCTTGCAACACCAGGGGTATCACTCACGCATTACCGACCCTTCCCGCTCCCCAATATACCTCTTAATTTTAGTCACTTGTCGACAAAAATTGCTCCGGCAAAGGTGCCATGATATTTACTAATTAGTAACGCATTACTATGCAATAGTGTCGTGTGAGAAAATCCATTGACATACTACTGCTAGCTTGTGCTAGTGACGTAGTTATTAATTTCGTTGAGTAGCTACTACTAGCACCGCAGTACCCAACTGATATGGCTTACCGATGTACCTGCGCAGAAGATAAAGCGCGGGAAACGCTATTGGTTGGCAGCTGCCGCCATGTGAGCGCGCGCCGTGCGGAGGGGCGACTTGCGAGTGAGACGGAACTAACAGTTGCAGTGTATTATGAACCTTATAGTAGTGATCTAAGGTTGATTGTAAGTTTTAAGCATTCTTTCGTTAATCTTCGCGGCCATACTTTCTTTTCTGTGCGAACGAAGATTCACGACGCCCTTATCAGTTGGGTAATACTGTACTATATGTGACTAATACGTGGGAATGCACCTTAAGCATAAGTAAAATTAATAAATCAAATATATTTTTATTAACAACAATCTTTAAAAAAAGTCCTTATCATTAGATAACTTATCATATAAATTGAGATAGTGTAGGCAATACTGTAAGTATTATGATAATAATAATTAACACCTGTGCCAAATTTACGCCGAACTTATTCAAACTCCAGTTATTCTCCACTGACTTTAGGTTTGATTTATTAAACATTGTTTTTATTTGAAAAACTGTTTTACAAAAATCTTAAACCGACTTCAAAGTACACTAAAAAGTAATCAAATCCTGATCTGATGACGATGGGACCAAACGGTAAGCATGCCCTTCCAAACAAAAAAAGAGTTATAAGGTAACAAACATAAAAACACAACCGAATTGAGAACATCTCCTCCTTTTTTGAAGTCGGTTAAAATAGCACAATAAACAGCAAAGCTTCAAAAACAAATATTGTTTAAACTCCTATGATTGCCCAAAACAAACAAATAAGAACATCATCTGGAAAAACCAAATTGATTTTTATTAATTATTATAAATTAATTACTTTCACATATGCTATATAACGATAATAATATCATAGATTTATTATCAAAAGACTACGACAAAATGTTATTTATTTTGCACTTTTTTACCGATATCATTGAACTGATTAGGTACCCTTATCACTTTATCAAGTGCAGGGAACTTGACGTGAGTTATGTGCAGTTGATTTAGTAAACTAATGCTTAAAATTATACAAAAACCCATTGGTAAATCAATGCATACGATAATTCATAATCTTTGACACTAAAAATTCTAATATGGGTAATCTACAAGTATGAATTACGTCCGCCCATGCACACGCTCCGATGTCATATTTTATTCCTAACCTCTTACAGACATATGATTATTATTCTATAAGTCTTAACATAATAGTACATTATGATACATGTGTGCAAAGTTGGTTATTAATAGTATATAATAGGCAGTTTTAAGCGCAGGCGAACGCGATAAGTGAGCCGAGAGTGTAATACATCTATGCACACGCGTGTCATACGACGTTTTTCAACACACTTGCGAGGAAAAACTGACTTGTATTTTGCAATAAAGTCACTTTACGAGGAAGTGTGTTGAAAATAATATAAAAACGAAAAGCATAATATAAAAAGCAGAAAACTTGCCTACTAACATCCAATCCAATTTGCTAAATTCACTAAAAACTACAATTTTGATACTAATTAAAGCTTGAGAAACCGTCAAATTAATATTATAAACACAACCTACAAATCTTAAAAACAACTTTAATAATCCAAATAGTTCTCTTAAAGGTCACATCACAGAAGTAGCACCATCTATACACATGTCAGCGCCATTTAAATTAGGGCACACATCACTAGCAACGAAAACAATCATTTTGGCTACCTCCTCCGGCTCTAAAACAGTCAATTGGTTATTCGAAAACGAATCGTACACTTTGTTCCTTTCCTCCTCTCCCATGGCAAGACTTGATAGTATATTCGTCCTTGTCATGCCAGGTCTTACAGAGTTAACTCTAACGCCTTCACTCGCCAGCTCAATTGCTGACGACTTGGTCAGTCTTTCTAATCCTGCTTTAGCAACTGTATAGGGCAGAAATCCATGTCGTACTCTGGTGTATTTCGTTCCGATTAAATTTACGATATTTCCTTTAGTCTTTGCCAAGTACGGCAAAGCAAGATGCGTCAATTTGTAAGGTACACGCAGGTTGATGTTGATCATTTCGTCGAACGCATCGATGTTGTCATCGAAGAGGGATCCCATCACAAGTTTTCCAGCGCAGTTGACAAGGACGTCAATCTTTCCAAACATGGCGACAGTTCTGGCTATAACCGCTGCACAGCTTCCTGATGTAGTCAGGTCTAATTGTAGGCATAGTGGTAAGATTCCGCTTGCTTCTAGACATTTTTCTCCAACGTTTTTGAGGCGCTGCTCATCTCGGCCGACCATGGTTAGCTTGGCACCATGTTTGGCGAACAGTAAGGCTGTTGCTGCTCCGATTCCTGAACTGGCTCCTGTTACGATGATAACTTTTCCAGTGAAATCCATAGCGTCTGATTCAGTTGGCGACGGGTCGTACACTGAGCGCTGACGGTTGTTTATCTCTCGTATGTCATTGGCATTACCGATAACGAGTGATAGGGTACATGCGGTTTGTGTATTAAATATAATTCTATGACATAATTTTATTGCGTTTTCCTTTGTTATTGAATAGGAAACAATAACATAGCCACATGTTATTGTATGTTACAAGTAATGTTACAATAGTAATTGATTATTCCTTGTTTTTTTTACTTAACTAATAAATTATTTCAATCTGGGCATTTTTTGTAAGACAACTATCATGGCAGTGATAAAAATTAAATAATAATCTCTACGATGATGTAATTTATGTGGTGATTGTAATAAGTACATATGTTATAATATTATTGCATAATGAGATTTAGGAAGACCGTAAAAAGAGATGGATGGATTGTGTGAAAGATGATATGGGTAAGAAAGGAGTGGAATGGAAGAGACGAATGGAAGAAGCGTACATATTGCGCCGACCACAAATGATTGGGAACAGGGTAGGCATATGATGATTATTCATGAACTATGGAAACTTTCCATAAAGAAACATTAGCCATATATAAATAACAATAGATATCTAAATCTTTTTTGCATTACACAATACTTTATTGTTTATTATTATCTTATCATACCAAAGTCGCGATAGATAAAATCCTGATGAAAGACGGTCATTAATAATCCCAGGAAATAAAGACGTATGGTGACCCTACCTATCAAAGTTAAACGAACGTATGCAACATGAGCATATGAGCATATATGAGGCACATGAAGTTTATCTGCTCATCCATTAGTCGAATTGAACCGCCGCACTTTTGTTTGCGTCGCGCCTGTGTTGTACTGCATTGTGGTGGGCGGGAAATGCAAGTGATAGACTGAAGCGGTAGCGAGTAGCGATTTTACTTACTTGACTAGATAAATAGGATAAGGTACATCGATTGATATATTTCTTTATGGAGTGAAACTTTTGGGCACGATAAGTTTAAAATATCAAGGTTAAATTACACGCCATAGGACGGAAAATAGGTGCAAAACCAGAGTTTAGGCGCCGATCCCACAGAGAAGAGTTCTAGAGTTCCGCGTTCCGAGTTCTGAATTCCGCGTTGATTGTAAGCTATGAAAGTAAAAAAAAGTGTATGATGTGCGATCAGTAGCGAATATTGCAGTATTCTAGAACTCTAGACTGCTTGCTGTGTGCACAATAGTCAACACGGAATGCAGAACTCGGAACTCGCAACTCCAGAACTCTCTCTGTGGGATCGGCGCCTTAGTTAGTAAAAAAACCGGCTAAGTGCGAGCCGGACTCGTACACGAAGGGTTCCGTGAAAACATTTCTTGTATGGTATCCTTTATAATATTATTTCGTTTTTATTATTTGTTGCTATAGCCGCATTCTGTGAAAATTTCAACTGTCTACCTATTACGGTTCATGAGATACAGCCCACTAACAGACTGACGGACGGACGGACGGACAGTGGAGGCTTAGTAATAGGGTCTCGTTGGCACCCTTTGATTATGGGACTCTAAAGAGAAGAAGAAAGAACAAAAGTTTCACATCTATCACATAACTGTACTTGTAGTTGCATGTTTTAATATATCCATACAAAATTAGATGAAATGTAAAATAAAGTTATACATTTGTATGGAAACATAATCGGGGATATGGCTCTTAAGCGTCAGTGATAAATTGTCTTGTGACCTGTCGCTCAAGCGAATCAATTTATTCACAAGGGACAGTGTTTCCCAACACGTTGCAAACATGGATTCTACGTAATGCTGATTTAGTAATTCAGGTCAAGCGGTATATTACTTTATACCCAGGCATACTTGCATCAAGCAGCATCTATCACTAACACACGTCACCAAATTTTCAAGATATGATGGTAACACGATTCCCAGACCGTCTTTTGCAGTGCAAGGAATTGAGATTATTAATATGATTAGATTTTATTACCGGCATCCCATCATTATACATGCAGATGATAGTGGCAGTTTTTGGTCACGATAATTTTTTTTTTTAAAACTACTAACAAGAAAACAAGCATACGCTCCACCTGACGGTAAGCGGTCCCGTAGCCTATTGACGCTTGCAATACCAGGGGTATCACTCGCGCGCTGCAGACCCCGCAAATAATCTCTTCACACCCCCTTTGGAGAACCCCATGCTGTACAACCTTGGGAAAACCAAGGCGGGGGGAGCTTCCTTCCATAGCCTGAGCATCCGTGGTAAAAAGCTCCTTTGAAACCGCACAGTACGAAACCATTTTGGTTCCAATGTTCTGATTTGAAAAGAAAATTAAAAATAACATCTCCCGCTACCTCTCAACACTTGAACCCTACAGAGCAGAGAGCGTCGAATGAAAATAGAAAACACAATGCGATCCGAATTGATCCGGTTAATAATGTGAGTCCGTTTTAGAACAGAACAGAACAGAATTGATGACTGCACTTGTTATAATTGAAGAGCACTTCAAACGGATTCCAATATTTATTGATAAAGAACATTCTGTTTGGAGATTCTGGTCTTTGTAATTGGCTTGATATTATTTTCTATACAATATTTTCTAATAATTGTTATTGAAGGACTCTGCCAGTTTTAATCGCAGTGTTGTTATTGGTTAGAAACCTATTAGCAATGGGTGGCCATACGTCCGGTATTCTTCGGATATGTCCAAAAACGATACAACTATGCGGGCTAAAAAGAGTTTTCTTCCGCGGACGCTCGGACTGTGGAATGAGCTCCCCGCCGTAGTTTTCCCAATGGAGTTCAGCATGGGGTTCTTCAAAAAGGGTGTGAAGAAATTTCTGCAGTGCGGCAACGCGCGAGTGATACCCCTGGTGTTGCAAGCGTCCTTAGGCTACGGTAACCGCTTACCATCAGGCGGGCTGTATGCTACTTTGCCACTTAGTCGTATATAAAAAAAAACTACATGAAAATACAAACTCAAATAAAAAGATTATTTTTGCAGAATAATTTTAGGATAAGTAACATAAATTTTATTACCATTATTACCTAATGAGTTTAAACAAAAAATACATTGATATACCGTCTTTTTAACCGACTTCAAAAAAAGGAGGAGGTTCTCAATTCGAATGTTTTTTTTTTTTTTTTTATGTTTGTTACCTCATAACTCCGTCATTTATTAACCGATTTGGAAAATTCTTTTTTTATTTGAAAGGGTACACTTCCCGTTTGGTCCCATTGTCATCAGATCAGGATTTGATTACTTCTTAGTGTACTTCAGTCCAATTATTAGACTTGTACAAACCCTATGTAAACTAAGTAATGATATCAATAAAACAGAAATAAAAATAAAAACATTAACACCTTAATTCTCCTTTCTATTTACGCTCAGTAACGGATACAAGCCCAGAGGAGATCCGAGGGAACAGAGAGGGTTCTGCTCACGACAGTTACCCCTCTCAACTCGGGAGGGTAATGAAAATATATAAATACATTCGTGCATAGAGTTGACTCGATGGTAAATTGGTTATGTCTTGTTCAAAGGTAACATTCTTTTTATGTCGTTTTAGGATAAGGAATACCATTTTTTTAAATTCATGTTTATACTAGCTGTCCTCCGCGGTTTCACCTGGGTTTTGAGGTCTATAACATTCGGGGACAATGTAGCTTATTATTTGTGAAAGAATTTTATGAATCCGACTGGTAGTTCCAGAGATTAGCCCGTTTAAATAAACAAAAAACCTCTTCGGCTTTATTATATTAAGTAAAGATGTATGATTAAACCTCCTTATATCTTAGGGACTACCATTCCAATTAGAGACATTATTTTCGCGATATATATTCCGTTAGGGTACAGCCAGTACCTAATACTATAAAAAACAGCCAAGTGCGAGTCGGCTCCCACACGGAGGGTTCCGTAGGATATGGTTTCTATAAAAAAAAGCCAAAAAAAAAACGTTTCTTGTATGGATGACCATTGGTTGGTTTGTTATTTGTTTTGTTTTGTTTGATAGGTTGTTTTTTAACTTTATTTCATTTTTATTATTTGTTGTTATAGCGGCAATAGAAATACATATTCTCTAAACATTTCAGCTGTCTACCTATTACCGTTCATGAGATACAGCCCACTGACAGACAGACGGACGGACAGCGGAGTCTTAGTAATGGGGTCCCGTTTGGCACCCTTCGGGTACGGAACCCCAAAAACTAGAAAACATGTCTTATACTAGGTACTATAACAAAATTACATGCATAGTTTCATTATTCTTTGAACAATCCGTCAAAAATAGTCAGTATTTTATGTTGTTAAATATTAAATAAAGGGATCAAGCTAAGAGTCCCGTAAGGAAGCATATCCTTCCCGCGGGAAAAATATATAAATCGGAGGAAAAAAGGGTTGTTTGACTATGTTTGTTTAAACAAGGGTTGCGCAAAGTTCAACCAACGCTTACATAGTATTTATAGCTACATGAAAATCTACGTATTGTTAACATTAAATAAGAGCTTAGTAAATATAATTTATACTAAATTCTATTTCTTTATATATAAAATTCTTCTGCACGTGTGTATGTCACTGAACTCCTAAACGACTGGACCGATTTGAATGATTTTTTTGTATGCGTTTGGGTGGCGCCCTGGATGGTTTAGATTCACAAATCAGCCCCGCAGATGGCGCTGCAGTCGATTATATAACCTCGGTAAACCACCGACTGGGGTTGGGTAGGGTAGGGTAGGTTAGGGTAGCACCACGCGAACGAAGTTGCGCCGAGCAGCTAGTATAAAAATGAATTGCTGTTCTTTAGTCTCGCTAAAACTCGAGAACGGCTGGACCGATTTGGCTAATTTTTGTTTTGAAATATTTGTGGAAGTCCAGGGAAGGTTTGAACGTAGCATAGGGTTGGGTGGCGTAGGGTAGGGTAGGGTAGGGCACCACGCGAACGAAGTCGCGCCGGGCAGCTAATATAAGAATAAAAATGATATATTTACCATATCATTACCGGATAGTTTGTATGTTTTAGATTGACTTACCTGAAACAAAAAAATAGACAAATTAATATAGGAAAAACATAGATTTCATACAATTACAATTTTTTATTTCTAATTACAATTTATCAACCGCTCACCTATCCTTAACATGATCTACACGGTTCGGAAGGCTGGTTTTTGTAATAGAGCTGCCAATATTATAAATAAAAACCGTAAATAAAAAAAAATATAATCGACTTCAAAATACACTAAAAAGTATGAAATAACTGTGAGACTGTTTTGAAGTCAGCGAAAGATCAAGACGTACCATTGTTTATATTTTATACTTTGACACCATTATATTTTGACACCACACCCGTAACTATAAGCCAGGCCGTCACACGTATTAGTCCATATTTTGAAAACTACTGAACCGATTTCTATAAAACTTACACTGTTCCCTAAGTTGAAGTAAATGTAAGCCAATAAAAAAAAATGGTCACAATCCGATTAATAGTTTTAAAAATACGCGTGGACAAACATACATACACCTATGAAATTTTGTATATTTGTTCCAATAATATTACCTACATACATGCGTGTCGAACTGATAATCTCCTTTTTTTATTTAAGTCTATTAATAACAAACTTAGATTTATTACATATACTAGCTGTCCCCCGCGGTTTCACCCGCGATCCCGGGATAAAAAGTAGCCTATGTCCTTTACCATACCATAGGCTATCTGCATACCAGAGGCTATCTGTATGCCAAATTTCATGATCATATGTTGAGTAGTTGAGGCGTGAAAGCGTAACAAACGTTTTTATCCCGGAAACGCGGGTGAAATTGCGGGGGACAGCTACTTTATAATATTAGTTAGGAAGTAAGGAAGATGTGCCATGAAAGAGCCAGCTTTATGCATTCTCATTTGTTAGATATTTACTAGATATTTATTCATATTGGTTGGATAATATTATTATGGTAGAAGGATTGAGTGATGTGGTAACACTGACCATAACGCAAATAGCAAAGCATATAAAAGTGAGGGTATTTGTATTTGTAAGAGTTAGTTTTTCACAAGCTCTCGAGCTAGACACAGATCAGTACGATCATTGTTTTACCCGGTCCTGTAACTTATTATAAGTTAAGACTAAGATTGTGAAGTGAAGTGATTACCTAATTAATTGTAATATTATAACAGTAAACCTATCGGGGCCCATGAGGAGTTTGTTGCGTCGCTTCTTCTCCTCATACGGGAGTTTTCCGAAGCGATAGTATTACGTTGTTTCATTGCCTGCACTACGCCCACCGAATCCTGATACCACAGAACCTTAATCATGGTGTTTGTATCGCTTGGCAGTCGCTGACGCTATTATCAGAAATTGGGATAAAGAGAGGCAATGAAAACCGTACTTGGATTGTTTCCACATAGTTTGAAAAGACTACGTTCCTGAGAACTTTGAACAAGTAACGAACGAAAGAATAAAGTCTAATCAAGTGATTTGATACCTTAAAATAAGTGCATTTGTGGGTGGTTGTGAAATGCGCGTGCCAATACACGAATGTTAGACGGAATAATAGACCGATGACGGCGCGGGCGGCACGCTTGCAGTATAGTTCATGCTGGTAGCGACCAGTGACACAAGTTGGCGCCGGGTGTGCCATGCGAGTGGCTATCTGATGTACATATAGTGGTGCCTGAATGTTGGTGTATACAAATTGCCTGAACACTTATCTGGTGAGTCGATTTCATGTTGATTGTTAATAGATTGTGAAAATATCTGGGGAACGGTTAAATAATTTAATTATTGTTGAAAATATAGTCAAGTTAGCTAGATTTTATTGGTTAAAAGTATAGTGTAAGCTCAATTATTTATTACAATATGTATAGGTACGTTGGGTACCTATTTAAAATTCTATACATATGACCCTATAATAGGGTGTAGCAATTTAACATGATATATATCCTAGAAAGGAAGGAAGGAAGATACTTTGTAAAAACATAAGTTTTAAAATGAATTACTATTCACTAATTGTGCGATAAATTAATTCATTAGCTATCTAACTAGTTGGGTGATTCTCCTTATTTTGCCGGTTGCTCCATAAGTGTAGTTTGTTGAAAGAATTCCCCCAGATCTATTGACACAGTGATAGATATGAAATATTTATAGGACGTTCAAAAGACAATGTTTTAAGGTTGAGACTTGAGTCGGTTCATGTACCGGACTACAACCCGGATAACAAAAATATTTTGTTATTTTTAAGTGTTTTGTATTGAATTAATTAACTTTGAATAAGTACTACCGTGCTGGGTTAATCTGAAGTAGCAAACGTGGAATGAAGTTAGTGGTAAATTTTATTTGAGTGTGTTATAATAATAATAAATAAAATAATAAAATACATTTATTTCAAGTAACATTCGACTCATAATAAAAATTGTAACAAAGTGATAATAGAATATATGTTATAAAAAGTTATATATGACTCCGATTAGTTTCTTCATTTTGCAAAAAATATAATTTATTGGCATACAACATTACAGCTTATTTTTGAATCCATAGGCTCCCGAACTATTAAAACTGTGTTTCTGGTTTTAATTGTTAAAGTATTTTGATAATTATTTTTAAATTGAATACATAGCTGACTGCTAGATATATACATGACTATAATGGTGGTAATAGGTAGCTCATTCGACAAACGTATAGTCTAAAGTACCTGATCAACATGTTTCTCCTGAGAAACAATTTCTAATTAACGAAAATAACACTGTTAATTTTTCAGTAAATATTAGTGATTTTATTTTAACATATTGAAAAGAAACTTATAGCTTAAACAAAAATAATAGAACAGATATCATGATTCATTTGAATAATTTAGAACTTGCTGGTAAGGGTTTGCCATGAAGAATCTCAAAAAACAACTAAAAATCTAAAATCGTACTTAATTTATTTAGAGATATTAATATTAAATTCACAAGAAATAGGTACTTAATTTAAAAAAATAGATTTGAGTTATTTTAATAGTTCAGTTCTTCTGGGCGTATGAAGCGGTTCCAGTATTCACACTATTCCCAATTTAATTCAAGGTTCTAAAGACTTGTATCATTTTCAATGTACAGTTAAATTAAGGGTTCAATTTACAGTTCAATTTAGAATTCACTTTAGAGTTAAGAGTTCAATTTAGAATTTAATACGGAGTTCAATTAAGAGTTCAATTTACAGTTCAATGAGTTCCAATTTAGAGTTGAATTAAGGGTTTAGTTTACAGTTAATTTAGAGTTCAAATAAGGGTTCAACTTACAGTTCAATTAAGATCTATTAAGGGTTCAATTTACAGTTCATTTTAGAATTCCCTTTAGAGTTAGAGTTCAATTTAGAGTTTAATACGGAGTTCAATTTAGAGTTTAATACGGAGTTCAATTAAGAGTTCAATTTCGAGTTCACTTAAGAGTTCAAGTTAGAATTCGAGTTCCATTTAGAGTTCAAGTTGGAGTTCAAGTAAGAGTTCAAGTAAGCGTTCAAGTAAGAGTTCAAGTAAGTGTTCAAGTAGGAGTTCAAATAGGAGTTCAAGTAAGAGTTCCAGTAAGAGTTTCAGTAAGAGTTCAAGTAAGAGTTCAAGTAAGAGTTCAAGTTAGAGTTCAAGTTAGAGTTCAAGTATGAGTTCAAGTATGAGTTCAAGTTAGAGTTCAAGTTAGAGTTCAAGTTAGAGTTCAAGTTACGAGTTCAAGTTACGAGTTCAAGTTACGAGTTCAAGTTACGAGTTCAAGTTACGAGTTCAAGTTACGAGTTCAAGTTAGAGTTTTAAGAGTACAAGTTACGAGTTACGAGTTCAAGTAACGAGTTACGAGTTCAAGTTACGAGTTCAAGTTACGTGTTACGAGTTCAAGTTACGTGTTACGAGTTCAAGTTACGAGTTACGAGTTCAAGTTACGAGTTACGAGTTCAAGTTACGAGTTCAAGTTACGAGTTACGAGTTCAAGTTACGAGGTCAATGTAGAGGTCCATGTAGAGGTCCATGTAGAGGTCCATGTAGAGGTCCATGTAGAGGTCCATGTAGAGGTCCATGTAGAGGTCCATGTAGAGGTCCATGTAGAGGTCCATGTAGAGGTCCATGTAGAGGTCCATGTAGAGGTCCATGTAGAGGTCCATGTAGAGGTCCATGTAGAGGTCAATGTAGTCAATGTAGAGGTCAATGTAGAGGTCGATGTAGAGTTCGATGTAGAGTTCAATGTAGAGTTCGATGTAGAGTTCAAATTCGTTTTCTTGACGTTAACTGTGCAGAAGATTAGTAGTCGCAGCTCGTTAAAAATGAGCGTTGGCGCCCGAGTAGTCTGAGTCTGTTAGCAAAAGCTTTGTGTGGTGTACTTTTATAGAAGTTAAAACTATAAAGCTGAGGCTTTCTCCCTTAGGGTAGTGTGTGTGTAACAAAGTGTTTGGTGTAGCTGTTATGATTGGTTGATCTTAGTAAAGTTTACATTTGGGTTTCTTAACTGTACTTCCTGCCTGAGATTTATTTTATTTTATTTTATTTGCTTATGGAAACTAACAGCTAGGTTCTTAATTAACAAAGTTTCTTAATTAAAGGTTCTTAATTACATAGATATTGAAAGCTAATTAAAACTTTCCACAGATATAAGAATAAGTAGCAAAAATAAAGTAGACAGGGGGAGGCACACACACAAGTGAACTGAATGAAACATCGTCATTCGAAATAAAATCTGCTATATGATCTGAACACTATGCACTCAAAAAGCAACACACAATTAGTACTTAGTTTACTTTGAATTGACGAGATTTTCCCTTCTTAAAGTTGATAAGTAGGAATTAACTCTAGATCTCTGGTTAATATGAGTAAGCGTTAGAAAAAATATCAAACTAAATCGATTAATAGCAACATTGGCTCGCAAATGTAGGCAGAAATGGCCAAGTGAAATGATCTATTACTGTGCTGGACTTCATTGGTTTCAGGTATATCTGTTAGAGCTTTTCACACCAGAATGTGATTGGACGTGTGATTCACCGTGGACGTGTGATTCACCGTGAGGCCGTATCGGCGTTGGATTGTTGGTCAGACTCGCTTAGATTATAATATTATCATGGTATTGAGACTAAAAGAGTTATGAATATGAAAGTAGATAGTAGTAAATAGAAGTAGAAAAAGATTGAATCATAATATTATCGTGATATTGAGACTAAAAGATTTATGAATATGAAAGTAGATAGTAGTAAATAGAAATAAGAAAAAGATTGGATCATAATATTATCGTGATATTGAGACTAAAAGATTTATGAATATGAAAGTAGATAATAGTAAATAGAAGTAGAAAAAGGTGGATGAAATGTGTGAAAAATATGGTTAGAAATTTAGATTAAGAAGTTTAGATGTTTTTCACGGTGTAGTCTTTAGTTTTCCGCTTTAACATCAGCAACATACGGAATAATAGTTTATAAAAAAATTTACCTATAAAAATATATAAAACACTTGTAAGGACACTGATAAGATGAAATAATATTGAGAGAGAGAGAGAAGAGGTATAAGATGTAGGTATCAAAGCATAGAATTTACGCTAGTTAGGTTCGATAAGATACAGGTTTAATTGTGATAAAAAGAAAGCAGATGTCCATTCCTTTATTTATAAACTCGACAACAAAAACGCAAATAAGTTCTTCAATAAAATCTTGTGTTGAAAAAGTCTTGATGACAGACGTACAGTCTTGACGATAGATATGCAGTCTTGATGACAGACGTGCAGTCTTGATGTCAGATGTGCAGTCTTGATGACGGACATGCAGTTTTGATAACGGACATGCAGTTTTCTTCAATAAAATATTGAAAAAAAATAGAAACTTGATGACATATGTACAGTCTTGTCGACAGACGTGCAGTCTTGATGACAGACGTGCAGTCTTGATGTCAGACATATAGTCTTGATGACAGACGTGCAGTCTTGATGACAGACGTGCGGTATGATGACAGATATACAGTTTTAAGTAGCAAGAGCGTGAATGAATATTTGAAGAGACACTTCTTATAAGAAAATAGTTGGTATGACCAGTAACGATTAAAAAGAGAAGAGAGGTTAAGTGTTGATATAGCAATCTGGATAAAATTAATAGATGTTGATAGAGCCATCTGAATAAAATTAATAGATGTTGATATAGCCATCTGAATAATAATAATAGATGATTGATAGAAATGAATAGATGTTGATATAGTCATCTGAATAATAATAATAGATGTTGATATAGCCATCTGAATAATATTAATAGATGTTGATATAGCCATCTGAATAAAATTAATAGATGTTGATATAGCCATCTCATGAATATAATGAATTAGATGTTAATATAGCCATCTGAATAAAAAGAGAGAATAGAAAAGATTAGAAAAAAAGATAAAAGCTTAGAAGAGATAAAAGATTAGAAGAGATAAAAGATTAGGAGAGATAAAAGATTAGGAGAGATAAAAGATTAGGAGAGATAAAAGATTAGGAGAGATAAAAGATTAGGAGAGATAAAAGATTAGGAGAGATAAAAGATTAGGAGAGATAAAAGATTAGGAGAGATAAAAGATTAGGAGAGATAAAAAAAGATTAGGAGAGATAAAAAAGATTAGGAGAGATAAGAAGGGATTAGAAAAGATTAGAAATTATAAGGAAAGTTATAATTATAAGAAAAAAATAGATAAGCATAGAGATGACGATTATTAGAAATTTGGATTTTAAAATGTTATATTGTATTTTAATTATAGTCTAATTCATATGAAGATAAAAGAAGAAAAGGAGGGAAAGGATAGATAGAGAGTTTAATATTTATTCGTGTTTAATTCATATGTAATGTAACCGTTAATCTAAAATGTTATATAACAAATGTTTGCATGTTAGCTATTTGACAAAGTGTAAGAAATCTATAAACTGCTACTTACACCTTGTGGAATGTTAAACTACACTTTCGGCAAAAAAAAGGGAATAGGTATAGATAGATGGGATAGATATAGATAGATGTGATAGAAATAGATAGATGTGATAGAAATAGATAGATGGGAGAGATATAGATAGATGGGATAGATAAGATAATATTTGGTAATTGATTTTGGTTGGAGTTGATAACTGTCTGTATACACTGTCAGTATTAGTTTTAGAGATAGGTGAACTGATGTTGATGGATCCATCTGAGAAAAAGAATAGTGGATGTTGATGGATCCATCTGAGTAAAAGTGATGTATATTTATCTGTATTATTTTACGATATTGATAACTTTATTTGTTACGCGAAGTTTGAGGACAAACTTGATGTCAGGAAAGGCCGAATGTTAGATATTTACTAGATATTTATTCATATTGGTTGGATAATATTATTATGGTAGAAGGATTGAGTGATGTGGTAACACTGACCATAACGCAAATAGCAAAGCATATAAAAGTGAGGGTATTTGTATTTGTAAGAGTTAGTTTTTCACAAGCTCTCGAGCTAGACACAGATCAGTACGATCATTGTTTTACCCGGTCCTGTAACTTATTATAAGTTAAGACTAAGATTGTGAAGTGAAGTGATTACCTAATTAATTGTAATATTATAACAGTAAACCTATCGGGGCCCATGAGGAGTTTGTTGCGTCGCTTCTTCTCCTCATACGGGAGTTTTCCGAAGCGATAGTATTACGTTGTTTCATTGCCTGCACTACGCCCACCGAATCCTGATACCACAGAACCTTAATCATGGTGTTTGTATCGCTTGGCAGTCGCTGACGCTATTACATTCATTAATATATTAGCCCTATTCTAAAACGGTCTTAATATGCCTCTTAATTTTTTGTGCAAGCGTTAACTAACTGAACGATAATCGTTTTTCATCACCCATTTTTCCAAAAAGAACCCTAACACATCTCAGTAAGTCATTTAACTGCATGAACAACCCCAGTGGACTCAGTATGAAATTAGTTTTTAACGAGCTTACGGAAAACTTAAGTGGATAATACTTTATACAGTGAAAGGATAAAATTAGTAATTCCTCAGAGGATGGTGGGGGGGGGGGGGGGGGGCGGTGGAAACAATTTGTACTTGGCAAAGTTAAATTGTGCATATAATGAGTACGACTCGGCGGGTGTTTTCGAGGATATAATGGTCGCGATTTGCTTAAGATAGTCCAAGAATGTTCTCAAAAAATTCCGGGACGTTTTAATTGATATTGCTATCATGAATATAGTACACAAATGCAGAATAAATCTTTGTGTAGCTATCAGCTCTATTATAACTCCTTAGGGGTGGAATTATAATAAGTTGCTATACAAGGAAGCTATGCAAAAATTCAAGTTTCTCCTTCTAAACAACGTGTATCCAAAAGGAGTGAACACTAAATTAGGTATAGGCTCTCTTATTAACAGTTTAAAATTCTATTATTAACAGTTTATTGAAATAAAATCATAACCAACGTCACAATCATAAGTCACCGCTCTATAGGTCACTATCTTTTCACGTCACTTGCTAATATTATTATAAAATTTTCTATTTCACGATCTGTGCGCCTAGTACCAAAGAAATCGTGTATACTTGAATGGGTATATAATATACCCTTTCTGTTACACGATATATATATAGATATAAATTAAGTTTACCGTTATGTTTGTTTGCACAGTATCGCCAGTAGAATTTACCATATTTTATATTTGATTAATACAACAAGCTGTACGGTACGTCACTCGACGTTCTCTATGTAGCGATAATTTTTCAAAGTCGCCCTGCGTCGCCGGAGATAAGCAAGCTTAAGTTATTAAAGTTGAAAAAAACAGGGAAAATGAACGCGAAATTGCTTCGGCCATTAAAATTAGACTAGATTTTATGACAAAATGATCACTTGAAAGAAGTTACGAAAAAGTATTTGTTGATGAAAATGATATCAGTGATTGTTCAGACACTGATATCATTTTCATTGTTTCGGTGTGTTCCGATAGCTGCACTTGAGAGCCAGTTCCTTCTAGGCTTTGTGTGTGCACCACCTTCGGCCGCATCATCACTTACCATGGTAAGATTGCAGTCAAACACAGGCCTATAAAACAGTAAAAAAAAAACACTACAAATCAGTAGATTATAGTTTAACTCTTGTACTTACACTAGCTTTACCTCGCGGTTTCACCCGCGTAAAGTGAGCTATCAATAGCAAAGTGAAGATTTTAAATCGGACTGGTAGTTCCAGAGACAAGCGCGTTTAAACAAACATATACTATTACGGTCGACACCAAATTCGATGTATACGTTGGTTTCTATTTTTACCATCATTTTAAGAGAGATAGAGCGTAGCGTTTATTCGCTCAAAGAGCAGCTCGACTGGGGAAGTACCTCCACCTTACAGAATACCGCAAACAAATAACTTTATGTTATGTTCCTGCGTGAGTAAGGTCGCCAGAGCTCATTGGGGTTGCCAACCCATCCTCCCTAGGATGGGTTGGCAACGCGTGAGTGATGCGGGATGCGCCGTGTGTTGGAGCAAGCGTCCAAATGGGTACGGTAACCGCTTACCATCAGACGGACCGTAGGCTTGTTTGCTACTTTAGTAATACTCATGCTTTGTTTTGTGATCATATAGAAGTTAATTGGCGATAATTGAGTTTATTGCCGGCTCTTCTCAGCAAATGCAACCATCCGAACCGGTATTAGAGTATTAGAGTCAGACTTTTCATAAGTGCCTGCGAAGGTCTATTTGAATAAATGATTTTAATTTTTGAATTTTTGAATTTTGTATCAAATCAATGGAGATCTCAATAATATTGATGAGTGATAACTCTTCGTGAATCTGACCGCAAAGCGGTTTAAATTTTTCAAGAACTCAACCCGTTATCTAACACAAAGGGTCCACGATCATCTTCACCCTGACAGCGGACAGACAAACAACACGAATTAATTCGGGGCACGTAGCGGACCCGCTAAGTCCCCAGTTCTGGGGATAAATTACAAAATTGTCGCTTACAAACTGTATTCATGGTTCTTTGAGACGTGATCGTCGCGAGTACAAGGCTCTTGGCATAAACGGGTAGTTGATGTTTATTGGGCATTTATAGTTAGGGAATTGTTCACCAATTTATCTATCACTAGCTATTCCCTGCGGTTTCACCCAAGTTCCCGGGGCATGAGAATTTTCCCGGGATAAACAGGATCCAAGTTAAAAGTCAAAGCCATTTATTCAATTTAGGCCCCAGAAGGGCACTTATGAAGGTCACATTTACTGAAGTTACCACCGGTTCGGAACTCGGCCTTCAACTGAGAAGAATCCGGCAAGAAACTCAGCAATGTTACATTTTTAAATTTAAAAAAATATCATATTCATAAAAAAAAAATGTTATTATGTAAGGTATTATTCATATATTATTATCATAATAATAATAATAGGTTAAAAACAGAACTGTTTCAACATTCTCAGATTGCACATATAACCTTATTGTTTCTGACAATCCAGAAACAGGACACTCTTATTAGCCGTCAGTAGAAAATTTTTCTTTTTACCAAAGTACTCATCCAGCAAAAAACACTCACAATTTCGTAACACTAATTATATAAATAGAAACTAAACTATTTTAAGACCCTTCCCACTTTACAACACATCCAGGTGTCCCAAAACCCGACCAATTAAAGTGACATTAAATCGCAACACGGGTCGCTGGGACCGCATCCTAACCGGATAAAGCTGGGTACACACGACCCGACGTTTTGTGTTAAGCTAACCGGAAAAAACCACATAGTTGTATTATAGCGGAAAGCGGAATATGATATCTAACTAATACTTTTAAATTCCTGGAAAATTCTGTCAATAAAAAAGTTAAAACTCTGAATGTCGCTGTTATAATACAATTATTTAATTTCAGTATTTATTGCTTGCTAGCCAACGAAATTTGCAACGCCTTTTTTTTCCATGTCAGAAACTTTCTCCGGCCCGCGTTTATACTATCATAAATCCCATTGAAAAATGCAATTTCAAGTAACAATTTTCGGGGAAACTTTTCCTGACACTTACGAACACAAGGAAAACAGCCAAGACCAAGCCATTCAAAAGAGATTATTTTTCATACATGCAGTTTTATTTATAAAGGCTAAACACCGACTATGGTTTAAAAAAGATAGTTTGATCTCTGCAACAGTTGCATGAGTCACATGAAAATTAATCTTATGGCTTTAGCATAAGGTTTATCTGTGTCATCATAAAATCAATCACAGATTAAACAGATGAACCTTATTGTAAAGCTATAAAGGTTAATTTTCATAAACAACTGTCGCAGAGATCAAGCTATCTTTTATAAACCATACTGAAAAAGTCGTGTATCAGTGATGTGTGAACCTGCCCTTACCCAGTTACGGTCGAACGGAGGTTGGTATCGAATTGAACGGGTTAATTTACCGAGCGGGCGCCACCGTCGGCGACTGATTAACTGCACCCTTCCACGGTTGAACGTAAGACACGCTTTTGGAGGGTTAAATAATGTTGCGCGCTGGTTTGGGCACTATTTTCCAATTGCATACAAACTACGTCAACTGTTTGGCATGGTATAGGCAAACTTTATTTTAGAATAAACTTTTTGGCCCAGCAGTTTTTTTTTTTATTGTTTATAGGCCTGTATTTGACCGCAATCTCACCGTGGTAAGTGATGATGCGGCCGAAGGTGGTAAGCACACAAAGCCTAGAAGGAGCTGGCTCTCAAGTGCAGCTCTCGGAACACACCGAAAGGTGCTTGGCGACAGATTTTCAACTTGGGGGTGGTAGCCAGCCAGGCGGGTACTGTAAAGTACCCTACCACCGTGCTATGGTTTCCTCACGATGTTTTCCTTCACCGAAAGCTCAAGCTCATTGTAGGATTCGAACCCGGGACCTTCGTCTCGGTATCCGACGTCACTACCACTGAGCTATCATCGCCTAAAACCAATTATATAATCTTCATGAAATCCGTTCAACAGTTACGGAGCTGAGTGAATACATACATACACACAAGAACTCTGAAAGAGAGACATCTAGGTGTCTCAAAAAAGATTACATTTGAAACAAGAAAAACACTAGTTTTCATTTGTTATCATACGAACATTATTTCAAACTTTAGCTGCATCAACTTTATTATAAAATGACTCTTACTGCTTATAAGTCAAACTATATTTCAGCTTGTAGTACGTTGTCAGGAACATGCAAGTTATTATGAAATCGACACACAACAAGCTGCCAGTGAAAGTTTTTCACGTTGCCGGAAAAACCGCGTTTGATGTGTGGTACAAGTGATCAGAAACTTTAGATGGTTTTTCTATATCATCAATAGAATGGGTACATTTTAAATATGATTGTGTACCTAGTTTGTGCGTGATATTTACTAAATCCGTTATATGTGGCATACTTCTTTATCCTAACTAATATTATAAATGCAAAAGTATCTGTGTCTGTCTGTTGTCTCACAACTAAACCTCTGAACCGACCACAATGACATCTGACTCGCAGATAGCATATGGTATGGATGATTTATTTCATGGAAACGCGGGTAAAACCATGGAGAACATGTAATAAACCCATAAAACAATGACAACAGAAAGATCACAAGTGCATCTACCGAAGGGAACTCACTTCGCAAACTCTCTTAACTTACACCGTGTGCACTTATTCAACGGCCGCGATACAGCGTGTGAAAATTTTTTGTGCGACTGTTACGCGAGCCAATTGTAACCATAATGAGGATGTATAAAACAACTACTCTATAGAAAATGTAAGCACATAAAACAGTCAATATTCTAATTGTCTATAATCTACCATGACTCTTTTTCATACCCAAAGGGAAAAACGGAGGCCTGTCTGTCTGCTCATAAGTCACGGGTCTCTAGCTCTTAAACGGAATAACTGGTACCTGAATGGATATTATGTGTAGAATTTAATTTAATATTTTAACAGAGGAGAGCGTTTATTCGCTCAAAGAGCAGCTCGACTGGGGAAGTACCACCACCTTACAGAATACCGCAGCCAAATAGCTTTATATTGTGATCCTGCGCGTGAGTAAGGTCGCCAGAGCTCATTGGGGAGGGGGGAAGGGTCGGTAGCGCGTGATTGATGCCCCTTGTGTTGCAAGCGTCCATATGGTTATAGTATACGCTTACCATCAGGTGGGTCGAAGGTACGCTTGATACCGACTTAGTAGAATAAAAAAAAACATAAAATTTTAAAAAACCATATTACGTTCAGGAGAATATACACTATATTTCTGAACAAACATAGGACATTAGTTTACTGATGAGAAAATCTCATAAAATCCCGTACAACATATTATTAAAGATATAAGCAACGTTACATGATCACTGAGCGTATGCGATCAGTACTTCATGCCTGACTACCTTCCAAATGCATATTATTCCTAGAAAATGTATAGGTACCCTATGTTTAGAGCTTAAATATTTACGGTACATGGAAATTTTCATTCAATGGGGCTTGCTCACAGACCAGATAGTATTTAGACTCTTATTTACCGGATACTGATTTTAAAACAGTAATTGCTGTATTTATTACTGACTCTTCTCAGCAAGTGCTACCTTCCGAACCGGTTTTTGAGTGCCATTCATAAGTGCCTGCGATAGTCTATTTGAATATTTTTTTTCTACCCGAAAAGCGTAATCATTAGTACGGTATGCGCTGGCCAATTAAAATACGCCGTAAAACACCTTCCATCCTGCTGACCACTTCAAAACACGCTGTCTGTCCTTCCCTCAGCCTTTTTATTATACTACGAAGTCGCCAAAAAGCGCCTCCTGGTGGTAAGCGGTTACCGTAGCCATATAAACATATGCAAAATTATGTTACTATGGCGTTATTCTGTGATGTGGATTACGGTCTACTTTTTTTAAACGCTTCCACCTACATTTAACAATTGTGTATTCATGCAAAACTCTGATATGGCGTCTGTATGTAATCTGGTCTGTGGGTTTGTTACAGCGGTATTGCACGCAATTTTGCATCGGTTAGACAGCTTTTAGTTTGTTCGATGAACCATGTTCGCATGCAGACATTATGATGGAATGAGATATGATGTATGCGTAATCATTTCGCTACTTTACCCCCGATTGGAATGGTTCAACGAACGATGTTAAGAGGACTCAATTCGTCATACTTTTCATACAGAACCTCTGTACTTATTATCGCGTTGTTAAACATTTTTCGTTAGATGTTTTGAACAAATTAGTATCTTGTGCACTATATCTAGCCGTGTATCTAGGCGTAATTTAAAAAAAGTGTGAAAAAAAATCAGGCAAAGCCTCCGAAAAACAGCGTTTTTGCCTGAACTTAGGCCATATCTAATGTACCTATAAATTGTAAAAGTAAAGAAAACATTTAGATACCAGGCTTGCAAATGTATTGGAGATTCTAAATAACTAACTTTTTTTTCACAAACTTGTAAGATTTTTTCACAAGAAGTATACTCCTGGAACAAGTTTTATGAATGCGAAATCATGAATGACGACCTAGCGAAGCGGCCGTGAGTGATCAGCGGAATTTACCGACTGATAACCGACGGCTCTGATGCTGTCTCTCTTTTTTCGCAGTCAAAAATTACGTTGGATGAAACAACAAGCTTTTAGACTATGCTTGCGTTGAAGTTGCGCCGGCCACAGAGGGCCGCCTTAAGTTGTCAGCTTTTAATTTTTTTTACACGAAACAGCCCGAATGTGAAATCCTGTAAAGATGTGTTTACATCATAACATCATCATCATCAGCTTACATTCGTCCCAATCTGTGAGGACTAATCTCCTAAACATAAAAACGGTGTTATCTTCCAATCACATTTCACATAAGGTCAATGTGTCAATCTACAAACATAATTCGTAATTACAAGAAACATTTCCACGTTTTAAAAACAAATAAAAATAAACTAAAATACCTCCACATTTCATACAAACGCGCACCCCACAAGTGGCGGGCAATAAATCAATATTGGACATTTCATTTAACGTCTAGTTCCGTTATCGGGATGCCGAGTTCCTCCGCACATCCCTAGAGGCAATGGGGCTCGCGAAACAAAAGTGGGTAACGTAAAATAACATCATTTTTCAGGATAGGTAATAAATCTTAAGTATGTGTATAAAATTACTAATTAAGTATACCCAATTTTAACAACGTCCAATGGCACTAAATACGGGCGAATCTATCAATCTGTCTCATTTAACCTAAAGACAAAAGTCATCCGACGTTGGCGAAATTGAGTCTAAAAGACTTAATTAATTTAAAAAAACATTTACTTGCAGGAACGAGCAATAAAGATATAAAAAAAAATAGATAAATCCATATATTATGTAATATCAATTTCAGCGCGCTACATACATTATATTAAGCTACTTACAAAGTCGGTAAAATTTTAAAATAACTCGTCATACCAAATACGTTATTAGGGTTCCGTATGTCATGGATTTGTGAGGTACCTATATCATGGCAAATAACGACTCAAAACGTAAAAGCAATAAATTTCATTTATTCAATCTTTTTTTTAGCATGAGCGTCAAACTTAGATTATAAATAAAACTACATTATTGTATGGAAAATTTTAAGTAGTGTAAAATCAGTACGGCATGGTCCACGGAACCTTAGTATGAGGTTTCTACTTGCACTTGGCCTTTATTTTCACTGCCTCAGAGTAAACAGAATGCGGTATGTTGCAATTGAATATGCATCCAGCGATGAATTATGTATGAGAAATATTGGCAGTTACACTCCGAACAGACTGTGAAGTACTAAAACCTTGTTTGAACTATAACTTATTCTTATTTATTTTGTTTTTAAGTCAGTACCTGCTATACTTTGGCGTATAAGAATATTACAAACAAGTACGTGTAAACGTTTGACATTTTTTTTTCTATTATTTAGCTGTCTTCAGTCCTTACCATAATAAATTCTTGGAAAATGGAAAAAATGCACTTATACCGTTTTGCTAACAGCACTCTTATATCCAGCAACCGAAAATATCCGCCGTTTTCCGGTTTCGCCCAAAGCCTCGCCAGAAGCGACTTGGGAGAGATAATGATTGGGGGAACTTTTCCCCTTTGACAGGGGAAATAGATTTTTTCCCTGTTAACAGGCTAGATGAGGTATTAATACTTTAAGCTTGCATCGCTTCTTTGTGCGTCGATATTATCGGTATAAGCCGATTTGAGGATGGATAATATTCAGAAGAGACGGCAATGATATTATAATAAAAAGAGGTAGATATCGCATTAACGCACGCTAATTGTTGCAGACAAATTCAGACAATTGTCGTAATTTTGCTTAGCGGCTACATATAGCTATCTCTTTCTGTACCATACGTTCCGTATTATCTTTCGCATTCACCTAATGCAACAATAATTGAACGCCGCTTAGTATGAGGGTAGCATATCTCATTATAATATCATTGAGAGACGGTATATTTAATAAACAAGCCACACCTTATGATGGCCTTTATTAAGTGGGTGTGTCTCTTTCTCGCACGCTATGCTTGTCTCTTACATGGATATTGGGCTGTGATATAGTAGTCTTTAACGAAAAATTATGAATGATAAAGTTCTGACGCAAAAAAATGCGTCTAATAGAACCCTTTTTTTGAAGTATCTACAAAGACGACACAAAACAAAAAGAGAGACCTTATCTAGAATTAAAAAGACCTATTAAGTAATCAGACAGTAGGAACAAAAAAAGAGCTACATCGAAAGATCAGAGAAGATAAACATTATAGAAATTGACATAATCGCGCTGATGAAAAAAAATCCTAATAAAAAATCTGTTCAAAATTGCAAATAGTATTGAAACAACCGAACAAATTGCTTGTTCAAAGTCTAGACTCTTTTTTACAAAGGCATCTCCAACTATTATTAGTATTTGTGGAAAAGGAGAGGGCGGTCCGAGTAAATAGAGGTCTCAGAAACTCTCGGAAACTCCCGGAAACTAAATAAAATAAAAATACACTCTGGCGACAATGATAGGAACGCTTTATTAGATCTTTACAGTTTCTGTAGGTTGAGTGTGAACTGTGAATTAATATTGATGGAGTTTATTGACGATTATTCAAAGCGAGGTCCGATGACCTGCAAAACTTGGCGAGCGGTGGGTGGATGCGGAAAGTGGACCTGAAGATGTGGCGACTATTGGTCAGGGCCTATGTCCAGCAGTGTCCAAAAGCTGATGAAGATGATGAATGACATGCCAGTCTGACTGTGGGTCTCAGTGTAAATCTTATTAGTTAAGGCAAATATTGTGAGGAAGCCATAGCTCACTAGACATTTTGAAGTACCCACCTGAGTGGCTACCACAATCATGTAGAAAGTCAGTCGGTTTTCTTTCCTACAAATAGTTCTAAAAATGGTCCTATCGATAATTCGTTCGCATGACAATAATTCAAGTAGCATGATATTTTCTACATAAACAATCCCAAGTGCGACCCACTCAACATTACGATACAAGCCAAGAAAGAATGAATTATTCCACAGTACATAAATGTTAGCACAGCAATGTCACAGTAGCGGGACGCGGACAGGCGCGACGTCACGCTACGTCACGAATCGCACTGTCAGATGTAACGCTGGAAAATATAAAATGGAACTTCTATGCTCTGTGTGGTTGATATAGACTAGCGTATTGTGTTTGAATAGGTCCTTTGTGATTTGATCCAGTGATCTTTGAAGATATTTATGAAAATTTTATTTAAAGGATAACGCCTTTTTTACATTGGAGCTAGACTAGAGTAAGCAAAAAGTAGTAATATTTATACCTACCAAACCAAAAAACTTCAGTTTAATTGCTAAGCTTCTCGAATATTGGGCTGCTATCTATATAGCTATTCAGAATTCGTCGTATTTCTTACCGTACGGACTTACCCAACCGGACGGTCTTCCCCGCATTGACCTTAATAGCAATGTGGTAGATAGTCGTAAAATATTATTCTAATGAAAGCAAAGCGGTTCGTCGGCCGGTCAGCGTGGAAAGATACCCTAACTGGTCGTTCCACCCAGGGAAAACATTTGTTCCGAATCTGAGTAAATGAGGCGATTATAGCAGTGTCCCAGCAGCTGGTAACTTCAGTAACTTTGACCTTCATAAGTGCCCTACTAAGGTCTAAATTGAATGGCTTCTTGAGACTCTAACTTTGAGTTGTTCCTGAGAGCCAGATCTAGGCTTTGTTTGCTCACCAACTTCGGCCACATCACTAATCTGGTGAGATTGCGATCAAACAAGCCAAATTCATAATAAAAAATATAGCATCAGTTATCGTAATTTTAAGCTTGCTACAAGAAAAACACGCTTGTATAAATCGACTCCGAGGAATAAGGATCTAAAATGTCTTAATGGCACTTTTATTCGCCAGCAAGTGTAACAAACACACCTGCCAAGAAAAGTATACACAAGTAAATGTTACTTTCCGGTCGGTCAGTGTGGTAATGCCGTCATAAAAGCTTTTATGGGTGTCCACAAATGACGTGTCGTTACCGTGTCCAAACGATAACTGCGAGGATTGTTTCTTTCATTTTCGCTGAAGACATTGCATATGTTTAGGGTAATATTTAATAAATTATAATAAATATCCTGTGGCATTCCTCACACATGGTCATCGGATCACAAACTAAGCAGAGCTTGTACTATGGAAACCAGATAACTGATATAATACATATACTACTTTTTGTTTCGTAAATACATACTTAATATGTACACAAATGCATGTCCTGTGTGGGAATCGAACCCACGACTTGCGGCGCGATAGGTGGAATCTTAACCAGTCTTAACCAACCGCGCCTGCTTGCCCATCAAATTCGACAAATGCGTAAGCAGATTGTTTAACTAAACAGATGATTTAAAAATGAGTAAGTTAATTTGTGTTTATGCTGATGTTTTTGAATTTGTTGAAACATTTGAAGAAATAGCCAATAAAGTCAATTGTCCAAAATATGTTTTAGAAATTAAAATATTTTTTCCGCCAACGCATCAGCTTGGCTATCCAAAGAGGAAACGCTGCCAGCCTTGCTAATCGGAAGCAGCGGCAGACTTGAGGACATTTTCTATAAATAGATTGTATTTTGTACATTTTTAGTTGTAAATAAAGAAATTACGATGTTTAACCCGTTGATTCTCGCGAGGGACGCGCGTCCTATTATAACAATTGTTGTCATTGTTATATTTTTAACCGCGAGCCAAGCGATTAAGAAATATAACCTAATGCCGGTTCTTTTCAGTTGAAACCCACCTTTCAAATCGGTGTTAAAATTGTCATAAAAAAATAAAAATATGTCCTAAGAATTTCGCCTAAAAACTAACATTGAACCCTAAGTCCGCGACCCAAGAAACCATGTCAAAACAACAAAGTCATCACCGTACGACGCTTTCTCACATACGGGACACTAAACATTTATTGCGGAACCCACGTCACATAGAACAGGTGCGCCCCACTTTTCCCCACCACTCGCTCGGATTAAAACACGGCTGTAACTTTTAATAATGGCCACCATTAGCCTGATGGGGATGGGACATTGTCTGGCCTTCCTATCAATTTATATGGCTGTTAGGTTCTCGTATGATTTCCAATAATAAATTGTCATGTTATTTTTGGGATGTTCTAATGAGTACGATTTATACGGTTTGAGTATTTTAAAACTATTATTTTGGGGCGGGATGACAATAGCAAGTATAAAGCCGGCTTTTCAGTATGGGATATAATATAATATAAATGACATCTTGATATATAATATTTTATCGCTCGTCATACATTTTTGTATATTACATCCCAAACTATAAATATTGTTTGACACATTGTATGACGATCGATAAAATATTATATCTCAAGATGTAATATATATTATATTATATTCCATAGCGAAAAGACTGTTTTAATAAATTTTTCTGTAGCGAAGCTCAATTCGCCCGTTCGGGATGGAACGGCGGCGTTCAAATATCCCGAGACATTCCTCACACACGGCTAAGTATCTGATCCTAAACTAAGCAGAGCTTGTACTATGGAAACCAGATAACAGATATAATACATATACTACCTTTTGTTTGTAAATACATACTTAATATACATAATTACACCCAGACTCAGGACATACAGACATGTTTATGCACACAAATGCCTATCCTGTGTGGGAATCGAACTCACAACCTGTTGATTTTTTTAGCAATCGTTGCGTAATTCAATTTTACGTACGCTTCGCGTCTGAGTTCCGTGATACTTTTTTTTAAATACCCGGCTAAGTCTGGCAGACAATCCACCTGGTGAAATCATCGCCAGTGGAAATTAGTTAGGGGGATATCCACAGACTACGGAGGACATATTCTCGCTAACAAAAAACTGTGTCTATGAAGTCGGCCACCTCTCACGCACACCTTAGTTAAGCTATTCCACGGGAAATTAGACTCTGTCGCCGTTTACACAGAGTCGATTACTCGCGCTCAACTAATGTGTGAATATGTGCGTGCCGGCTTGTACGTACAGCGTGGTGGCCGACTTGAGTGACACAGTTTTTTGTTAGCGAGAATATATCCGCCTTTTTTAATATATCCAATTTTTTGACTACCTACCTGTAGTACAGTACACATCCTAGAAAGTAAGTGGCTCTCAAGAGCTAGCCAGACTGGTACTAGAATGAGTATGATGGTATCATAAAGGGTAATACTATCACAAAAGCTCAAACCCATTGTGGGATTCGAAGCTCGAACCTTTGTCATAGCTATTTTGTTGGACATGTTGTACTGACCCTCAGTACTGACCCCACTTAAATGGGATAAGGGGTTAGAAATAATTTCTATTAGTATGGTATTCGTATCTTTTATGGCTTTAAAACAGTTTATTTTTATGTTTGCGATGGTTTGGACTATAAAAAATTAATCGAATGTAAACAATACGAAATAAGAAATTTTACAAAAACTAAAATATTTACTAATATTATAAATGCGAAAGTGAGTTTGGTTTGTTTGTTTGTTACCGTCTTCACAACTTAACTACTCAACGAATGGCATGCAGATAGCCTACATGGAGAAGGAAAAAGGCTACTTTTTATCCCGGAAATGCGGGGAACAGCTGTAATCCGTAATCCAATAAAGCAATAAAATTTTCTAAAGATTTGTAAATTCAAAAAATACTAAATTATCCAACATAAAATGGTTGAACAATCGTAAACACGTAACAAGCAACCAGGCACCGACTGCCACCGTTCGCCCGCCGCGTCGCGTGTGTACCGCAGATACAATCTTATACATCGGAAGCGTCCGCCGTAAATGTCTATTGGCAATGTCTATTTTGTTTATTTTATTATTATTTTCATACATAAATCGTGGAGTTGCTTTTGCGTTGGGATGATGTTAATAATAGGGATGTTGCCTGGGTAAAAATATAATAATGCTAATTAGTCCGTCAGTTAGAATTATCAAAAAATATTGGACACGTATTTTTTGCTTTACCAAATCATTAACAATTGACGAAGATAAAGCGCGACTAAGTTCGAGAGTTCGCTCGTGACGTCACTTGTTACTAAAAAGTGTACCACACTGTGACGTCACGTGGAACTTCAACACACGATATCTTCGTATTTTTTTGTTTAATTGACAAAAGAAAAAATACGTGTCTAATATTTTTTGATAATGTAAATGACGGACTAATTAGTTTTTTTCAGGAAAGTAGCCTATTGACATTCAATTATCAAGTTTTGATAATTCACAAAAAAAGACTCAGTTTAGTTGTGATTTTGAAACCCTAACCAACAGATGGGGCAAAAACAAATAAAAATAACTCCAAATCGCATTTCACAATGTCCTTCCATTCGTCCAACTCCGTCCAGTTTCTACGCGAGACTAAACATAGTACGCAATCAACCCTCCAAATTCTTTGGGATGGTCGTTTTTACCCCGCGTATTTATCGTAGCGAATATTTCTATGTCGGGTCATGTTATATTTATTGTACTGTAAAGTAGCTTTAGATAACGTGGCTGAGGAGGTTTTAGGGGTTGATGTTGTTAAAACTATAGAGATTATCTATCCATAGTGCAAGCTCTGCTTGGTTTGGGATTAAATGGTCGTCAAGAATGTTATACAGGTCGTTGTTTTGGTCAGCGGCAAGCGACCCAGGAGCGGTAGTACAAAAAATATATTCCCCAAAAATGGACTTAATTCCATTAAATACTGTAAATGCGTTGAGAAATACCTTATTCAATTTGAAATAAAATTACCGCAAAGTATGGTCACTAGGCACGTGCACAGACTAAGAGCTAGGCGCAAGCCGCCATCGCCCCACCCCTTTACTCCCTCGCACTCCCGTTGAGTATTATGTCTACACTTTAGCTTATTACATGATTTTCAAAACTTTTATTTTTATTATTAAAAAAAAATCAGTATTTTTTTTATATTATTTTTTAGCACCAGTATCATTTGTATTATCGACCCTGAGTTGCTCGTCACTGACCAAAACAACGACCTGTATAATGTAATTTATAATGTTGTACCCAAAACTACAGCTTTGTCAAATAGTTTCAAACTGCTCCCATCCATGAATACCTGACTGTCTACTTGCGATACATTTCGAGGCGAGAATGTTAACATTTAATAATGTGACATTTAATTTATTATTTTGAATAGGACATATTGTATTATTATTATTGGAATGTTTTAATTATAGTTAGTAATATAATGCATTGAATTTGAATGTTCCTCATAAATATTATTTTTTGCACGCTAAATTCATAGCAGAATATGCAGAGCTATGTATAATTTTAAGATCCATTTTTTGTACCATGTTCATGCAAATACAATTTCATTTCATTTCGTTTAAACTAGTTATTTTATTTTATGTTGAACGGAACAAGACATAAACCCTACAAGCAAAATTGTTTGATCATACTAATTTAGATATTTGATAACGACAACTGGTACTCGACTCGTATTACTGAACATCAGATGATGCGTCGAGAATGTGTGCCTCATTGGAAAAGCGTTACGTTATTTTGCAGATTACCAACAACATTTTCCTAGAGTAAGAATAGACCGTAAAGCAAGACCCAAAGTATACAAAACGCTTTCTCATTTGTTTTATCGGTGAGAAAATTCCCACGACAAAGCTTTGTTACCCTATGACAAAAACATAATACTTGGTATTGACGACGTTTTCCCTGTATTTCATACAAACAGCTACGTTTCAGCCAATGAATAATAAAGCAATGCAATAAACATGCAAATTACCCATGCATACGACGTGGAATTATGTATGAAGTTGATGTCAAATCATCTAGTTAAATACAATAAGTAAATAAACCTTGTTAATGTTTAAATTAGAATTTGAGCTAAGCGATTTAGATCTTAGGGATGTCTTAGGTAATTTTAATCTAAAAAAATTGAATGTACACCTCTCATTGTACGGAAATCCCATATAATGCGAGATCAGCTTATACTGGAAATGTAGCTTGATGTGTAGCCGTGTGTACCTATAAAAATCATACTTGCATTTCAAGGGAAACCCACGGATAAACAAATATACGTTCAAACCCTGAGAGTAGGGTTGTCAGGTGATTTTTTTGATAGGCAGGACATCGCCATTGAAAAACCCGGACATTGGAATAACGGGGCCGGACATTATGGCGATCATTTCCACAAAAGGGCAGCCTTTCCAAGACGTTGAAAAATACCTACGGGATACTATTAACTTCGTTTTTCGCGAATTAGGGGAGGCAATACGTTTGAAAATACGCTTCGAAAGGACCTTCTCATTACAGTGAAGTAGAAACTTAAAAATGATACGATAGAAATTTGACGGGCCAGTTGGCGCGGTTGGTTAAGACTCTGGTTAAGATTCCGCCTATCTCGCCGCAGGTCGTGGGTTCGATTCCCACACAGGACATTCTTTTGTGTGCATGAACATGTCTGTATGTCCTGAGTCTGGGTGTAATTATGTATATTTAAGTATGTATTTACAAACAAAAAGTAGTATATGTATTATATCAGTTATCTGGTTTCCATAGTACAAGCTCTCCTTAGTTTGGGATCAGTTAGCCGTGTGTGAGGAATGTCGCAGGATATTTATTTATTATTTATACCTAAGCCGTTAATGAGAAAAACGGCCTCGTCATACGGACACAGACCAAAAACATAAGAATAGGATCCACGGAACTTAAATAAGTATGCAACAAAAGTAACTCAACACATATCTTACATCAAAACATAATTTATATCCAACATTCAAAACTGACTCTCACATCATCATCAGCCTATAATGTCCCACTGCTGAGCACAGGCCTCCTTTCACAAATGAGGGTGAAAGGGAATGGACAATACGCCACCAAGCGTGCCTACTGCGGATTGGTGGAGGTAGGCTAGTGGTCAACCTAATGTTGGAATTTTTCAAGCCGCCTAGGAGGCATCAAACTAGCTTAACGACTATCACAATTAAGTGATTACCGGGACCAGCGGATTTACGTGCCTTCGTAAGGGTAAACGCGTTATTTGAAATACCATCAAGCGGTAAGAGAGGTAGAGCATAGCGTTTATTCGCTCAAAGAGCAGCTCGACTGGGGAAGTACCTCCACCTTACAGAATACCGCAGCCAAATAACTTTATGTTGTGTAAAGTTGTGTTCCTGCGCGTGAGTAAGGTCGCCAGAGCTCATTGGGGAGGGGGGAAAGGTCGGTAACGCGTGAGCGATGCATCGTGTGTTGCAAGCGTCCATATGGCTACGCGAACCGCTTACCATCAGGCGGGCCGTATGCTTGTTTACCGATTTAGTCGTATAAAAAAAAAAAAAAATAGCGGACACCATTGGTAACTCAAGTTTACCGATCACAAGCGCGTCCCTCACGTATCAACATCTTACTAAAAGTTAGTCCCGGAGGAAAAGGATACATCATAATTATACCACCCGTAGCTACTATAACTAATTACCATATAATTAATTGTTCGGCCGACATTACATACGACATTATACACTGCGGGGAGGTTTAATTGAGACAATAACGTGTATTTAATAAATTGAGTTTGGGTCTCTTTGACCTATGTTACGTTTGAGAGGTTAACTCAATTTGTAATTAAACAACGTGTTTTCGGGTTAACTAAATTAGATATTTTTATTTAGAGAATTAGAGACGTTTTTATGATTACTTACAAAAATTAAATTTTATCCTCGGAATAAAATTGTTATTTGATTGACGAGTAATATAAATACACTGGCCAAGTGCGAGTCGGACTCGCTCACGGAGGTTTCCGTACAATATTAACTAACTCAACTCTAAAAAGAAAAAAAAAGTCAAATATAAACGTTTCTTGTATGGGAGCCCCCTTTAATTTATTATTGTTATAGCGGCAATAGAAATGCATATTGCGTGAAAATTACAGCTGTCTACCTATCATGGTACATGAGTAAGAGCCCAGTGACAGATTGACGGACGTCGGAACACTAACTTATGAAGAAATATTTCCGAAACCACGATTAAGTGAAAAATAACATTCGAATGTATTGAATAACGCATTTAAAAAAAACACCAAATGGAAAAAAATATGTTAAATTAAGTGTCCAACGATTAAGATGAAAAAAGAAATAACTTTATGACTTAGGCACTTTCCAAGTGACTTTTTTATATAGCTCGTCAGTGTATTATCAAATCCCAACAAAAACATTTTTATGTAAAATGTTGCCGCCAAGACATATAGCTTGCACTGTCAAAAAGTTATCAGATCTCATGTAGATGTGTGCTCATGTAGCCAAGCTTATAACTCTACTTGCCCCTACTCTACAAGCCCTAACTTCACAAACTCTACACACCGTAGTCAAAATATGTGGCTTCGCCGTTTCGCTACTGTCACATGGGAGTAAGGTGAAAAATGTATTCACTGTTACTTTTTTGTTATACAATAGTTCTTGTAGTAGTGAAACGGCCAAGCCACATATTTTTATTATTTTATTATTTATATAAGAGCTATGTTATTGAAACTTAATATGTTTAATAAGTTCACTATTGACATCATGTCCCGAGAATTTTGTTTATCTGGTATAATCCAAACCCAAGTTATGAGGCTTTAAAAAACGACGAAGCGCTTCGAGAAAAGGTAGGTAGTGCCCTTGCGCTTCGCTTGGCTCGACTTGGCGGGAGGCACTCCCGTGCCCCCAGATTTGATCTTCCATTCCCACTCATATTCACGTGTATCATCCAAAAACTGAATAATAAAATAAAACTAATTATAAATTATTCACATGTGAACCCTATGGGAAATATCCGTCACACAGGCGCGAAATAAAAACACGTCGCGTCAAATTATGTCACTTTGTCAGTACGCGCGTGCAAAACACAGAAACAAGAGTTTTATTTCCCGGAGGACATTATCCTATCAGGTTTAACGCGGAAGTCGTGGGAAATTAATTTTATAAAACGCGGGACGCATGCTGATATGTGTCTCGAAAAGTGGCAATAGGGATGTTGCCTGGGTAAAAATATAATAATTCTAATTAGTCCGTCAGTTAGATTATCAAAATATATTGGACACGTATTTTTTGCTTTACCAAATCATTAACAATTGACGAAGATAAAGCGCGACCAAGTTCGGGAGTGGGGGCTGGTGACGTCACTTGTTCCTAAAAAGTGTACCACACCGTGACGTCACGCGGAACTTCAACACACGATATCTTCGTATTTTATTGTTTAATTGACAAAAGAAAATACGTGTCTAATATTTTTTGATAATGTAAATGACGGACTGATTAGTTTTTTTCAGGAAAGTAGCCTATTCTGTTCAAAAGTTCTATAAAATGAATCGTGAACACTCTTCATGTCGTGAAATCCTACTTTATATTTTGAATGAGAAAGTTTGTATGTATGTATGTGTCTTTTTTTACTGGTTAGATTGTATCACCATGGTAAGTGATCATGCGAACGAAGGTGGTAAGCACACAAAGCCTAGAAGGAACTGGCTATCAATAGCAGCTGTCGGAACACACCGAAAGGTGCTTGGCGAAAGATTTTCAACAGGGTGGTAGCCAGCCAGGGGGATACTGCAAAGTACCCTACCAGCGTGCTATGGTTCCCTCACGAAAGCTCAAGCTCATTGTAGGATTCGAACCCGGGACCTTCGTCTCAGTATCCGACGTCACTACCACTGAGCTATCATCGCCATACCACTCAGCTCTGTAACGGCAGAACAGGTTTTACTGAGACGTGAAGTTTTATTGTCATATTTGAAATGTACTTCTAAGAAAGTTGGAGCTTAGCGTTTATTCGCTCAAAGATCAGCTCGACTGGGAAAGAAGCCCTGGTCGCCAGTGCTCATTGGGAAGGGGGGAAGGATCAGTAACGCGTGAGTGGTTCCCCTGGTGTTGCAAGCGTCCATATGGCTGCGGTAACTGCTTACCATCAAGCGGGCCGTACGCTTGTTTACCGACTTCGTCGTACCACTGTAACCTTTATAGCTTTATAACAGCTTTGAATGGCGACTAGTAGCTACGTAACCATCATCATCAACATCGAATTTCCCACTAAATATAACCTAAACTAGATGAACCCAAAACCGTAAAATATGTAGAACTGTCAGATCACTTCAAGCTCAGACTAAGTAAAACGACTCGAGAGATTATATCGAATCGACGTGTATCGAATAATAATCAGCCGCATCGAATCTAATTTGCATCACAATCGAGATCCCATTTGGTATAAAGCGATTATGTGCGTGATAGCATCGCATCGATTATATTAATAACTCGATTTCGAAACGAATATACTTTGATTAATCGAGCTTCGACTTAATAAAGTCAATTCAGCTACTTCACGAATGAACAACATTTGAGGATTAAATATATCTTCTATACAGTGCTGCAAAGTCTCCTTCTTTTCCAGGAGTTTCCATGATTTTGGGACATGTCTCCTTATCTCCTTATTTATTTTTCACTTCAATCAAAATCTCCTGGATTATCACGATGTGAGCCAAGTGTATGGCATTTTATATTTTTCTAAGAATAGCATCCGTTATTGGCATAAAATAAATCAATCAATGCTCTCTAAACATAATAAATCAATGCAAAGTGATTCCGATTCCGAATTAAACTGTGAAACTTGTAAAGTGACGTTTCGTTTTCATATATTCGTGTATTTTTAGTTTTATTGCATATTTTTGTGTATTTGGTGTTTTATCCAATAAAGAAGAATTGATCGTGAAATGATATAAATTACGTAGGTATATCATGATTTTTCAAGTTGTCTCAGAAAACCCGTGAATTTTTTTAATACAATGACCACCCTTTTTCCTAAAACTGCACTGTAATAAAAGGACACTGACAGTTACTGACAGAGTCCTTTTTTTTTTTTTTTTTTTTTTTTTTATACCACTAAGTTGGCAAACAAACAACAATTATTACATATAATAGAACATAAAATATAATAACTCGACCCTGGCAAAAATAGGTCCTGGTAAAAAGGATTTGTTTGTCTACCTTAAAACATTGGAGAAGAATATAAAAAATCCTTCGATTTTAAAGAAAGCAAAAAGGGTATTTTTTATAAATATCCTTCTTTTTTCACCGTCTCCTGGATTTTTGGCATAAATATACTTCTTTTTTGCAAGTAAGGGTTTGCAGCACTGCTTCTATATAATACAGGTTGTTGTTTTGGTCAGCGACGAGCGACTCAGGGTCGATAATACAACTGATACTGGTGTTAAAAAAATAGAAAAAAATACTTAATTTTTTATAATAAAAATAATATTATTTTGAAAATCATGTAATAAGCTAAAATATAGACGTAATACTCAACGGGAGTGCGAGGGAGTAAAGGGGTGGGGTGATGGCGGGTTGCGCCTAGCTCTAGTCAGTGCACGTGGCTAGTGACCATACTTTGCGGTAATTTTATTTCAAATTGAATAAGGTATTTCTCAACGCATTTACAGTATTTAATGGAATTAAGTCCATTTTTGGAAAATGTATTTTTTGTACTACCGCTCCTGGGTCGCTTGTCGCCGACCAAAACAACAGCCTGTACAGTGAGAAATACCTTAATCAATTTGAACTAAAATTACCGCAACGTGTGATAACTAACTAGGCTCGTGTGTAGACTAGAGCTAGGTGCAAGCCGCCATCGCCCCATCCCTTTACTCCCTCGCACTCCCGTTGAGTATTATATCTACACTTTAGCTTATTACATGATTTTCCAATTTTTATTGTTTTTATTATTAAAAAATAAAGTACTTTTTTTAGCACCAGTATCATTTGTATTATCGAGCCTGAGTTGCTCGTCGCTGACCAAAAAAACACCCTGTATAAAAACGAATTGGTGTTCGTTAGTCTCGCTAAAACTCGAGAACTGCTAGACCGATTTAGCTAATTTTAGTTTTGATACTTGCGGAAGTTCAGGGATGGTTCAAAAGTAGGATAGGGCACCACGCGAACGAAGTCGCGCCGGGCAACTACGACTTTAGGTCCAAATTTATAAAACTACCTTTACCTGCAGCAAAGATCTGGTAAATTGTAGAATTATTTGCTCCAAATAAACTTACCTGAAACAAGAAAATAAGCATCCATTACAAATAACTCCAAAAAAGCTATTTATACAACTTAATCGTTTACATGTTATCCCGAGTGAGAGTAATACAGCACACGTGGTTTCAGAGTCTACACTCATAATACCTATAATACACTTGAAATATACTAATTACGGAAAATAAATTACCGTAAAAATGTGTCGGTTTTCTATAGGATATATTGTCGAGAGTGTGCAATGTCATTCATGGATAAACGCCCTTACAATTTCACTAGCTTCAATTGTAAAAATGTCAAACGTTCTCTGGAGAGTATCAGGGAGTTATGTGGTACGTGTGATCTGATTGCCTTACAAGAGACTTGGCTACTTCCTCACGAAATTCCGTATCTAAGTACTATTGACACTGATTTTGGCTATACGGGAACATCGGCGGTGGATACAACGGTGGGGATACTGCGCGGTAGGCCTTTCGGCGGCACTGCCCTACTATGGAGAAATAGTGTTTTCCAAGATGTGACGGTGTTACGATGCGATAATTCTCGCATATGTGCTATCAAAATAGTAACAAGTGAGCGGCCTGTTATTGTTGTGAGTGTTTATATGCCTACGAACGCGACGGATAATCTACCAGAATTCACGGACTGCCTCAGTGCGGTGAGTGCTATTGTAGATGAATATAGTATAAACTCAGTATTTATTATGGGCGATTTTAACGCACATCCCCGTGAATTATTTTTTAACGAACTTACGGATTTTTGTGAAGAACAATGTTGGTCATGCATTGACGTTGATAGATTGGGCTTATCTTCTGATACCTACACTTTTGTTAGTGATGTACATGGGTCCCAAAGATGGTTAGACCACTGTGTTGTAACAGAATCAGCTGCTCAGTCTGTAACTAATGTATATGTAAAATACGATACTCTGTGGTCGGACCATTTTCCTATCATACTTGAGTGTAATCTACGATTATTAACTCCAAAACTACCTAGTAAAAGTACTACAGATAAAGCGTTGATAGTATGGGGGGAGCGTACTGAGAAACAAATTATTGTATATGGTGAAAAGTGTCATAATGGACTAAGATCTATTATTTTCCCGAGTGATTTCACGAACTGTGCTGATAACTTTTGTCATGACCATGATCATAGGCTTGTTCTAGATAAGCTTTACTGTAATATTGTGACTACTCTGAGCAGAGCAGCTATGGTCAGTCGGGGAAATAGGTGTAGGCGTGGGGGTGGCTCACGCATTGTGGGATGGAATAGGCATGTCAGAGAGGCTCATTTGGAGGCTAAGTCAAAGTTCTTAGTATGGGTATCGTATGGCAGGCCTACATGCGGATACATATATGATGAGATGTGTCGAAGCCGTAAGATATTCAAATCGCGATTAAAATGGTGTCAGGATCACAAAGACCAAATTAAGATGGATATCTTGGCCTCACAGCACTCAAAAAACAATTTTCGAGGCTTCTGGAAAAACACCAATAAGGTAAACGCTAGGCCTGGCCTCCCGGTGAGCGTTGATGGTATGAGCGATCCCAAGGAAATAGCAAACCTATTTAAGGACCATTTTATTGTACAGTCCCCCCTGGGTCCAGCGCGGAAGGTGCTCACTGCTGAGTTGCCTACGGAGAAGTTAGGGACTAGATTCACGGAAAAGGATGTAGCAAAAGCAATACGATCAATATCAAAAGGTAAATCTCCCGGTCACGATGGTCTCAGCATTGAGCATCTTCAGTATGCCGGTCCACACATTTCAAGGGTCTTAGCTATGTTCTTTTCACTGTGCGTGAGTCATTCATACGTGCCACGGGAACTAATGAAAACTGTCGTAGTGCCTGTAGTAAAAAACAAAACGGGGGATTTGGCCGATAAAGGTAACTATAGACCTATCTCCCTCGCGACAGTTATTGCAAAGGTGTTTGACGCCCTGCTTGAGACACAGTTAGATAAGTACCTCGTGTTGCACGACAATCAGTTTGGTTTTCGACCTTTTCTATCCACCGAAAGTGCAATACTGTGTCTCAAGCATACCGTTAGATATTATACTGCTAGAAGGACTCCTGTTTATGCCTGTTTCCTGGATCTGTCTAAAGCTTTCGACCTGGTCTCCTACGATATCTTGTGGGAAAAGCTTGAGGGCATTAACTTACCGGGTGAACTTATAAATATATTCAGGTATTGGTACGGAAACCAGGTCAACTGCGTCAGGTGGGCAGGAGCACTGTCCGAGCCTTATCGGTTGGAGTGTGGGGTGAGACAGGGGGGATTGACCTCTCCCGCACTCTTCAACTTATATGTGAACGCTCTGATCGTCGCACTCAGCAGTCAGCGTGTCGGTTGTCATATCGACGACGTCTGTGTTAATAATTTAAGTTACGCGGACGACATGGTGCTGATGAGTGCGTCGGTTTGCGGCCTGAGAAAGCTTTTACTGACGTGTGAGAACTACGCCATGAGTCATGGTCTTAAATACAATGTATCCAAAAGTAGGTACATTGTTTTTGAGGCTGGGAATATACGTCCTATAAGTGTGCCAGCCATTCCGCTATACGGTGTTCCCCTTGTCAGAGTGGAACAATTTAAATACCTAGGCCACTTACTCCAAACCGACCTCAAGGACAATGCGGATATAGAACGGGAGCGGAGGGCCTTGTCGGTACGGGCAAATATGATAGCTCGCAGGTTTGTACGGTGCTCCAAGGACGCAAAGGTCACGCTTTTCAGAGCATATTGTACGTCATTTTATACGTGCAGCCTGTGGGCAAATTATACTCTGAAATCGTACAACGCCCTCCGCGTCCAGTACAATAATGCGTTTAGGGCGATGTTGGGGCTGCCCCGGTACTGCAGCGCCTCGGGTATGTTTGCAGAAGCGCGAACTGACTGCTTCTATGCGACTATGCGCAAGCGGTGCACGTCTCTGGTCCGCCGGGTGCGGGCCAGCTCCAACACCGTCCTGACCATGATAGCTGACAGATTGGACTGTCCATACATGCGTCGTTGTTGTGACATACACGTAAATATAATAAAATAAATCAAAATCATAATATTATTACTTACTAACATATAGATAATAAGGTGTACCTACTAACAATATTGAGTCTTGTTACTTGAATAAATGAATTTTATTATTATTATTATTATTATTATTTCTCTAGCGAACCACAAGACGCCGGGAAAATTCCCACCCACAAGTTTAGGACGCAATACGGACACAACCCATTGCTTCGTCATTCTTACTACGAACAGCAAAGGAGACTTTGAAGCCAGAATGAAAAGGAATTTTCTGGGCAAACGTGCTATATCTAACTCGTCATAAATCTAAAAATAAGTCAAAGGCCAAACGTAACTAACTAGTTACGAGTGAATGAGCTTACGTTCAAGTAGGCAAACACCAATTTATTTTGAAATTATATCAAGCAACTTAACACAAGACAAAGTTACACTAGTTAGTGAAACTTTAAAATACGTTAGTTAGTGTCTCCCGTATTGTTTTGGACGCTTGCTGCCTTTTGCTAGCTATACTATGGTTCTTGTCTCTTTAAAGGTTAGACCTGAGTGCCAGGCGTATAGCGTTTATTGATAAAACAATCTAAATCAAGAAAGAACATTTAGTTCTTGTGGTTTACCATCATCGGCCATGTCATCACTATTATCACTGCTGGCTTACCATTATCGGCCATGCCATCACTATTATCACTGGTGGCTTACCATTATCGGCCATTTCATCACTATTATCACTGGTGGCTTACCATTATCGGCCATGTAATCACTATTATCACTGGTCGCTTACCATTATCAACCATGCCATCACTATTATCACTGGTCGCTTACCATTATCAGCCATGCCATCACTATTATCACTTGTGGCTTACCATCATCGGACATGTCATCACTATTATCACTTGTGGCTCACCATCATCGGCTATGCCATCACTATCATCTCTTTTGACTTACCATCATCAGCCATGCCATCATTATTATCACTTGTGGCTTAACATCATCGGCCATGCCATCACTATTATCACTTGTGGCTTACCATCATCGGCCATGTCATCACTATTATCATACTTGAATTCCAGCGATCCTATAGTTTGATGGTTTATCTACCAGATGTTTTTTTTTATACGACCAAGTCGGCAAGCAAGCATACGACCCGCCTGATGGTAAGCGGTTACCGTAGCCATATGGACGCTTGCAACACACGTAGCATCACTCACGCGTTACCGACCTTCCCCCCCGCCCCTATGAGCTCTGGCAACCTTACTCACGCGCAGGAACACAACTTTACACAACATAAAGTTATTTGGCTGCGGTATTCTGTAAGGTGGAGGTACTTCCCCAGTCGTGCTGCTCTTTGAGCGAATAAACGCTACGCTCTACCTCTCTTAAATGTCGGGACCGTTCGAAACGTATTTCGAATGCGAACTATCAGACGTCAAACAGTTAGGTTGTCATTTGGAAACGTAATGACAGATAAGCCTAAGGATTTCCGTTACGCACAGAAAATATTTTGTCATATTCATTTATAATTATTATATAAAATTGATTAACTTATGAATTCCGGATATATTAGGATATAATAAGAGTAAAACGTTGTTTTAAATATTTTATATTCATTAAAATCTTTTAAATTTTAATTTAAAATATTACATTATCACGTACGTTAACAAAACGCAATTATCAAGTGAAACGAAACGCATCGTGCAATTTGTATCCATCATAATGGCAACATTTACTCTTTACACTCGAACTTATTTCGAAGGTTAGTTCGATTAGTGCCGAGAATACAGGAATAAAAAAATAGACTCCGCCCCTCGAAATTTTACGGTCGAAATAGAACTCGTAATGCAAGTTCGATTCGTTCGAGGGAAGTGAGAATTGAGCCCCAGATCATTAAATTGCCACAGGCCATGCACGCTCCACGCCGAACGAACGCGGTCCCACTAAGGCCTCCTACTAAGATTTATTGTGATCCTGCATATTAAGATGGATGTCCTCGAAATGGGATTGGTTAAGCTGACCTTGTTTTTATGTAGGAGTTTAATGATAAAAATAGAGCGGAACGGTGGGGTTATTCATATTTTTAGGATAATAGGTGATAGGTAGTTTCAAATAAAAGCAAACCAATAAAATTGGTAAATACAATAAATTAGGAAATACAGTGTGTGTACTATTTTATTTACGAGATGAAAATATTTTCAAATGGGATAAAAATATAAATAATATTTACAAAGGAATAAGAAAGGGGACACAAATAAAATTCATTAAGAAATTATATTAACTAATCGATATCGCCATGAATGACTCTAGTGGTGGAGGTTTCACCTACACCTTTTTTGTCAATTCAACCGTGTAAAAAAGAGATATATAATTATTTTTTTTGATATAAGCCGTTCTCTTTCTGTGATCGGCGCGCTCAATCATACAAAACACTTCAGCTCTATAATAACAGGTAAACAATCAAATCAATCAAGTAACGTTTAGAAATCTAAGTTTACCACATCGAATCATAACCCCAAACGACCACAAGTTCCCAACTTGCACGAAGTTCCCCGAAGACACGTCACTGATATTAATAACTGTGCACTTGTAACTTGCTAGAGCTGAGATTGCTCTCGGGAACTAGTGTCGGGGCCCGGTACACCGTGACGCGCCGTATACAGGGGAGGTCATTATATA